>JARHVA010009034.1:0-150000 GCA_037957365.1 Torreya grandis
GTATTATGAATAATACTTGGTAATGAATAAAAGACTAAATTATTATACACAATACTCTATTGAGGACTTATTCTTGACTAAATAGAGTATAACGTATAATATGTCTATCTACACTAGATATTAATTTATCTTGGTTACACACCTGAGCATATGAATATATATAAATATATGAGATACATGTAGAAAGTTTTATTTAGTTCAAATATATGTGTATAACATATTTATATACAAACTTAACTATTATGTTAAAACATAGAATGGTACACACGCGCGCACAGCGTGCGCGCGCACACACACACACACACACACACACACACACACACACACACACACACACACACACACACACACACACACACACACACACGCACACACACACACACACACACACACACACACACACACACATGGGTGTGTGGGTGTATTTTGTTTTCATAGCTAAGTTCTAAGTTTATTTGACTATTTTGGGAAACATTTAAATATGAAGCATTTAAGATTTATTACTAGTAATTTTCATGTTGATTATGAAAATAAGCTTATTTTTGTACTTTTAGTATAATTTTATTATGTTGTGATTAATGTTATGTTTTGTGGATGAAATAAAAATTATGAGTTACATATTGATATTGGGTAACTTGTAGTCTAGATATGATTCTTACCCTAATGGTATGTTTTTATTGAAGACTATATTATGATTCTATTTATTATTTTTTAATAAATTAGATGTTTTTTAGATTAATTGAATTACATTTGATTGAAGAAATGTATGTGTTTGATATATTTTTTTTAATTAACATAATTTTTATCTACTAATAAGAAATATTTGATTTAATCTATTGGATTTTATATTATTATATAACTAACTAGATATCATATTCATGACACTAAATAAGTAGTGGATGGATTCAATTTTCTTAATTCGATCATCAATGAAAGATGAGGTGTAATCTAATTGAGTGGTGTGTATGAAATTGACTAATCCTACATATCGTTAACTATTTGAAAACTTTGGCCAAAGTAATGTTTATAGTTAAACATTGTCATTTAATGTGTTTGACATAATTTACATGTTTATATGATATCATGCTAGAATGGATTTATTTATGGTATATGTTGATGTCTAAAAATCTTTGTCTTGGATAATAGCTTCCTATGGGAAGCTTTTCAAATGTGAGATGAATTTGTGATCTATAAAGCAACCACCAAGATTCTAAAAGCCAACTCTTCAAAATAGTTGGGTTGAAAAGGGGAAGAAAGAAAGTGAAAATAAAACTAAACTATGATAACTAAAGTGATGTATTATAAGTTTTAATGTGGTTATACCTAAAATTGCATAAAATAGATTTAACCTTTAAACATTACAGATAATTTAAAAGAACATGCATGATTTAAACCCTCAACATAAAAAATGCCAATGCTATAAAATCAAAGAAAATAAATAATAGACAACAATAAATTTCATTCACTTTGACACAAAACACTACATTCTCTTCATTTTTATGTGGAGAAAAAAATACAAAAGGCCTTAAAGGCATAACATATAATATTTAATCCTACCTGTGAGGGGCACCTGTTAAGGTCCTAGAATGGAGAAACTAAGACTACTATTATTTATATTTGAAACTAAGATATTATAATGGTTACTCTTGATAACAATAAAATAATTAACTAAATACTAGCCCCTAAATAAAAGAAAAGGGCCCCCAATATATAGGTAGAGAGGTCTCATAAGGAAATGACACCTAGAACTTGGAACTCACATTCATGATGAAGCTATTGTAACTAAATGGGGAGCTTCATCTCATGATTATATTTGGTCATATAGATATTATATATGGCACTACTATTTATGCCTTCATGATTCCCCATGATGCTTAGAAGAAGTGTTGTGGTGGCACATGTCTATCTCCAGAGCTACCTCTAGAATTTTATGAGGAATGGGGACCTAATTATTTCATTTAATGGCAACACTTAAAGCTCTAATAGGAAAAAAATTGCTCTTGAGGAGTACTGGGAAGCCACATGGAAGGATTAATTCTTCTTGTTACAACTGCATGATGGGTCCCATCTCAAACTTCACTAGCCAATGGCATGATTGAAATTTCTAAAAAAAATAAGGCCTATTTTGGATTAGCACCATAACACCATGTGTCAAACTAGCTCTTTTCCTAGAGGAGTCAAGCAATTTTTTACAAAGAATGAGCACGAGGGCACCATGTGAAAAATTTGTCTCCTATTTGATATAAATACATTGTGGGCCCTACTCATTATTTCATTAGCTAATGGAAATAATAGAATTTTTGATAAAAGAACTCTTTATTTTTGAGGCATCGTGTGATACCACATGGTAGAATGGTTCTACTCCTAGGCAAGCCAATAAAATTTTCATTTTGAGTGAGTATGGGGGTACCACATGGCATCAACGAAAGGAGGCTAGGACCTAACAAAATATAAACAAAAGAGAACTTGGGATAGGGGAGGCCAATATAAAAAATACCAGACTTATCAAGAATGCCCTTGAAAAATAGGCTAACTAACCTAAAACTTCAAAATGTGGATTGTGATCCATAATTCCTAGTGACTTATAAGGGAATCGACCTGTAGATGATAGGACCGAAAATTCTAGTTTTACAGACTAGTCGAAGCAAAATTGAAAAAAGGGGGTGAGGCCTACAAAACTCATTAATTTTAAAGATCCACCTTCAATAGTGTCCACTCTTCCTCCTTTGACTGAGTATTCTTATTTAGAGCCTCAAAGGCTCTATTTAGATCAATGATATATTTAAAAGAGATGCTGCTCAAGCCTTGAACTACTACTAGCATCTAGAAATCTAGTTGGGCAAGAGGCTAAAAAATGGTCCCCATCTTTGATACACTCAGTACTTGATCGAGATTCATAAAGGCAACTTAGTCATTCTACTTATTTTTTAGTATCTCTTTTACTTTTTCCTCTACAATAACTATGTTGTCTACAAGGAATGGGGAGGGGAGTCCCAACTGGACTAATTGTTCAATATGCCCCTTCATATCCCAAACGAATTTTTGTAAGACATCTATAAATGCCTTGTACTTTGAAACTTCTTTGTTGTATCTCAAAAACTCATTAACCTTCACCATCACTTGCCTTTGATCAGCCACCCCTACTACTTAAATCATCCAGTTTATACTGTTATAAAGTTTATGAATGAGGAGTTGTGAATCCTAAACCTTTAGGGACACAAAAGTGAGGACCTATTCTATGGATGCACTCACCTATGTGATCAACCACTATAATTCTAAGATGAAACTAAGCATTGGATTCAAGTTTATGGTTACATTATTTTTACTATCCCAATAGGATACATATAGTTTTTGGACCATGGGGAGGATCCCCATGGTTTGGGAATGAGTATCAAGGTCATTATTTAGTTGTTGTATCTCTTGGTCCTTGGATAAGGACTCCTATTACATTTTCTACTATAATTTTTATTATGAACTTTTAGAATCCAAGATATTATTATGGTTTTATGTGAGATCTACTTTTTTCTTGTGTAGATCATTTTCATAGCCTATTTTTCCTTATTTAGACCATTTATTTTGGTCTTCAATTCAATTACTTGAATCTATAGTTGGGCCATTTGGCTAGCTTCTACTTAGAATATCTCATTGGTGACATGGATTTGTAGGTCAAACATTATTTTTATGAGCTCCACATCCTTGGACTTGGCCTCTATATTGAGGTGGTCAATAGTAGATTTCACTCTTATGAGTTTCTTCTCTCTTTTCCAACTATCAACCTACCTTGATATAGTCTATGGTAATGGACTTTTAATTTTATTTTATTAACTTCAATTTGTTGGTTGGTCTATTTTGGTTTAGGTTGAAGTTGATAGCCTATATTGTTTAATCCTCAGTTTCATCTATTCTTGGGGATTGATTACTTGTGGTGTCATATGGGAAATCATTAGAGATTGTTATGTTAGGTCAAAAAATGACCACATATGAGGCATTGCCAGGGTCTTAACCATCTTTCCTCTCTTCATCTCTGACTAGGCCTCTCAAAATTTTCTAGTAGTCTCCAACTACTAATGAAACTATTCTTGAGACTAAATTAATTCCCCCATAAAGGGGGATCCTTTTGAAAGGCTAAAAGGAATGGTCACTTACTATTAAGAAGTAGTGGATGCTATTCCTCCAAGGATGAGCAAGTGAAGGGTTAGGGTGGAAGGCAAGAAATGTGGGATGCCATGGAAAGGGGTGGTAAGAGATTGTTCCATAAAGGATGTTGATATGGTGGATGAGGGTGGAAGGGTGAAAAGTGATGCAAGGGACGTGATTTCCTATATATAAAAAAGTGATGCCAACAAGGTGATTCATTATCTAAACGATAGGGGTGCAAACTTAGTGGAAACGGTGGAAGGTTAAGATGGAGTGAATAATGAAGAAGTGGAAAGAAGAGGGTGAGAAAAGTGCACCTTATTGTTTTTGGGGCTCTAGTGGAAAGATGGAAGCTTTCAATTTGGAGCAAAACTGAGATTCCTCAGCCTTGAGATGCCATGAAGAGGCCTACTAATACTATTGGGTGGTTGGATATGGGTATAGAAGAGGTGGCAAAGCAAGTGGCCTATGAATCATGAAAACATCCTCCTCTTCTTTTATGGGTATCCTCCTCTTCCTCTAAGGGGGTATCCTCCTCTTCTTCTTCAATTGAGACCTCTTCTTTTTCCAAAGCTTCTTCCTCGTGATGTTCATCCCAGAGGTTATCAAATGTCTCTCCTATATTTATGTCTCTAAAATTTAGTTCTCACTTGCTTATTTCCTACATATATTTCCAATATTCATCTATTTTCTCCTTTCTACAAACCATCTTGATGAGATGTACCCTCAGACTCTTTATCATTTTCTTTGTAAGAACAAAATCTTTGATTGGCTTGTAAAAGGACTCCCATAACTTGCAGGTGTCTGAAGGGTCTTGGATAGAACCAAATGATATTTAATATCATCCATCATTAGTGACTTACACTCCTCAAAGTATGGTCGTGGATCATGGTTAAAGGGGGTAGCAGTCTTCAAAGCAGTGATATGGCCAACTGGGTCATAGCTCCATTGGTCATTGATTTGGTCCAAGCCAAAATCTACTAGCTTGAGCACAAGTAGGCACTCATGTGACCTTTATATCACTATAATCCCTCCTCTTGAGAATTGGACATCATAGATGGCCTTTTTATTCTATCTCATTTTGTATATAGAGTCTATTATATCAAGCTAGCAAGCCAGCTCTAAGGCTAGGGTCCTATCCATGAGTAGGTGTAGGAGTTAAAATGACTCCTCCTGCTAAGAGTTAAAATGACTCCTCCTTGAATCCATAGACCCAAATGAATGTGAAATGGGCCCTAAAGAACCAATAAATAATAATCCTACCCCTAGTATGCCATGATATCTAGTGGTTCATCATCATGAAAGTGATGGGTTCTTGGCTAAGGTCAATGAGGATTAGAGACAAAAATCACTCTAAAAACTCATATCAATCCTACATGGCCAACAAGATGTAAGTCCACATAGATATGGGGATAACCATGTTAGGATGGGTACCCATATCAATGGCATTAAATGTGATGTATGGGGAAAATAATTGAGATCTCTGATATAGGATGAGGTGGAAGAGGAAGGAGGAATACCTAAAGGTATTATGGGTTGAGGTATTAGCTAGTTGATTGTGGATGGCATCAATGATGACATATATAAAGTCCATCTTGTAATTTTTTTCCCTACTTAATATCTTTAAAAGAAAGGTTGTGCCCAATTAGAAGTCATGGACATTTTTTTATGAGTCCATCTCAAATATAAATTACAACATGGATACGGTATATTTCATGTCCTATGCCACAAAGCTCATGAGAGCGATGGGTAGAGGAGGAACTTCTGCATAATTATTGTAGAGGGATGTGTTGATGAATTTTTGTTTTATGAGATTATTATGTGACACATTTTAAAATCTTTCCATACTATAGACTTTTACACTAGGGTCACTCAGGATTTAAAGCATCTCTTTCATTGCATCAACACTGATGTCTACTTTTAGGTAGTTTCTTGAAATCATGCTAGTGTTGACATCATATCTATCTGCACATGAGGCAATGATCTCTAGGCAACGGTGCATGAGAGTTACCATTTATTGGGCTAGTTTAGAACTCCAAATCCTATAGTTGAATGAATCATAGTCATTGTTTTGGATTTTTTTAAGTATTTAGGCATGGGCTCCCTCTCTCAAGATTTTTGTGTTCTTGGTCAATTTGGGATCAAAGATCCCATATGCATAATCAAGGACCACTGAGGGGTCTTTAGAATTCCCCTTGGCTATACTCTTGACATTTGGAACTTTAGACTTTGGCTATGTGAATGTAGATGCATATGATTTACTTGTAGCAAATTATGGGGGAAGGTCCCTGTGGCCACCCAACCCATGAGTTCTCTACTTCCTAAGATGACCTCCACTACCGAACAAAGATGTAGAATTATCCATCTAACAAATTATTTTTAAATGTTTTATTTTCTCTCCAATAAATGTACTAGATATCAACTCCCACTCATAATTCTTATAATTATTCACTTAATTCTCTTCATTCAAGATGTTATACTTAATTTCTCAATGCTCTTGCAAACTCTTAGGCATTTAAGTGTTTGGCTTGATTTGGAGAGAGGTATTTATAAACCACCACTTATTATAATTATCATCATAACAAATTTGAATATGGGTGCCCTCATAAACATTAAGGGTGACACACATGCTTGAAGAACATCTCATAAGACATTTATGGTGATCCTCATGGAAGATCATGTAATTGGTAGAGTTTGACATTAATTACAAGGGGAATGGGTAGATAATAGTATTTTAGAGAATGATTCAAAATTAAAAGAGCCAAGGCATAGGAACTTGGCAATGAAATGAACAATTTGTGCCAATGACACTTATTTTTGAGGGAAATAACAACAAAAAAGGAAACTAACTAACACAAGGGAAACTAACTAACTATGTATAAGGGAAAATTGGTAAATTAGTTAAAGTGTTTTAGGTGGATTCTATTAACCAAAATATCTAAGGCATTGCCTTATTCATCCTCTAACTCAAAATCATTACCCTTCTTATCGCCAATGATGTGAAAGGGTCATCTCCATAGGGATTAAAATTTTGCATGTTAGCCCAACTTTATGGCCCTTTCATCATAATTTAGAAGTAAATATCTTGGATTGAATATTAGGTTAGAGGGTTTCTTGTCGAACCATCACTTGACTGCCTACTATCAGGTGACCTTAGCATCACTTACTCATTCCATCACCTCCTAGAGGCTGAGCAATTCTACCAACCTAACCTCTATCACTACAATCTCCATTATTTTGATAGCTTTAAAAATATGTAAAGTGGGAATATCTATTGATATGGGCATGATGACTAATTCTTTCCCATATACTAGTTCATATGAGGATGCGTTAAAAATTTTATTGGGATTAATTCAATAAGCCCACAGAGCTATTTTGAGATGCATATGCCATTCTCACTATTAATTAATGCCCATCCTTTTGATTAACCTTATGAGGTTCTTATTTGTTGATTCGACGAACCCATTCCCTTGCGTGTAGTAATTAGATTACATCTTTAGGAAAATGTTATTCTTGAGTGAAAACTATGAAATATTAGAACTAAGGAATGCCTTCACATTGTTAAATATGATAATTTTGGGGGGTTGAACCTCGTAACCAATTCCTCTAGGAAGTTGAGGACCACATTCTCAATTACCTCTTTTAAAGGGGATGATTCGGTCCACCTTGTAAAGTAATTAATAGCCATGAGTATCCATTTATGGCCTAATCTAGATATAATATTTATCATTTCAATAAAATCCAAGCCCTACTTTATGAAAGGCTCATTGGTAAAAATTATATTTTATGTCATTGCTAAATTCTTTCACCTACCCATGAAGATTTAACATTGGTGGCATTTCTTAATCGCTTGAAAACAATCTAAAAACATAATCAACTAGTAATATCTTGCATTAATGATCTTTATCATGTTTGTTTTTGTTGACAGATGTCCACTTAGAGAGGTGAAATGCATTTTCTATTGAATTTTTATAACTTGGTGGATATCAACACATCATATTAGTTCCCTATCAAAGTTCCTTTTGAAAAGGACTCCCTAGACTATTATTTATCTAGCTCCCTACAACCTATAAAATCTCCTTTTGTGCAGGGGGAGACAATTTGGATATTAGCTAGTTTGTATAAAGTAGGTCCTATCAGCTAGCCAAGACCTGTTGGTTTCATACTAATTTATTAAAACCATCTTTGATGTATCTTATTCATCTGTCAAGACATCTATATATAGGGTTAGGTACTCATAAATCCATTTTCCTTGGGCCACCCTAGTTAGCCTACTTCAATGTCATAGTCTAGGATCTTGGTGATCTAATTGGTCCTCTTTTTGATGATCTCTCCTTCTATTATGTACTATTAGATGCTAGGATGCACCATGTATACCATTATTATACTTCCTACCTTCATGTGTTTAAACCTTTTAAGACCTTTGATGATGTTGAAAAACTACTTCTCAATAAAATTAGACTTGGTTTGATACCCATGTAAGGTTCTTGCATAGAAATCAATCAGGTAATCACTTTTCCCTTCATATTCTTTCTAAGTTAACATAAATAGCAAGCTATGTTCACTCACATAGATGTACATGATGAAATCTTTTGAAATTCAATATTAACTAACACAGGGGTAGTGGATATCATGTCCTTGATATTATCAAATTCTATTCTCCTTTTGTGAGTCCATTAGAAATGTTGGTCCTTCTTTAACATTAATGTGATTTGCCTTACCAACCTAGCAAAGTAAAATATGAATTGATAGATGAAATTAATCTTTCCTAAGAGAGATTAGACCCATTTCTAGTTGATTAGTAATGTCAAATCCCTGATGGATTTCACTCTTTTTGTATTGATAGAGATACCCTCTTTGGATACCATGTATCCTAGTAATTTTTTCTATGGGACATTGAAGACACACTTCTTGGGGTTGAGATACACCTCAAATTCTTGGCACTTATGGAAAAACTTCTCTAAATGATAAAAATGATCTTCCCTTTTCTTGGAGAATACAATCAAATCATCCAGGTAAATGAGGATGATTTTGATTATTAGGCATTGAAAGGTTGTGCCTATGGATATTTGGAATGTATCCCTTACATTAGATATTTTGAATTTCATCTTCTCATATGTAAAAGTTCCCCACTTTGTGTTGAAAGTGATCTTATGTTTTTCCTCTTTATTGACCCATACCTAGTTGTATCCCAAGAACCCATCCAAAAAGGAGAATATTTATAAGGTTTCTACTATTTGGAGGATTTATTCTATATAATGAAGGGGTAAATGATATTTTAGGGATGCTTTATTCAAGTCCTGAAAGTTAATGCATAATCCAATTTCTCCATTCTTTTTCCTCACTAGAACTATGATCGATACCCAAGTTGAATGCTTGATTGGGTATATGATCTTTGATTCAATTAGTTTCCTTATCTCTTAAGCCATAAGAGACTCAATTTTGGGGTTTATCAACCTTTTATTTTACTAGATAATCTTGGAGTCTTTAATTAGGTATATAGTGTGTTATATGACCTTGTTATCATATACTTTTAAATCATCATAAGCCCAAGCCATAACCCCTTCACATTGGCTATATAAAGAGATCAATCATTCCTTATCCTTTTAGGAAACCATTTTACCTAATTTCAATTTCCTTCCTTCTCTAACATCAATCTTGGAGTAGTTATTCATCTATAGCAAACTTCATTTTGTCATTCCTTATGTCATCAGGACCAAAAAGGTTCTCTGGGGTGAACAACCCTTTTGGAAGTTTTTTGGAATTCAATTGCATAATTTGATCCTTATATGATTATTTGATATTTGGTTATAATTTATCTTTTCACTTATAAGACTATTGAATAAACATGATAATATGGGCATCACTTTCAAATGCATGTTAGTTCTGATTAGTATTTGATCTAGTAGGTCTAATAATTACCCACACCACTTGCTTATTGGTTAGTAAATCAGTTACCAAATCAAATTGGGAGTTGATTACTACCATTTCATCTATTAAGGCATTCATGGTCCTAAAGACAATCTAAATATTTAATGCTTTAAATGATTTGATCAAGTCCCATATTTGATTACAATAATATCTCATGAAAACATTATTTGTGGCTAAAACTCCTCTTCTTTATCTCACTACTAGTTCAAAATCTTTGAATACTTATAACCACTTCACATTCATACACTCAGTAAGGCTGAGGTCATGAACTAAGGATTCATGTTTAGATTCATTGTTCATGTAGGAAAACTAGAAGCAAAAGCCCCTAAGTGTCTCTTTTCTATATGGAAAAATCAATTGGATACCAACTCCTAATCTAGTCTTATATTTTGTACTATTAAAGTGTAGAGTCTTAAAATCAAACTCATTTTCAGGTTCCTTACTTTGATCCTCCTCTTTCTTCATGACCTAAAGGATAGCCTGATCTACATCATAAATCACATAATTCCTAAGGCTGATGGAATCAAAGTTTGAAAATGGGTCATTCTATATGAATTCATTAATGAGGACCTCCTCCTTGGCGTTTCTATCATCTGCCACTCATTCTTATTTAAACATTTCTATCTAATATGTCTCTTTCTATTAAAAAGAGGTGTGCATCACTTCAAATTTCATCATAGCATCATCAAATATGTGATTTGGATGTAATGGTTCAAAAAACACCTTAAATTTCAAACCATATTTGGTCCTTAAGATCAAGTGGGACCAGTCCAAAGACAAGTATCTACCTATCTTGGTGGTGAAATCTCTTGATAGACACAACCCAAAGACTAGAATAATGTCTACTACTACAACTTCTTAGGTGATTGTGATATTGAGACAAGAGTATAAAGTTAGAGGAAGAGCCTTGACAATACCAATAGTCTAAACTTTCTTTTCATCTAACTGCATTACCCCTTTATTTAAGGGTTCATATTAGAGTTGTATTACATCTAAGATTTTCTTGGGCATCACTATGATACTAGCACAATAATCAATCATATAATTATGTAACAACATGTTCCCCATAATGAGTTTTAAATAGAATGGGATAGGCTTTATTTTACTTACCCTTGCATTAGAATGGGTTAATGTAGATGACATATAAGGTTATGTAATGCTAATAGTGTCCTTCTCCTTATTATACACTAGCTCTGTAGTTGGGATAGCTTGTGTAGGTTTCTCTCAGTATTCTAATGCTTATTTTAGTAGAGACTTATCCTTAAGGATAGATAAGACATCCTAGAGAGAAACATTGGCTAGATCCCTTTTTAGTTTCTCTACCACATTAAATGACCCTTATGGTTAGAACTTAGGGTCCTTTATCTTATTTTGGGCTATTTCACTTTACTTTTGATGCACTAGACATGGTGGTTAGGGTCTTAGGATCTTTTTAAAAGTCACTTTAGAATTTATAAAGGCATTTAGAGCCTTGTTTTATCTCTTCTTTTATCGATTAAAGTAGTTTGATTAGACTCATGGGGATTTCAATAAGGGGATCTCACTTGCATAAATTACATCTTTGCCTTCTACCCAAGAGAAAAGTGCATGCTCTAGGTCTATTTCCTCTTCTTTATCTAAGGAAATACCAAGAATTTAGGTCAATAATAACATATTTTCAACACCTAAGGGCTAGTTTCCATAAGGAGCTAAATTAGGTTTGACCCCTTATCTTCATTGTTTAACCACCTTTTATTGCAAATTGCCTCTTCAGTAGTTTTTAGGCATATGCACATCATTACATGGGAATCACCACGAATTGGAGTCAGCCACCATGTTGTTATGGTTAGTGACCAATTATCTATTTGAACTTGGCATGACCATTTGAAAAGGATCAAAAGTTGGGATGATTTGATTTGCAAGTTACACCTGATTATTCAACATCTATATTTCTTGATATTAAATGTGTTGATATGATGCCCTTTCATTTTGGTAATTATGGTAAGGGGGTTTTTAGGGCATGGTCTATTTCATTTTGAGATTTATGATCTCATTTGAGAAATTCCATAGGATGTTCTTCATGTCCTTTATCACCATAGCTAGTGTGGATGAAGAGGATATGCCTATCCAAGTAAGTAGATATACATACATGGATAAAGATGCTTACAAGATGTTTAGGACTTCCTCTTATGGTGACATTGATATTTTTGGTAACATATGTATTGATGGATATAGGGGATGTTTCTTGGTATCTATCATATTATTATCTACACTTACCACTAAATCATATGCATCTAGAAGCATCTAACCTCCAAGAGATTGAATCATAAATACTATGTTTGAGTTAAAGGCATCAATTTAAAATGTGATGGCCATACCTATGGATGGCTAGGCCACTATCAAAATTATTTTCCAATTTTTATAAAACCTAGTAATGAAAATAATAATGGCCTCTTGTGGGGCCCTTTTAATGGTGATAAGCTAATATAGGAGATATGATCTGTCTACCTTATCATTAAATCACTTGAAAAATCAATTACCCAAGTCATCCTAGGTGGTGATGGAGTTGGGTGAAAAGGATAGGTACCAGTCAGAGCTTGCCCCTTAAAAGAGGTAGCTAAAAACCTAAAGGATATGATCTACTATGTGATATAATGTATAGTGTAGACATTATCAACATCTTGAAGATGCTCTATTATGTTTTTGAAATCCTCTCCTATAAAATTAGGGAGTTCCTTCAAGGAATTAGTAGGAATGGCATCTTATATAGTTAGGGACATTAGAGGGATGAGTGTGATACCACTGTTCCACATAATTAAGTTCCTTGGTGGTCTTTGGATAGACATTTATTGTTGTTGTTGTTGTTGTTGTATTATGCTAGACCCTCTGGATCTTTGGTGAGTTGTAGCTACTAGAGGTGATAGTAACAATCTTGGATTATTTTTTATTTTTGACCTTGTAATGGGCCTATGGATCATAAACTTTGGCTCTTAGTCAGGTAAAATAGTAGTTTGCATCTTTATAGACATGTTAGAAAAGGAACTATTGATGCCTAAAACTCTTGTTCTCAATGAACAACTTCCTATGGGAAGCTTTATAGATGTGAGATGAATTTGTGATCTATAAAGCAACATATGAGATTTTATAATCCAACTCTTCAAATTAGTTGGGGTGAAAAGAGGAAGAAATAAAGTGAAACTAAAACTAAAATAAGCTAACTAAGGTGATGTGCTAGAATTTTTAATGTGTTTATCCTTAAAATTGCATAAAATATATTTAACTTTTAAACATTATAGATAATTTAAAAGAACATGTGCATGATTTAAATCATGTAACATAAAAAAGGCAATTATATAGAATCAAAGAAAATAAATAATAGACAATAATAAATTCCATTCACTTTGACACAAAACACCACATCCTATTCATTGTTAGGTGGAGAATAAACTACAAGCCTCAAAGGCATAATATACAATATTTAATTATACCCATGAGGGGAACTTGCCAAGGTCCTAGAATGGAAAAACCAAGATTATTTCTATTTATATTTGAAAAATAATCTATTAAAATGGTTGATCTTGATAATAATAAAATAATTAACTAGTAATCAACCCCTAAACAAAAGAAAAGGGCCCTTAATATATAAGCATAGAGGCCTCACAAGGAAATGACACCTAGAACTTATCACTCTCACTCATGATGAGGTCATTGTAATTGAATGGGGATCTTTAGTTCATGATTATAGTTGGTTTTAGAGATCTCAGATATGGCATAACTATTGATGCTTTTATGGTCCCCCATGATTCTTAGAAGAAGCATAGTGGTAACACATGTCTATCTCCTAAACTACCTCTATAATATGGTGAGGAATGGGGAGACACTTATTTCATCCAATAAAACTGCTTGAATCTTTGATAGAAAAAAAATCACTCTTTAGGAGCACTAGGACGCCACATGGAAGGATTGATTTCTTCTTGTTAAAACTGTATGGTGGGCCCCATCTCTAACTTCACCAGCCAATGACATGATTGAAAGTTATGATAAAAGGGAGACTACTTTAGATTATCACCATGATGCCACATGTCGAGTTGACATTTTTCTTGGGGGATTTGAGCAATTCTTTACAAATAATGAGCATGGGTGTACCATGTGTAAAGTCTATGTCCTATTTGATATAACTACACTATGGGGTGTGCTCATTATTTTTTCAACTAATGGCACTCTTGTAAGTTATACTGAAAGAACTCTTTATTTTTGAGGAGTGGTGTAATGCCACATGGTAGAGTGTCACTACTCCTAGGCGAGTCAGGAAATTCTTTGTGTTGAATGAGCATAGGGATCCCACATGAAATTAGTAGAGGAAGTTGAGACCTATCCAAAAATAAATAAAAGGGAACTGGGGAAAGTGAAGGCCAATACACAGACCACTGAAATATTCAAACATACCCTCAACAAATAGGCTAACTATGTAAAAACTTCAAAAGGTGGGTTATGATACACACTATGCATCATGTATTAGTTATCTTACAACAAATGAGTTCTAGTTTATCACCCTAGATTTATACACTATCATTATCTACCCATCCATGAAGGGAGGGCCATTCCCTTGTTGGGAGATAGTGTGGGGGATCGATGGTCTGTGGGGTGGGTGGAAAATCACTCAGATGATGTTTTTCCTCCCCACAAAATTACTACACTAAAGAGTACACATGAGATTATAGATAGATACTTGATTTCATGGAGAACTAATGCTCTGTGGAAGTTATTATTATTATTATTATTATTATTATTATTATTATTATTATTATTATTATTATTATTATTATTATTATTATTATTATTATTATTATTGAGACTTTATTAGTGTTGAAACTATATTATTGATTCATTTGTATATCTACAACAATGGTTATAATGTTGTACCATCAATGGCTAAAATAGTATTATTACTTAAATGAATTAAATGTAATCTTTATTATTTATTCAACATTATACATGATTTGTTATATCATTATCATGGTGATCATTATCTAAATGGATTATCTATATACCTTATGGGGTTAAATAAAGCAATACATTTAGTTAAAGATAACTTAGTTAGGCTTCTCATGGTCAAATTAATTGGATGAATATGTGTATTTTTTTTGAAATGTTACTCTATTCTGGTAAAATCCAATGGAGTTGTTATAAGAATATGTAGATACTAATCAAGCTAAACTATCTCATTGAAGGGTCTTTGAATGTTCCCAGAATGCCAATAACTCATACTTAAGATCATAATTGGTGTTGGGTACGATGGTCTAGGATACAATAGTCCACATGAAAGTAGAATTTGTCTAGTATAATAGAAACAATCCACATTACTGTTGTTGCCTAAAAATCTCATTCTCAATTAACAACTTCCTATGGGAAGCTTTACATATGTGAGATGAATTTGTGGTTTGTAAAGCAACCTACAAGATTTTAGAAGCTAGATTTTCAAATTAGTTAGGGTGAAATGGGGAAGAAATAAAGTTTAAATAAAACTAAAATAAAATAACTAAAGTAATGAACCATAATTTTTAATGTGTCTATCCCTAAAAATTGCATAAAATAACTTTAACCTTCAAACATTATAGATAATTTAAAAGAGCATGTGTATGATTTAAATCTTGAAAGATAACAAAAGCAAATACTAGAGAAGTAGAGAAAATAAATAATGGACAATAATAAATTCCATTCACTTTGACACTAAACATTGCATCCTATTCATTTTTAGGTGGAGAACAAAATACAAAAGGCCTCAATGGCATAGTATACAGTATTCAATCCTATCCATGAGGGGTACCTCCTAAGGTCCTAAAATTGAAAAACTAAGACTTTTGATATTTTTATTCAAAAACAAAGTTATTACAATGGTTACTCTTGATAAAAGTAAAGCAATTAACTAACTACCAACCCCCAAACAAAATAAAAGGGTCTTCAATATATAGGCACAAAGGCCTCATGAGAAAATGACACTTGGAACTTGGCACTATTACTCATGATGAGGTTGTTGTAATTGAACAAGGGAATTTAGCACATGATTTTAGTTTCTTTTAAAAATATTTAATATTGATATACTATATATTCCTTCAATATCCCCCATGATGCTTAGAAGAAGTGTTGTGGCACCATATGTCTATATCTAAAATTGCCTCTAGAATTTTGTGAGGAATTGGGACCCACTTATCTCATCCAATGGAATTGATTGAAGCTTTGACAAGAAAAAATTTGATCTTGAGGATCATTGGGATGCCACGTGGAAGGATTGCTTTCTTCTTGTTATAACTGCATGGTGGGCCCAATCTCTAACTTCACCAACTAATGGAATAATTGAAAGTTATCACAAAATGGGGCATGCTTTAGATTAGCACCATAACACCACATGTTGAGCTAGTGGTTTTCCTAGGGGATTTGAGAAATTATTTTAAAATAATGAGGGTATACACATAATATTTTCAAACTTTTATTGATTACTGACACTTTGTATCTTATAGGAATTTGTCGAGTCTCAATCTCTTTGAGTGCATGCCTTAAAGGGTGAAATAAGAAAGGGGTGGGTAGACCATCTGTGATTCATAAGATTATTGTACCTTTTTTCCACTTGCCATCTATAAACTTACCTCATAAAAACATTTACCATAAGCTTTTTTCTCATTCCTACCCATTCTAGTCCTTTTCTCCTTCCATTCCTCCTTTTCTTGCCTTAACACTATTTTGAGTAGTTGTCTATACTAGGTCAACCCAGTATAGTTTAGGGGTATTTCTCACTTTATTAGCTTGTTATCCTTTCAATCAACCTAGCTCATACCTAGTGTTTTATCCCTAAAAACACACTAGGTCAACTAGGTCAACCTTGTACAACTGACATTTTTGAGAGGATTCAAGGAAAGATCCACCTATATATACAAGTTCATTTCCTAAAATTTCACAAGAGAATAATTAATAGTGAATAATTGAGAATAAGCATCTTCTTATTGACCATTCTACTTGAGGAATAAAGCTTAGGGTTTCATACTTTCTTTGGAGATATGGATCTTGTCTTATGGAGAAGTCTTTTGAATGTATATATAGGTTGTGTAGCCTAGATATGATTTATCCTAGTTATCCTTACATACCACAATAATATCTTGCAAAGCACCTTGGCTAAGGGAAATATTGAGGCTCGATGGGTTTGTCTTCAAAAGTAAGTATTCCTAGCTTTATTTCTCCTTTGTAATAGTAGATAGATAATGCATTTGTATTCTTCTCCCATGTATTTGGATTATGTTTACATTGATGTGAGTACATGTCTTCTAATACATGTTTAGTTTAGTTTTTTTGTTTTTTCTATCCCCCATTTTTTACCACAAGCTTTAGTGTGCACTAGATTAGATTTTGCTTTCTTGTTATTAGAATAGAGTGAATGTTTTAAACCTTAATACTCCATTAGGGATGTTGTGTGATTGTGTTATATTGTAGGCTTTAAAACCCTTGCTAGCATGATGTGTTGTGACAAATGATCCCCTAATAAGGTCTAGTGGATCCCCCTATTGGTCATGCTCCCACTTAACAAGTGTATCCCCAATCAGAAGCGTAGGTATGCTTTATCTTCTTTGAGCCATGATTGATTTATAGACATAATGAATTTTTGATTTCATACATAATTGTGAACTCCACATGAAACTAACCCTTGTAGGATTTATTTCATTTAATTTTTATTTCTTTTGATCATTATTTTTATCATATATTTTGACATACTAGATCGATTCTATTGACCTAGCTTTTTATCTCTGTACATAAGTTTCTAGGAACAAGCAACTACATATACCTAGTTGACCTAGTATGGGTTTATAGCCTTTTAGACATCTTTTTTAGTGTATTAGATTGACCTAGTTGACCCTTTATAGTTTTAACATTTTTTAGTAGGTTCTTATATAACTTGATCAATTCTATCGATCTAGTTTGTAGGTTTATCAAGCATACCTTAAGGTTCTTCATTAGTAATATTAATTTATTACATCTCTAATCCACCAAGGTTCCTTTCTACTTCTTTATTTCTTTCCCTTTCTATCTTTCCTTACATAGTTTCCAATCTTTGAAATTGCCCTTGCACAATCAACTAGATCGACACTACTAACCCAATTTTATGTTCTATGTGATGTCTGAAGTAATTAGATTGACACTGTTGACCTAGTTCATTTTCAAACCTTACTTCCATAGTATAGGTTTGACCATGTCAACCATGTTCTATATTTTATGCATATAATATTCACACTATACCTTATTTCTATTTGGAATTAACCTCATATCTATTAGTAATTAGCTCACACATTTCTTTTCTTGTTACTTGTATGCTTAGAGTAGCTCACATAGTTTAATTAGTGTATTTTTAATTAATATCTTAGTTTCACTATTTATATTTTATACACACATAGCCAAATCACATAATTTAAATAAGTAATTTAACATTTGTCAACCCTAGGCCAACCTACTTGGATTTTATCACCAAGGGGGAAGCCAACTTTATACTTTGGTCAAGTATAAATCATGGTTAGTGGTATATTTTAGATAATCACCTGACACTATTATCACTACAGTGTGTGAAGTGAGGGGGTAGGCCCTAATACCAAGCCTGTATCATCACCACTACAATCCCTTTCATCCCAAACTACCTAAAACCATCCTTAGATTGTTATCTAGTGCCTTGCTTATAGACAACTTCGAATCACATTTAAAATCATATATTAATAATCTAATAAACATTCAGGTTGACCAATTAGATATCTATTTACTTTTCAATTTGATTGCTTGCTCTTTGCTCAATTATGTGTGAAAAAACTCACATTATCCAATGTTAGTGTAAGATTTTGTTTTATGTGCCTCAATTAGATTGGCTAGAATTAATCTAATTGACTATCTATTTCCTTTCAATATTTATTGCTTTTCATTACTTGCAAAGTTTGTCTTATTTCAATTTGCAATCTATTTTTAGGCTTCTTAAATTCTCTATCTATTGTACTAGATTGACCTAGTTGAACCAATAGTTATTTCTACCTTTTATACATTGTACTTGATCAACCCAGTCAACCTTATATAACTTTATAGACCCTATTTTTGTATTGGGCCAACACAGTCGATCCTATACTATTTCAGTCACCTCTTTGAGATTTTCTTTATTATCTCTCTTCTTTTTCCTTCATCATGAACTTTCTATTTGGGAATGACACTAAGTCATAGTCAGCAAACATGATGAACCTTACTAATCCTAATAGGGGATCCCATAGACAAAGCAGGGCTCCTCTTTTGTATCATAATCACACAATGAACTATGGGACCCCTCCTAATACCTATTTGTATCATAATCATTCTCTTTTCTTAGAGGATCAACTTGAGTTAGAGTATACTCCTGAAATGTTTTTCTTTATTTATGAATTTCCTCAACATTAAGGAAAAGATCCTTCTACCATTTATAACCTCATGATTAGTGGTCAAACTAAATATCCTCATTCACCTACTCCTACATTCTCAATGGGATTTGAAGGTACCACTTTCTTTGGTTCTCAACCTCTTCCTTCAACTTTGACTCCTTATGCCATGGCATCTTCTTCTCTAACCTCTTATTGCTCCATGCCTAATATCTCAACTAACATGGTATATTTTACATCTAGTGGGCCTTTAATAAAGTCCATTATCCTTAATCCTTCCACTAGTTCATTGTTTTCTACCTGAGGTAAACATGATTCTAGTGCTTCTTCTTCTCAACCATTCACTAGTCCATATTTTTCTTCACAAGTAATTTTTCCCACTAATGCCTCACATTCTCATAATTCTTCTCAAATTCATAGCAACACTAATAGTGGTACCCAAGCCATTAATACCAACATAAATACCATTTATAATGTTTATAATGATAATCAAACATACCAATTTTTATTGTGAACTCTTAATAAAATGAATACATTTCAAACTCATAACATAAATCAAATGATGAGAATACAAAAACACCTCCTTAATCTTTGATCTCATCTGCAACCAATGGCTTGGGGAACACATAACTAGAATTTTTCCCCTCCTCTTATTTAAGATTTTCAAGGCAATCTCATTCCTCAACCTCCTTAAGTCCATAAAACCATCAAATATCTCCAAAATGAACCTATTAATATTCAAATTTCCAACATTGATATAGGAGGTATAACACCTATAATTTCTTATAATGGGTCAACCGATCCTACCCTTCACCTCAAAACATTTGGAAATCTTTACAAGGATTGGATCAAAGTAAATACTTATGTTACTGCCAAACTCCTAGCCAAAACCCTCATTGGTGATGCCTTCAATTGGTACAATCAACTTAGAGCTCATTATATTTATAGTTTAGAGGATTTAGTAAATTCTTTAATGTAAGAATTTCAAATTAATGATCTTCCTGAAAACAATTTGGTCCATTTAATTAATTTCAAATAACATGAGAATGAAACTACCCAAGCCTTTTTAAAGAGATGGAATACTTTGTCAAAAAAAATGTGAGCATAACATGGTGGATGGAAATATTTTTTCATGTATTTACAAATTATCTCTTTCCTAAACTACAATATTGGGTCCAGACTCTCTCTCTCTATGTTCCTTGGAGGAGGCTATTAACCAAGATAAAAGAAAATATTTCCTAATGCATCAATTTTAGCCACCCCAACTTTTTTTAGGTCCTCATTTATTAATTAAGAATAAAAACTACAATATCACTAATGATGGTGTTACCGATTCTTATAACACCATTTATAATGTTTAAGATGTCATTCCTAACCCTTCTTCAAAACCAACTCCTTCTCAACAATATACTAATCCTCATTTTTCTTCACCCAAAAACATTAATATACACAAAACTCTATCCTTATATAAATTACTTAACCATCTACCTAGGCTTCTTTTATGAGATCTTGACCCTAATCGACATATGAAATCTTGGTATGATATTAATAAATTTTGTTGTTTTCTTGCTAGTTGGGGTCATTCTCATGAGACCTATAGACAAATTCATACTTTATCTATGGATTTTATTTTTGGCCCTAATTTTAGTCATGATTCCATTATCTATAAGAATCAACAAGCCTATGAGATTACTTTTAAGGACTATAAAACACATGAAAAAACTCAAGCCTTAAATCAAGCAAATGTTCATTTGGCTATCTACAAAGATCCTTTACCTAATCATCTATAGATTCAAGGCACTCAAGACAAACCCACCCCTTCCACCAATAATGTAGAAAGTCTTGTTGAACCAAATTTCAAATAAAATGTGTTTGTATGACTAATATGTGAAGGGTGGTGGATTTCATTTATTCTCAACCTATCTACACTCCTCCATCACATAAGACATATTGTGTTATCCAAGATTCTTCTCCAACTCATTTAAATGAGTTGGGTCAAGAAGATCTTATCACTTTTGATGATCCAATTTTTAATTCTCCCCTAGATAACACATCTCATTCTATTTCTACCACTCTTCCATCATCTTCTAATACCAATGATAACCAAGCTTCTACTAACACTTATTTTTCCAATTATCAAAATCAAATTGAACGAACCACTTCCTCATCTCAACAAAAATTCCAATGCTCTTTGAATCCTCCTTCTGAGAATCTTCTTAACCATTATGCACCTTTATCTAAAAACCTTCTTATGGGATATGATGAGTGGGATCCCATTGTGGAACTCACTAATCTCCCATCCAAAATTCCATTCCTTGAGATCATGAGGACTTATTAATGTCATAGAAACTACCTCATGTAGCTCTTATTCAAGATGAATTCCCCTCGTCTTCCCCTCGTAGGATGGGAGGTAACTTTATTTGATTCTAAGGATATTATTTTACAATAATGTGAAGAGTTGTATATAAATAATAATAAAACCATAGACACTTCTCTTTCTTTAAAATTTCTCATAGCTTCTATGATTCCCATTGAGATTTTGCTTCATGTAAATGATCCCCCCTTATTTATTAGATTCCAAATAGGTGATATCCAAGTCAAGTGTGAATTGATTGATGAGTTTTCTAGCATGTGTGTCACCTCCTTTTATTTCATTAGGACTCTTAGGTATTCTGAATGTAATCTCAAGTCTACATATAACACATACCAATGATATGATAGAAGTTAAATGCCTCCTTTAGGTTGTGTTTGGCTTCCCATTACTGTCCCACCTATCACCATTCATGTGAAGGTGATGATATTTAACTTCCTTATTTCTTTTAACATTTTGATTGGTAGGTCATGGATTCACCACATGAGAGCTATTGCTTCTTTTGCCTACTAATGTGTCAAACTCCTTCATAATGGAACCATTTATAGGATTCAAGGTGACACTAACCCTTAGAATATTGAACAATTCCAATATTGTGGTGTCTTCAAGATTCCTACTCTTGAGCCTTTACCTATCATTCCATTTTGTGAGTCTCAGGATCTCAACTTTCCCATTAACTCAACTTGAGGTTATAGTGGGCATCCTGAGCTCATTGGTAAAATTCCTCCCAACCTTTTGGATTTTGATGATGAGCATGATAAGATTAAATTAAAGATCAAAACTTCTGATATCTCAACTCACCTCATCTCATAGCTTCTTTCTTCCTTGTAACATCATTCTTGAAAACCTCCTTATTATGACATTATTGTAGTCTTGACTAAGACTAGGCATTTTATTCACCATGCTTCATCGAATGTCAAGGTTATTCCTACCTATGTCATTGATCTTCACAACCTAGATAATTATGATGGTTATTCCTTAGACAATCCATTTTTAGGTGGTCTTATACAAGCCCATGATATTGATATTGACTATTATCATTCTTCTTTACTCAAGTCTTTTCATGCATCTCATCATTTTACTTCACTTATAGTTCCTTTATTTTGCATTTTTCCCTTTTATCATAGTGTATAAATGGCACCAAAACCTCCAATTTTTAAGGATACATGTAGGAATATGCTCATGGATCATGTTAAAACCAAGCCTTACCATTTTTATAGGTACCCTAACCCTCATAGCTAGTTCACCCTTGAGGTTAATTCAACTCTCCTTATACATTATGTAGATCCCACTCTTCCCTTAATAGAGCTAGCTATAGTTGAGCCTCTTCTTGATCTTTCTATAGTTGATCCTATTCCCACTCCCACTATTATTTAGCTTATCCCTATTTTTAATGCTATCATTATATCCATTGAGCATAGTTCCTTTCCTTCCTCATCATCACCCTCCCTTGGTGATGGTTTACTTCCCTTGCCTAAGATGGCTCCTCTGGCCACCAAATGGGCTGATTAGTGTTCTCCAAATTATTCCACTCCTATTTTACCTTCTTCCATGAGTGATTATACTAAAACCACACACAATCATATCTATTTCTTTCATAAGACATATAATCATTCTTCCACCCATTGTCATAAGTTATGATAATATATTGATACCTTACATCTTTCTTCCCTATCATCAAATAAATCCATACATCCCCTAAAGGTACTTCCTAAGTACATGCCTAAGTATGGTGAGCTATATTATCTATGGCATCTATATGGCATTGATCATAGTGATCATTATCACATCCTTCAACAACATCTAAAAAATCACCTTATAGCCATTATCAAACCTTCTTCTATTCCACCCATAGGTCATTCCTACAAGAAGGCTTCTCCTTCTTCTCCCATGGCTCCAATCTAGTGGTTATATCCCCTCTTATAGTCCCTTCACCACTTTTTATGCTTACACCTATGATTCCTTCACCTATGGACCTTCTGTCACTAGCAGATCCTTTTTCATCCATGAATCCCTCACCTATGGATCTTTATCCATTAGTGATTCTTGCATCTCCCATAGAGCCTGCTCCCATGCATTCTACTGACCATCCTTTCCTAATTCTCTTCCTCAACACAATCAATAAATAATTCCTAATTTTTTAGTTGAGGAGATCAAAAAAGAAGTATTTTCCTAGTATTCATTGAATATTGATGAAACTTTAGCAATAATTTGACTATAGCTTCATAGAGATGTATCTAATGTATTAGATAATGTGTGTCAATAAATTTATTAGTATTTATAAGCACATACATGGTACTTTCACATTTTTATATTGGATTGGATGTGTGTTCAAATTATATTTTTATCTATTATATCATTTGACATTGTGTCAAATTTATTCTTATCTTATATCATGAATTCTTACTTGTTTTACTATATATTGCTTATCTTATCATTTGTGGTTTACATATGGTTGCCTTTTATTTATCATTTTTTTCCTTTATTTTCCCTAGAGTTTTCCCCAAAACTCTCTTGTATCTTTATTATTATTTTTCTTTCTCATCCTTATTTTTCATAGATAATTTGTCATGGTGATTTGGTTATACATGCCCTATTCCCCTTGGTTATTATCTCTCTTTACCATGTGATCAATTAGCAAAAAATCTATCTCATTATTATTTACTTTTACCAGTCCACTTTGGATCTCATTTTTCCCTCTTCCTTTATCCACAAACTCAGCATATACATGGTTGAAACTTGAAATCACATGATAGTTTATTATTAAGCCTATTTGTCCTAGTCAGTCTTTGTCTTTGGTTACCTAACTTCCTTTAGCCTTAACCTACATCTCATTCATGTGTATCACTATCTCTCTCATTATTGGTCATTCCAAATATGTATGGAGGAGGAGTATTAAAAATCCTTCAAAATAATGTTAAAATCCAAATAATTTAAAACAAAAAAATGATATAAAAAGGCAAAAATGTTTTTAAAAAAGTCTAATCACACTAAAAGACATGATTCAAATCACATCTCCTTATTCTAGTCAAATATCTAACTCCATAGTTGGCCTCACAATAGAGATGAGGTCCTTTGGGGTATGGTAGGCCAATAGATTATAAGAGGAGAATTAAAAAAATATTTTATTGCTACCTACTTTCTCATGCAAGTACCCAATCTTTGCAATAGACTGATAGCTATGTAAGGGGTCAAGAAGAATGGGGAACACATCATGGGAAGGTAGGTCCATTTTATTTTTCCTTTTACCAATCTAACTTCATGATTTGATCTTAGTATCACACTTATTTTCCTACAAATCTTTGTGTCTATAGAGAACATGTTTCCTTTGTATATAGATGACCATTAGTCACTTAGTGTCTTCTGATGTCCCTAGTATGCATATTACGTCCTAAAGTCTTCTCATAATATACATAAGTCTTAATTTTTACATTCCCCTTTTCAATCCTTATAACCCTTATATTTCCTATTGAGAAATATTGTTTTATCTACTAATCACTCCCCTTAGGATTTCATTTGTGAGTTACATTATAAGACTGTGGATATGACCTGACATTCCTCAAAAATTACCATATTTTCCTTCCTATTACCCATATATTTATTACCTAATTTTCCTATTTGTTCCACCCTATTGGTGTTCTCTTTGTTGAGTTTTAATGTAAGACCATGGTTAGGATCCGACCCACCTCACAAATTTTTCCAATACCCAAGTCACCATCCAAATTACATGTGTCAAATTTGAGATAAGATTTGATTTATTATGGAGTGACATGTCATTTTACATGCTTCTCATCATGATTTAGTATGTTTTATGCTTAATTCATTTTTATTTTGCCCTTTTTATCTTCTTTTTTTCAAGTGTGTGTAATATTTCAACCATTTCTTGAATTTTCATAGTTCTCAATTTGAACTAGTGTGACCAATTTAAGACCAATATTTTACAATTTTTTCTTTCATACTTCCTAACATGATTTACTATGATTGATTGACTTAATTAATTTGTTTTTATTTCCATTTTTGACCTTTTACATACCTTTTATTTTATTACATTATTGTCATACTTCCCAATGCTATATTAGTATGATTTTACTTGTTTTAATTTAGTGAAAACATCTTTCATATTAGTTTAAAAACAAATTCATTTTTACCATCTTGTTTTGCCATTTCTTGGTTCTTTATAATTGTTAATTTCTTGTTATTACACATTTCCCATCTTGAAATAGTATGCAATACATTTTTTAAATTAATTATATTTTCCAAGTCCTTTTTCCTATTTATTTTTAACCATACATGTCTCTTTCATAATGCTAAAAAAGAAACCACATCTCATATATTTCCTATAGCATATACAACAAAGCTAAATACATGTGCTAGAAAGAAATATATCTAAAGCATCCATAACCACAACCATAATGAGCACAAATAGAATAACCCATAATGATAACATACACATCCAAAAACATTGTGCCAAAATAATCCATATATATATATATATCATGAGTTTGATACAATAAATGCAACCATATATAATGCTCTAGCTCTATGTTTGGGTCCCATCCTATTGATCTCATGGCCTAGCCACACTACATATTAAGGCCTTAATCTAACTCATCTAAATGGTATGTTATAAGGAAGCCATCTAAGATCTCAATCCCTCTTCCTATCCCTATAGGTACACTGCCCACATCTATAACTCCATCAGCTAGGTTTAGATCTTGATCATCTATGCTACTATAGCCAGATTCATAGATTTCTCATCTACTAGGGCCTATAATGCATGTAGCTCTCCTATACCCATTGCTACTAGTTGATGTATCCTCTCTCTTTACACTTGTATCTACCTTGCTACTTCTCTAGATAATTTGAACCAACTCTCTTGAGCTAGGGTAGATAATACCCTTAGATCCTCTAGTGTCATGGGGTCGTATGACTATAAAGCCTCATCTAAGACGTCATGGAGTGCTCTCCTTACTAGGGAACCTCATTTATCCTCATCATCCCCACATACACCTAAAAAATCCCATAAGATGGATATTATATCACTATTATATCTCAAAATATCTATCCATCTTTTTTTTAAATAAACATAAAGCAATAAATTCAATCATATTTTTACCTATCTGTGTCTTGATAATTATGTTCTCACCATCCACGTGACTTCATAGCCTTGTCTCCCTATTTTCATGGCCTCCTAGCACCTCCTTTATAGGCTACCTCCTCAACTCAAACCTAGCTATCATATCTCATGCCATTCTTAGCCTACCTTTGAGTGGTTTCTTTATCATCTCCTCTGGCCCACCTATGGGGTCATTCAGGATGATAATAGTCTCCACTCTCACCTGCTCCTCCTACCTCTATAAATGTGATGTCCTCAGTGGCTATTTCTAATCTTGCCATAGAGATGGTAGTGGTACATCTAGTATCTCTACCTCTGCCTCCATATCATCTTGCTCAACTCTTCATTAATACTGACCAGTCCATGGTTTCTCTTAATGTGGACTTAGTATTAACCTTACTACTAGTGGCCCTAGTCCTCTCTTCCTCCATGGCTCCTTCACATGACAATCCTACTACTTGAGCATGAGTATCAGTGTTGATGGATGAGGTAGGCCCATCTTCCCTAGCACTTGTACCATTAGATGTGGCTCTCTCCACCATAGTTAGTGTCTAATAACCTCTACCCTCTCTATCACTAGTGAAACTATGTCTCAGCTCACCCATGTAGCTACTATGTGATTATATGGATACCCCATGATGTTTGCACTTCTCACTTACTATAGTACTGACACATGGGGAATGATGTGCACTACTTGGTCTTCCTTCCATCTCTACACCTAAGGTAACCTATCATCAACCACATGGGTCAACTCAACTAGTTGGTACATAGGAAACCTCTCATAGATCCAAAATATCAATAATATGATCCGTCTCATGGTCTTCAACCATCTGACTAGAATCTCATACATATCATGTACCAACTGGACATAGATGATAGATCCTAGGTCATATAGAACTCACTCCTCCAAGATCATCCTACTCAAGGCTACCACAAATAGGATACCTTGTCATCTGAATTGTGACATATCACTCACTATGTCATAAGGCCTACCACAAAATTTTAGATGTCTAAAATATATGATGGATAGAAATCAAACATACTCACTCTCCTTCTTAGTAATATCATCTTTGAGACTATAGCCCACATGGTTAAGGCTCTCCTCTCCTCTAGACTATCTAGTATCCCTATTGTCATGTGTACTACTATAGGTAGCCCCAAGATGGCATGGACATTCTCTAGCATAATAACCACCTCTATTGTATCCCCATCCACCTCTAATCTAAAGGTGTTATTCAACCATTCCTAGTAATTGAGGAACATGAATAAAAAGTCAATACTGAGGGGGATCTAACACATCTCTACTATCCTACCTAGACCTATGGATCTTAATCTATCCCTATTTCCATTTGACAACCTATCTAATAAGTCTACTAACCATGTTACATCCACAAGTCTCCAAAATCTCTATCATCCCTATACCCAAGAAACAATAAAGGATGTATCAGTTACTCAATCTCATGTATAGTCAAAATCCATTATTTTTACATTTTCACATCAAAAACAAACATGCATTAATTTATTTTATTCATTTTATATTAATTTTAGCCTTCTTACTCCTTCTTGACCTTACTTGGTTAGTTTGGGCCATTTTATCCCTCTTTCAACATTTTGCATGTTTTTTTGTCCCATTCTAGCTCTTTGGTCAAAATAGTTTGACCAAAATTTTCCTTTATTTCTACCTAGTTGACTCAAAATATAATTCAACCCCCTTCTCTTCCCCTCCCTAATATTGAGTTTCCATTCTGGACCTTTTAGACCACATAAAAAATTTGAACTAGGCCTTCAGCTTATAGAATGTAAAGGGTCAACCCATACCTGCTGGGTTGACACTATGTATTTTTCTCATTTTCCAACCTACTGGGTTTATTAGGTTGACCCAGTGCTTTTGCTTGTTAACCCCTTGCATTTCCCTTAAAAAGTGCAATTTTCTTATTTTTTACCTAAACCCTCCAAACTCATTTCCCATCTTCCTATTTGATACTCCTAGAATCTAATTTTGCCTCATTATAACATCTAGAAATTATTAAAATTAAAAATTAATTAAAATTAAAATTAATTCAATACAAATTCCAAAAACTAATTTTATATTCTTAGCTACATACCTATAGTGCACTTGTTGCCACCTTTGGAGCCTCTCCCTATCTAGTATGTCATCTCCTCACCATTCTAGCTTGTTTTCTCTCTAGAGATCTTTTTATTTTCTCTCACAAGTCAAAATAAAAAATGAATTATATTTTTCCCTATTTAAAAACACTTTTCAAAATTCAAATTCTTTAATTATTGTCTTATAGATTCCTTATTTTGACTATATTTCTATTTTTACTCATCTATTTTGCAAACTATAAAATGCATCAGACTCATGATGATGTAGAGATTATTTTCCACTATCATATGCCTATCTTCCATTTTTTTAAATTTTTGTCTAGTTTTTTCACTAACTTCTATAGGTCATCTAGTGTTCTCTACATTAGACACCACATTTTTTATAGTCTACTTTTTTTATCTACAACACTAACGTAAGTTAAAGGTATGTGTTTTTCAATTAAATCCTTTCATTTATCTTATTTGTTGCTTACTTCACTTTACTTAGCATCAATATTTTGTGTTATCATATTTTATCTTGAAGCACCATCCTATGTTTCACTTACGTGACACATGATGAGCTTTGAGTGGGGTATATGTATACACAACATTTTTAAACTTTTATTGATTAATGACACTTTGTATCTTTCAAGAACCTATCAAGTCTCAATCTCTCTGAGTGCATGCCTTAAGAGGTGCATCAATAAATGGGTAGGTAGACCATCTATGATTCATAATATTATTGTCCTTTTTACCACTTTCCATCTACACACTAATATCTTAAAACCATTTACCTTAATATTATTATTCTAATTCCTACACATTCTAGTCTTTTCCTCCTATTATTACTTTTCTTGCCTTAAGACCCTTTTGGATAGTCAGTTGTATTAGGTCAACTGGGTCAACCCAATATAGTTTAGGGTATTTATCACTTTCTTATCTTCTTATCCTTTCGATTGACCTAGCTCAGACCTAGTGATTTGTCCTTGAAAACACATTGGGTCATTTGGGTTGGCCCTGTATAGTTAACATTTTTCAGAGGATTTAGGGAAAGATCTACCTTTATATATAAGTTCATTTCCCAGCATTTTATAAGAGAATAATTAATATTGAAGAAGTAAAAATGAACATTCACTTATTGACCATTTTACTTGAGGAATAAATCTTAGGGTTCCATACTTTATATGGATATATGGATCTTATCTTATGGAGAAGTCTTTTGGATTCTTAGATAGGTTGTGTAGCCTAGAGTTGATTTATCTTGGTTATCCTTACATACCACAGTAATCTCTTGTGAAGCACCTTGGCCAGGGGAGAGATTGAGGATCAAAGGGTTCATCTTCAAATGTAAGTATTCCTAACTTTATTTCTCCTTTGTAAGAGTAGATAGATAATGCATTTGTATTCTTCTACCATATATTAGGATTTTATATACATTGACATGAGTATATGTTTTCTAATACATGTTTAGTTTAGTTTCTATATTATTTATAACCCCCACTTTATTCCACAAGATTTGGTGTATACTAAATTATATTTTTATTTCTTGTTATTAGAATAGAGTGAATGTTTTAAACCTTAGGACTCCATTAGGTTTTTTATGTGATTGTGTTAGACTGTAGGCTTTGAAAAACTTCATAGCATGATGTATTATGACAAGTAATCCCATAATTAGGTCTACTAGATCCCCATATTGGTCATGCTCCCACTTAACAAGAGTATCTCCAATCAGAAGTATAGGTATGCTCTATCTTCTTCATGCCAAGATTGATTTATAAACATGATTTATTTTTGATTACATATAATGAATTTGGGGGTGCCATGTGTAAATTATGTTTCCTCTTTGATATAACTACACCATGGGGATTACTCATTATTTCATCAGCTAATGGTGCTCCTAGAAATTCTACTAAAAGAAATTTTTGCTTTCAAGGAGTGGCATGACTCTACTTAGTAAAATGGTACTTCTCCTAGGTGAGTCAAGAAATTCATAATGCTAAATGAGTGTGGTCCATGTGGCATTAGTATAAGGAAGCTAATACCTAGTCAAAAATAAACAAAATAGAACCTAGGGAAGGGTAGGCTAATGGATAGACCACTAAAATTGTCAACCATGCCTTTGACAAACACGATGACTACCCTAAAAATTCAAAATGTGGATTACCATCCATAGTTTCTTGTAAATTTTATGGGAATCCACTTGTATATGATAGGACCCAAAATTCTAGTTTCATGAACCAATCGAAGCAAAACTACAAAAAATGGGAAAGGCCCACAAAACTCACAAATTTTGAAGAGTCATTTTCAATGGCATCCACTCTTCCTCCTTCAGCTAAGTCTTATTATTTATATCCTCCAAGGCTCTTTCTAGATGAAATATCTCCTTGAATAAAATTATACTCAATCCTTGAATTACTACCAACATCTAAAACTCCAATTAGGCAAGAGGCTGCAAAATGATCTCCACCTCAAAGACACTTGGCACTTGATTGAAAGCCACAAAGATAGTATATTCATTCTAATTATTTTCCATTATCTCTTTTATTTTGTCTTCTATAAGGACTATGTTATCCATAATGAATGGGGAGGTGAGTCCCAATTAGACTAATTATTTGATATGCCCCTTTATATCTTGAACTACTTTTTTGAAGGCATCCAAAAATGCCTTGCACTTTGATGATGCCTTGTTATATCTCAATAACTCATTAACCTTCAATACCTCCTAATTTTAGTTGACCATCCTTAATAATTAAAGTGTCCCATATATAGCACTATAAATCATCTAAATAAGGAGCTTCCAATATCGAACCTTTGTGAAAATGAAGGCAATGACCTGGTCTATGGACATGTTCACCTATGCACTCATCCACTATGAGTCTATGATGACATTGGGCACTAGATTGAATTTTATGGTTGTGTTATGTATCCTTTCCCAATAGGATAAATTTAGTTATTAGAACATGGGGAGGATCCATATGATATGGGAGAGAATGGCAAAGTTATTCTTTAGTTTCTATACCTCTTGGTCCTTGACTAAGGATTCTTGTTTCATATCTGATTATAATTATTGTTATGTGCTTATAAAATTGAATATTTTCTTATGGGTTTGTATGAGATCTACTTATTTTTCACGTAGTTTATTGTCCAAAACCAACTTATCCTTCTTTAGACTATCTATTTTAATCTTTAATTTAGCTACTTGATTCTATAGCTGGGCCCTTTAGATGGATTCTACCTAGAAGCTTTCATTAGTGGCATGGCTCTATAGGTTAGACCTCATTTTGGTGAGATACACATCCTTGGCCTTGGCCTCTATATTAAGTTAGTCTATATTAACTTTCACTCTTACAATTTCCTTCTCTTTATTTTCTAACTATCAACCTTCCTTAATATATTATATGGTAATAGACTTATGAGTTTCTTCCATTAACTTGACCCTTTCAGTTGATCTAGCTTGGCTAAGGTTGAGGTCGATGGAATTTATCTAGTAATCCCTAGTTTCATCTATTTCTATGGATTGATTACTTTTGGTGTCATATGGGCAATCATTATAGATTGTTATAGTGATTCAAAGAATGATCACATATGAGGCACCACTAGGGCCATATCCATCTTTCCTCTCCTCTTCTCTACCCAAGCCTTTCATGATTTTATAGTAGTATCCATCTACTAATGGAAGTGTTCTTGAGATTTAATTAATTCTCCCCCATGAAGGGGGATATTTTATAAGTATAAAAAGAATGGAAGCTTTTTGATATGAAGTATTAGAGGCTATTCTTCTAAGGATGAGTGGGTGAAGGGTTAGGGTGGAAGGTGAGAAAGGTAGGAGGTTATGGAAATGGGTGGTGGGAGATTGTTCCATGAAGGATGTTGATGTGGTGGATGAGGGTAGAGGGGTAAAAATTAGTGTAAGGGAGGTGAATAGTTTTGTAAATTAAATTGGTGCCAACAAGATGATTAGTTATGGAGAAGATAGTAGCACAAGCTTAGTGGAAATGGTGGAAGGTGAAGATAGAGTGAAGAATGAAGTAGAAGTGGAAATAAGGGGGTGAAAAAAGTGCACCTTATTTAGTAGGGCTCTAGCGGAGAACTAGAATCTTTCACCCTGGATTTGGGTTGAGATGATTCAACCTTGAGATGGACTAAAGAGGCCTGCTACTACTATTGGGTGGTTAGATATAAGTATAGATGAGGTGGCCAAGAAAGAGGCCTATGAATATTTAAAACCTCCTCTTTATTTTTTGGAGGGGTATCATCCTCTTTCATCAAGGGGTATCCTCCTCTTCTTATCTAACTAATACCTCTTCTTCTACCAAAGCTTCTTCCTCATGGTGTTCATCCCAGAGGTTCTTAAAATTTTCATCTATGTCTAAGTATTAAAAATTTAGTTCTTGCCTACCAATTTACTACCTATATTTTTAATAGGCATATATTTTCTCCTAGTTCTAGCCCCTCTAGATGAGTCATGCCCTCAGAACCTTTGTCATTTTCTTTACAAGATCAAATTCCTGGACTAGCTTATAAAAAGACTCTCATGGCTTGCAAGTGTTTGAATAGATCTTGGATGATCCACATAATATTTGATATTATCCACCATTGATGACCTCCACTATTTTAATTATGGATGAAAATAATGGTTGAAATGGGAAGTAGTCTTTAAAGTGGCAATGTGGATGATAGGGTCTTATATCCATTTGTCACTGATTTGGTCTAGGCTAAATTCTATTAACTTGAGTGCAAGTAGGCACTCCTATGAAATTTTTACCACTTCAATGCCTCCAAAAAAGAGACATCATAGATGGAATTTTTATTTTATCTTGTGTTATATATAATTTTAATAGATTGAGTTGGCATTCTAGCTCTAGGGCCAAGGTCCTATTCATGAGTAGGCATGGGAGTCAGAATGGCTCCTCCTTAAAACCATAGACCTAGATGAATGTGAAATGGGCCTTGAAGAAATAATAAACTATAATCCTACCATCAACGAGCCATGATCTATAGTATTCCATCATTCTAAAACTAATTGGTTATTGACTAAGGTTGATGAAGACCAGAGATAAGAATCACTCTGAAAACTTATAGTAATCTACATGGTTGACAAGATATGGGTCCATGAAAAGATGGGGATTATTATGTTAGGATGGGTACCCATATCAATGGAATTGAAGGTGAATTATGGGGAAAATAATTGGGATTTTTGATACAAGATGGGGTAGAGGAGGAAGGAGGAATATATAAAGGTATTCTAGGCCAAAAATATGGTTAGTTAAATGTGGATGGCATCGATGATGGCATCTATAAAGTTTATCTTGTAATATTTTTCCCTGCTTTTTATCTTTAAAAGGAAGGTTACACCTAGATGGAGTCATGTACATTGGTGTATAAATCCATATTGAAGATAAATACCAACTTGGATAGGGTATCTTTCATGTCTTATGCCACAAAGCTCATGAGAACAATGGGTAGAAGAGGCACTTCTACATAATTTCTATGGAAGGCTATGTTGATGAATTTATGTTTTATAAAATTAGTGTTCCACATATTTTAAAGGCTCTCCATACTATATACTTCTATACTAGGGTCGCTTAGGAGTTGGAACATCTCCCTCACTATATCAGAATTGACATCCACTTTTAGGTGGTTTCCTAAAATCATTCTAGTGTTAACATCATATATGTCTACACATGACATAATGATATCTGGGCAAGGATGCATAAGAGGCACCATGTATTGGGCTAGTGTGGAGATCCAAATTATGTATCCAAATGACTCATATTCATTGTTTTAGAATTTTTCGAGCATTCATGTGTGGGTACCCTCCCTTAATTTTTTTTGTGTTCTTGGCCAATTTGGGATCGAAGATCCCATCTACATAATCAATAACTAGTTAAGGTTCCTTACAATTCCCCTTGGTGATACTCTTGACATTTGTCACTTTTGTCTTTGTCTATGTAAAGGTAGATGCATGTGGTTTACTTATAGTAAAATATAGGGGAAGGTCTCTATAGCCAATTGACCCATGATTTATTTAGTTCTTAATATGCCCTCCACTACTAGATAAAGATTTATAAGTATTCATTTAACAAATTATATTCAAATTTTATATTTTTGATCTAAGGAAGGTATTAGATATCAACTCTCACTCATAATTATTTCAATTATTTGCTCAAAATTCTCTGCACAATTGCTCAATGCTCTTGGAAACTCTTAGGTGTTTAAGTGTCTGGCTTGATTGGGAGAGAGGTATTTATAAGAGACCACTTATTATAATGATCATCATGAAATTTTTGAATTTGGGAACCTCCATAAATATTAAGGAAAATAGACACACTTGAATAATATCTCACAAGAGATTTATGGTGATCCTCATGGAAGATCATGCAATTGGGAGTGTCTGACTTTAGTTACAAGGGGAGTGGGTAGATAATGGTCTTTAAGATAATGATTAAAAATTAAGGGAGCTAAGGAATGGAAACTTGGAAATGGGATGAAAAATTTATTCTAATGAAACTTATTTTTTATGGAAACAACACCAAAGAAAAGAAACAAACTAACATAAGGGAAACTAACTATGTACAAGGGATAACTAGTAAATTAGTCAAAGTGTTGTAGATGGATTCCATTAATCTGAATCTCTAAGTCATTATCTTCTTCATACTCTAACTCAAAATTATTACATTGTCTATTTACAATGATGTGAAAGATTCCTTTTCATAAGGAATCAAATTTTTCATGTTGGCCCAGCTTTGTAACATTTTCATCATACTTTAGAACCAAATATCCTGGATTGAAGCCTGGGTTGGAGGATTTATTTTCTAACCATCATTTCATTTCCTACTATCAGGTTACCTTACTATCACTTTCTCATTCCCTCACCTCTTGGAGGCTGAGCAATTATTCTAACCTAACCTCCATCACTCTATTCTCTACTATTTTTATAGCTTAAAAAAGTTATAAAGTGGGAATCTCTATTGATATGGACATGACTACTTATTTCCCATATACTATTTCCTATGAGGATGCCTTTAAAATTTGATTAGGAACAATTTAGTCATCCCATAGAGCTATTCTAAGATGTATATGCTAATCTTGGTATCGATTAGCACCCAACCTTTTGATTAACCTTATAAGGTTGTTATTTGTTGATTCGACCAATCCATTCCCTTGTGGGTAGTAGTTGGATGAAATATTTAATAAAATTCCATTCTTGAGTACAAATTTTAAAATCTTAAAACTAAAGAAGGCCTTCACATTATCAGATATGATCATTTTTAGGGAGCCAAACCTCATGACTAGTTCCTCTAAGAATTTAAGGACTGCATTTTTATTTTCCTCTTTCAAAGGGGATGCTTCAATCTACCTTGTAAAGTAATCAGTGGCCATGAATATCCATTTGTGGCCTATGCTAGATATAGGATTTATAATTCTAATAAAATCCAATCCCCACTATGTGAAAGGTTCATCATCCAAAATTAGATTCAATATCATTGCTAAATTCTTTTGCCTTCCCATGAAGAATTAGCATTGGTGGAAATTATTAACCATTTGATAATAATCTAAAAACATAGTCATCTAGTAATATATTACATGCATGATTTTAGTTTTAGTTGTGTTTTTCCACCTAAAGAGTTGAAATGCATTTTTTGTAGATTTTTTCTATCCTGTTGGTTGTCAACACATCAGAGTAATTCCCCATCAAAGTTACTTTTGAAAAGGATTCCCTGGACTAGCATGTAGCTAAATCCCTACAACTTATAAAATCTCCTTTAGTGCATGGGGAGAGCATCCATATATCATTTGGTTTGTATAAATTGGGTTTTGTTAGCTACCTAAGACCCATTGATTTCATACTAATCCATTAAAATCATATTTGATGTATCTTGTTCATCTATCAAGGTATCTATGCATTAGGCCAAATACTCACAAATCCATTTTCTTTAAATCACCCTAGTTAGTCTGAATTCAACATCATATTTTAGGATCTTGGTGATCTAATTGACCCTATTTTCAATGATCTCTCCTTTAATTATGTACTCTCAAATGCTAGGATGCACCATGTATACCATTAGTTTTCTTCCTGCCACTAGGTGTCTAAACCTCTTAAAATCCTGGACACTGGAAAAAGCCTACTTATCAATGAAATTATTCTTGGTTTCATATCTATGAAAGTTTATTAAATAGAAAGTAGTTAGGTGCTCACTTTTCCCTTCATCTTCTTTTTGAGTTAACAAAACTACCAAGATATGTTCACTCCCATAAACATACATGATGAAATCTTTTGAGAAGTTAGGATTAACCAACAAAGGGGTAGTGGATATCATGTCCTTGATCTTATTGAATGTTATTCTCCCTTTGGGAGTTTATTTTAAATGCTAGTACTTCTTTATCATCAGTGTGATTGGCCTTACTAGCCCAGTAAAGTCGGATATGAATCAACTATGGAAATTGATCTTGCCTACGAGAGATTAGAACCCTATCTTATTGAGTGGTAAGATCAAATCCCCAATAGATTTCACTCTTTCTAGATCAATAAAGATACCATATTTGGATACCACATATCCCATTAACTTTCCCTGTGGGATGATGAAGACACACTTCTTGGGGTTGAGAGACACCCTAAATTCTTGGCACTTTTGGAAAACCTTCTCCAAATGATCAAAATGATATTCCATTTTCTTGGAGAATATAGTTAAATCATCTAGGTAAACGAGGATGATTTTATTGATTAGGTCTTGGAAGGCTATGTCCATGGCTCATTAGAGTGTAGCCCCTACATTAGAGAGGTTAAAAGGAATCTTCACATACATAAAATTTCCCCACTTTGTGGTGAAAGTGGTCTTATATTGGTCCTCTTTATTAACCCATACCTAGTTGTAGCAGGGTGAACATTTATACACCCACTACTATTTAGAGGATTTATTCCATAGAAGGCATTAGAAATATGATTTTCATTGATGTCAAAAGGGACACTATGGATGGAATTGATGTCAAAAGGATTAGGCATGATTAATGGAGAAAACATGTTTCATAGTTGCACTATGCAAAGTTGTCATGCTTTTATAGAAACCATTTATGGATATTTAAAGTCAAATAGATAGTATATCTATTATGGGTTTTTTATGTACATTTCATAAATATGGTTCATAGGTTTAAAGTTAAAGGAATGATCTCATAATTGATTTATATTTACTCTCATAATAGATATAATTTTTTAGTAAAACCCTAAAGGTTTGGTCATGACATCAAAAATAAAATTTATATTTTTATGTTGACTTGGTATAGTCACAAACTAGTAACTTAAGTCCATATCATCATTATGAAGTTGGCCCCTCAGCCTAGTAATTACTAGCTCGAGTAGTGATCAAAAGACATAATATTTCTTAAGACAAAATTTATATTATGTCCCAACTTTATCAATATCTCACACTTCATCATATGTTGATGATCCAATGAAGTAAAATAAAGTCAAATTGTCAAAAGGAGCTCTGAGTGAGAGTGCAAGTGATAAGTGTCACATTCATGGAGCTTGTTAGATAGAGATGTAATGAGCATAAGCTTATCAAAGTTAATGATCAAGCTAGTTGGAATATAAAATGGCTCATGCTTAATCTGACATTGGAGATCTAAAAGAGGGTGATGAAGTCAAAGTGTCAAAGGTCCCTCTAAGTTAACATGATAATGCCAAGTGTCACAAGCACATGAGTCTATCAAATAGAGGACCAATGCAAGGATGCCAAATGTCTCAATAGTAGGAACTAATAGCTATGTATATAAGGCACATGCTTAAGTTAAGTGTCATATTCCCAAGGGTTGGATAGATATAAAGACTGAGCTTGTCAGAAGACTGATGGTGCATAGGTGATCATACAAAGGAGATCCAATAGAGTGAATGGACTCAAATGTTATAAGGTGATCAATGTTTATCAACATAGTGACAAGTTAAATACTGAGTAGGTTTGATAAGATCTATGAAGTGAAAGTGATCCAAAGATATAGGAAGTAGTGAGTTGAGGTCAAAGTGTCAAAGTTTAATGACCAAGTCAAGGTAAAGAACATGCATCTTTGGAGATCCAAAAACACATGGGAGATAGGATCTAGAGATTGACAGTGCATTTTAATGAATGGAACATTAAAGTTTAGTAGCAAGCAAATATCTAACAGAGTGAGAGATCTTGGAGATGGAATGATGAAAAAGATAAAAGGCCAATATTAAAAGTGTTTAAATATAAATGGTCAAGTGGAAAAACATGCAATAACATGTAGGAACTTGTGTATAAGCTCTATATCTCTACATAAATAGTGAAATTGATCAATCCAACTGATCAAATATACATCAAAGAGCATGTGCATCAAAAATTGAGTCTAATAGATTCTATAAATAGTAAAGAGACTTGTAATTATGGCATGATACATGGAATTGAGATGTGAGAAACTTACAATTCATGTCATAATGAACTAAAGTCCAAAATTGGCATGATGTTTTATAGTCTAAGTTTTTATTGGGTACATCATCATTTAGCCTTCTTAGGATCAATTTCTCCCTTTCTAACACTTATCTAGCATTTTCCAGATGTTTAACCCTGTAATAGGTTACCCACAGCCTAGGGTTATTCCCATATTGTGATTGGGAGTGGGGGAGCCTAAATAAATCTTCCATAAGGGTGCAATCGCACATCATAATAGTTTTTGGCACAACTAGTGGGACTAATTAAGTTGTTCACTAGTGAAGAGTTTTGGTTTTTTTTCATCCAATCAGCCTTTGGAGTCATGTGTGAAAACATTAATGGTAACTTTGAGTATTCATTAATTGGTTTAAGTAGCCTAGGTGCCTGGTCATCATTTTTTGATATGCATCATCAAATATTTTGATTAGTATACTTATTATCTACCTTATCATCCTTCAAATAAAATTATTAATGTTTATGGATTCACCCTACGTGGTTCTCAAGATTCAGTGCATCAACCTTCTCAAGCTCAAAATGTCCCTAATTTTTCCCCAAATTGATCCATTTAAAATTAGAGTAAAATGATCTTAGGATATGAAAGTTACATTGATAGAACTTAATACATAGAGGGGATGTTGTCAAGATATACCTAATCACATCATTTATGACATGAGAAATACATTACAACTAATGAAGGAAGAATGATCACTTATTAAGGGAGAAAATTGGAAAAACCTCTCAAGTGAGATAATGGATGTAAGTGGTTACATTAAAATCATCAAGGATAAGCTAATAGGCCTTGAATAATATAATATATAACTCCATCCACCTCATCCCTCATTTATGCCACCCATTCTTCCCCAAAATACTACTCTAAGTGACCCTTCTAGTGTTCTAAGTTATTCATGTGTTCCTCAAACCTTCCCTTATTAGAATTAAATCCAAGAGAGCCTTCAAATAAATAAGGAGACTATTATTGAGATCTAATATTCCACTTATCTTACCCAAAAATCCTCTTCTACCTCATACCAACCCTTTTGTGTTCCTCATCTTCATGAGGCCACTGACCACCTTAAAGAGGGGATTTTATAAGAGAATATAGATAGACAAATTAAATAATTAGAGATAAAGATGAGGAAAGAGGAAAATATTCAAAATCAAGAAAAGGTGGCTATTTATTACACATTCCCCTCATATAAATCAATCAAGGAAGGCATATAGAAAAAGAAGGCACCAATTCAATAGCCACCTAAAAGAGCCTTCAAAGTCCCTAGCTAGAAAGATACCCTCCTAAGCTGTAAGCAAGGTGAACTTATTCACCCTCCAACCATCTCCCTCTTAGATAAATAACCTATTCCAAAAAAGATATATGAGGAGCTTACAGTCATTGGTGAATTTAAAGAGGACAATACAATTTTTTATGATGAGGAGATCATGATAAGTAGTTGATTTCATTCAAGAAGGGGAACAATCAAGTTTGGACCAACCTTCTTGGCATGTATTTGACACTAATGAATTGGATCCTAATAATTAAAATCCTTAAGTTTAAAATAGATAAGACTTTAATGGAATATTAAAAGTCCATTCTACATAGATGAAAAAAAGGATCAAAAATAGGAACTAGAGGTTGGTTTACTTCAGGATGAGTTATCGAATGAAGCTAGCCTTGATGTATTAGAGAGAAAGGAAGGTAAATAAGACCTTAAACAATACAAATGTGTCTTTTTAGACATTTATTGGTCAAATAGTACCTCATTTGTAGTTTAAAAATAAGATTAAATCTTGAGTGAGGTTGATGAAGAAGACATCTTGAATGTTCAAGTAATGTAGTTTTATGTGCTACAACTTTATGTGATGGAGGAGGACCTTGAGGGTGAAAAAATATTTAAATATGAGTATGTGATTTAAGGAGAATATCCTGATCAACTCAAGATTAACTTTCATACACCAACAAGTGAAAGGGAGTTGGAAGACTTGTTTGAGATCTTGGGAGCAGGATATGTTCCTCTTCAAGGAGACTATGATATGATTGTGCTTGAGAAGCATGAAGATGGAGAAACAAAGTGAAGGAGTGAGGTAAAAACTAATTACTAAATGTTTGTATTAATAAAATGATGTCTTATTAGGTACCTATCTCAGTTGGAAGATGATAATGAGGAGTCATCATAGGTTATGCTTAATCTAGAGCACAAATTTGAACACCAAAAAGAAGATCAACTTACCTATCCACTCTAAGATACTTGTATGTCCAATCAATCAGATTAGGTGGTAAGTTTATTTATTTTTATTATTGTATAAGTGTATCAAAAATATGTTAAATTTATTCTCCTTCTCCATCTTTGGTTGGATTTCGTCAATATGTAAAGCATATTAGATTAGTGAGAAAGTGAAACTATTTTGTATAACTAGTCAATGATTTTGTATAGGTTCCATTCTGATTCATTAGTTTAGGGTAGGTAGATTTTATTATTTCCTCTAAGTGCCTTACGAATATTTAATTTATATTCTATATTGCCTTAAATAAGTGCCTTGGGAATAGTTATTTTTTTTGTTTCTAGTTCTTGTTGTTTCAAGAGGAGTTATCTAGAGGGGCATCCTTTTATTGTTTCATATCAATTAGGAACAAAGAGAGGAGAATCCATGACCAATGGATCATCTAAAATAAATGGTTAGGGTTATAAAAAATAGTAGGCATGATTCCCAATTGAGTCACCAAATATGTAGGTCAATTTTGGCCTAGATACCAAGCTTTTGCTTGGATAAATTAGTTGAGTAGTTTCCTGACTGAGGAAAAACTAGGCCATCATCAAACATCATGCACAAATGAATAGATCAAGTTGGTTTTTAATTTAATGTATTCACTTGGAAAGCCTCTTAATATAAAATATTTTATTTAAATGATATATTTCATGCCTAGATAATCCTCTAAAAATTTCATATCTTGATATCTTTTATATCTCAAGATATAAAGATTCAAAGTTAAACTAGTAGAATGAGACATGCACGAGGACATCAAATAAAAGTCACAATGAATATCCATTTAAATTCAAAAAACCCCAAAGGGTCCTAAAAAAAAATGTGGGGATGACAAGTGTCCAAATTATGGAAGGTCAATTCAAGATCGAATGGAAAATGGGTGATCAATGATGTCAATGGGTCTAAAAGATCCAATAGAGCATGTTAAATCATACATCAAAGATTAATGGTGAGATTATAGTCAAAAATTCACTGTATCCTAAGATTGAATGCCTCAATGACAACTATCATGATCATAGTGACATACCAAATAGATAGTGCACATTTGATCAAGCAAAAGAGGATCAATGGCATGTGTGTAGACTCTTGAGGAGATTGACAGTGCACATGAGGTCAATAAGTCAAAGAGTTAGACTTCATGTGAGGCTACCAAATGGTGTAAGTACATGAAGTAGATGAAACTTATATCAATATCCTAAGGATAAATATAGAGTTGATAAGTGTCATGATCAAGGAGCCTAGATTAATATCAGTAGCCAATATTAAAATTTGAAGCCAAGAGACTTTAAAAAGAGAATAAATGTGACCTAGGTCAAAACAAAGCAAATATTTCAAAGGGTGCCATTAAAGATTAGTTAGGACCTTTGTTCAAAGATCCAAAGTATGTAGACTCAATTTTATTATGGTTTTAATGTCAATTTATGATTGTGTTCCTAATTTGAAGTGGATTATTTATTCCCATAATGTTCAAAGGTAAAATAGGTCTATTTATACCTAATATAGTTTAGTGCCCAAGTGATGTGTCTATAAGCTCTTCATGCATATTAACTATAGGAAAAACAATAAATGGATTGGTTTTGAATTTGAAATAGACCTATGCTTAGCCATTAAAATAGGGGTAGGTTTATGATTAATAAATGAGTGTTTTGTCTATCGACATGGTCATATATTTGATAAATAGCTACCTATATCCACTCAAAGTAGAACTAATCATGGATCTATCAAGTTCATGGGTATGAAAATTTTTTACTCATAAGCAAGTCAAGTAGAAGATGGCATAGAGTCCCATGATGGAAAATTTGGTAGCTAGAAAAATTGGTTAGAGCATTACATCAATTTTTAGGGTTTAGAATATTTTCTTCACAACAAGATCATGACTCATCATCTTCAACAAAATCTTGTCTTTTAGTATGTTTTCTTAGCCAATGAGAAGATTCAGGTCTATTAGGATATATGAAAGTTAATTTGTCTATGATGGATTAGTCTTGATTGGATCAAAGTGCGGTTGAGCATTCATTAAAGACTACTAAAAGTTCGTTAATGATTTTTTGATATTATGCTCCTTATCTTTCCTCCCCTTTCTCATATATCTCTTTTTTTCTTCCTCTCTCACTCTCTCAAATTCTATAATCTTACAAGGACTCTTTGATTTTGAAGAGTAGGGGACTCTCTGAGATATTGCAAGATATGCTCATCTTGATTAGGCTAAACCCTATCAAGAATTTTTAAGAACTACCTCTTGATGTAATAATAGACTTTATTTACCTATCTCTTTCCTTGGATTAGTGTTGAATGAGTTTTTCATGATGGCTTTATGAAGGAGATTCTTCCATATCCATTGTCCTCCTTCCTTGTCTCTTCTAAGGTGTTTTCAAGTTGTTTGTAGGTTTATATTTGTGTTCTTTATATCATTAATGTAGGTTTGGTGTGGGTCTTAGACTCCCTTCTTGTTTCCATTCATTGCTTCCTAAACCTAGTCTATGAAACACTTATGCAATAAATTGGTCTGTGAGGTTGTGTAAGATAACATTGTTTTGTGTTGATCTGGTGTGGGTTCAAGCCTATGGGAGTCTTCCATTTTTTTTGGTACATCACCTAGTTAAATTTCTTGGGATCCTTTTCCCCCTTTCTAACTATTTTCTCAGTAGTATAGTTGATCCATTAAGAGGAAGTCATACTTCTCCAGAGGTTCAACCCTATTATAAGCTATAGATGAATAAGAGGTATATAAGAGGATCTAATTTTTTAACATTAAATTGGATATAGATCCTAATGAAAAATATATGGTTAAGAATATATACATGAATAAGCACAAGGTGATAAAAATATCTATAGTAGTATAATTAATTACAAAACTTAAAAATAACATATACTGAATTTATTATGCTAAGATATGTTAAAAATATAGAAATACAACTATGCTTGATATTAAAATGATAATGAAAAAAAGATAATTAGATATTATGATGATAACATAGATTTGGATATGGATAAGGGAGGAATTAAATTTGAATAATATTCTATAATAGTCACCAAAATATAGATTAAATGCCTTTGTGTCTTTGGATATAGTAATCAGCTTGGGATGGTTGCATTGATGCTTCAGTCTAGATTAGATGTAAGTGTCTAGTAATAAATAAATATTGAAATGATATATGACCACCTATATTCTTCTATTTTATACATTACCTTCACTCTAGTGCATTCATATTTGGGTCATGGACTATCACTCCTTATCAAATGATAAAAACCTAGCTCTTCATCTTCATAGTGACCTTAGAAAAAATGGGTTAGTGAAAACATAGTGTCGATCTATACCAAAATAATCCTCTATTAATGAGTGATAATTACATATCCATAAGTCTAAATAGGGCCTCATAATGATTTAATTCTCTCATACATGTTGCCTTGTGTGTAAATAATGAAATGTTTGATAAACAAGTACAAAAATGACCTATCTTATAACTTATCAAGTATGGCTCTTGGGTTGTTTCTTCAATACTTCAAATGTGTAGATGTGTTATATATATGATTTATATGGTAATAAGATAAAATAAGGAATATTTTACTCACTTGAGTGATTGATTGAGTGATTTTGGTAAGTTACCTTATGAGTTTATAGGTATTTACCAAGGTGAGGAATGAAAGAGGGTTGATATTATATTTATACCAACCCTTTTTGATAATATCTCAAATTAAATCACTTAAGATGTAATGAATTACTTATATGTTTGCATAGTAGAATAATATATCAGAAAAATGAGAGAAAATATAATATCTCCACACAATAATTGACCAAAGATAAAAATGATTGATAAATATAACTAAGCCACCTTGAGGAGGAAACCTCAAAAACAATGTAATAAGAGTATAATTCACAATTTGATGATAAAATACTAACCATTACATCCTGTATATACTCTACTTAGCCATGATTATTCTATAGGCTTACCATACTATGAACGTTAAGAAATACAATAAGATAATATGAAGGTATGTAATCTATAAGTTATCCACACATAACCCTAGACACACTATAGATTAAGGGTATAACGTGCCCCTCCCCTTTATAACAATATTGTCCTCAAAATTGAATCAAACTAGGATTTTTTTGCATGAATGCTTCATCCTCCCATGTTTCATCTTCAGAATGTAGATACTTCCATTTGATGAAATACTCATTAATAACTTTGGTCTATAGTCACTTAATATGTGTGAAAAATATCTCTTCAAGATCTATAATGATTTATCCTTCTTCATACAATTTAGGTAACTCAATTTTAATGGAAACAATATGTCTAATTTCCTTCTTTAGGAAAGATACATGGAATACCATATGTATTCAAGTAGATGGGGGGAATTTTAACTTGTAGGTCACACAACCAATTATTTTATGATTTTATAAGGGATATAATACTTAAAGGACAAATTTTTATCCTTTTTTATTACTTTAGAGACATATAATTATATGGTTGAAAGGCACAAAGACCAAATAACCTATTCAAAATGCTACTCACTATAATATTGATCTATTTGCTATTTCATTTTATTTTATCCAATTGTTAAATTATTTCATAAACTAACTATTGCATGCTATTGATGGTGAATGTGTTCCTCAATAGTTTGAAACTTAAGATGCACCATTAAAGATAAAGTGATGGATGGGGGGTGACACTCATACAATGATATAAAGGGAGACATTTTGGAAGAAGTGTGAAAAGAAATGTTATACCACCATTCAACAAGTGCTAGCCAATGAACCCATTAATCATGTTTTTTAGAAACAAAAAAAAGATATCCTTATAAAAATTTATTGACTACCTTTGTTTTTCCATCATATTGAGGATGATAGGATAAACCATTAGCCAAATAGGTGCCCAAACATGTAAATAATTTAGTCCAAAAAAAAACTAGTAAATATGTGATGCCAATCACTTACAATGATCTTTGGATTTCCATGAAATTTATAAACTATATTTATAAAAGTAGAAGATAATTTACTAGAAACAAATGGATATGATAAGGAATAAAATATAACATACTTGGTAAGTCAATCCACAACTACCATGATAATATTTATGCCCTCAGACCATGGTACCCTAGTAATGAAATCCTTTAAAACCTCTTCCCAATGATGGATAGGGATATATAAAGGATATAAAAGACCTGAGGTCTTAATGCTTTCAACTTTATTTTTTTTACATACCATGCATTCAACCATATATTTATAGATATCCCAGTTGAGTCATGTTCACCAAAATTTGACTACCATGAAATATGTTCACTTGAAAATTTGATGTACTTGATATTAAATTTATTCATATCCATTCTTAAGGTCTTATTTTAGTCATTAATGATCTAGGATGATAGGTAATGTGTCTCCCTTTGTAGATTACAAGGTAATTTAGGATGGTCTAGCTAGTAGCTAAGTCAAGTCATGTTTTCATTTCATCAAATGGTCACTATTTATGGTCTTTATTATATGTTTAGTATTATTTAAGTTAAGTTTTAAAAATTTAAAGTTAAGTATGAAATAAAGATGATGAGGAAATAAGCTCAAAGAGACAAGGTCATGACCCTTCCAAGATAACCATGGTCTAAAGATGACCAAATGGGTCAAAGAATCAAAACCAGCAAGTGGATCACATTGATTTGAAGGAAATTTGGAGAGTTTATAGTATTTTTGACAAAATTAAGGTATTTTATTACTTTAGTCTTATTATGCATTCCAATGTTGAAATGATACTTAATAGTAAGGAGAAAATATGAAGGTTTTGTCCTTGGATAGAGTTTTTTTAAAATCATCTCACATCAAGTGATGACATCATACTTGTCTATGTCCGTACATATTCCCCAAGGTCTTAAATAATTATTTTCTAATGTTGGAGTCTCTTTGTAACTATCATTTATCATTTTACAACATAGAAATAAGGAGTTTTTAAGAGAGATGTAGGCAAGTAAGGGTGTGAAATGTTTTGGTAGTCTATTCCATGTTTTTAAAAGTTAGGGGAAGATGAAGAGTCATCTAGTTCACCATCTCCAATGGTTCTAAAGGGCAGAAAAAATAGATTATTGAAGAAAGTATGATTTTGGATGTCTTTTGTAGAGGGGTTATATTGGTGGGTAATGTATAAACTAATCCATGGGTATTCATGGTATTATTATACTCAACTCCATTAAATAAATTAAATTATAAATATAAATAATATAAAACCCCATTCCATTTCTCCATCGGTCTTCTTAACAACTCAAGATAGTCAACTAGTTTATGGATGGTACTCTTGGGAGAGATAAAATTATATCCAACTAGTTTATGGATGGTACTCTGTGGAATTTTACATCTATTTATGCTATTTAAATTTATGAACAATCATTAAGAAGTTAAGGAGAAGAAAAAGGACTCAAAACCCCATCAGTGTCAATTTTCTCCAAATACAAGGCTCTGAAGCTAGATGAATATATGAGGATGATGGTTTAAGGTATATTAAAAACTCATACACCCATAAAATATCAATTTTTCTTAGGTTTCCACATTTTCATGATTGGTATGGGGTTAATGGTCTTAATTTAATAGTTTAAACATGACAGCCTAGTTTACAAAGAATAGTGAGAAATGAAGGAGAGAGAGAGAGAGAGAGAGAGAAGAGAGGCATAGGAGTAACTATAATGAAAATTTTAAATTCAAATAATTTAGTTAAAATATAATAATATATTTTAATATCATTTTTATCCATCTCTTTATCATGTGATGCTTGTTTGATGTTGAGTTTCTAGAAGAGTGGTTAGAAGAGACTCCTCAACTTCTCAAATAACTCATCAACCTCATTTTAAACTACCCTCATGCCACTTGTTTGAGATTTAAAATATTTAATTGACACATTTTATTCACTCATATTCATGTTATATATTCTTCATTATCCATATAGGCTTGAGTGTGACCATTTAGGCCTTTTAGGCCTAACCAAGCTTCTTGAGATGTTTCACAACATTCAATCACTTGAAAACTAAATGAAAAATTTTTAATTTTTTTTAATGAAGTGTACATTTTATATTTCATTATAATATACCTAAAGGTTTAAAAAAACACTCAAATTTCTCTTAAATCATCTAGAAAAGGCTTGTAGGTGGTGTTTTGGGTTGTTCACTACAAGTTTGAGGTAGACCTTTTTTTTATTGGCACTTAGGCACTTTGATGATCTTTGAAATTTTTTGGAGAGTTGATTAATTTATTTGTTGAAATTATATATGATTCCTTATCCATTGACCAAAATATTTCATGTGTTTCTATCCATATATTGACTGCCACCAACCTGTAAGTTCACATTTGGACTCTTATACTATTAGTTTAACTAGAATGAGCTTTCTTAGAATAATCTAGTCTCTTGATGATTCCAATAAGAGTGAATAATTTTATATTTTTATCACTACCCATTTTAACCCCTTTGAATTCCATATAAAACTATGAAATCAATGTTTCTTCTATTTAAGCATATGGTAGACCTATAGGTCTATACTTAGGTCTCATTTTGTAAGTATCAAGGTTATATTATTCATGTGGAATTTTACTGATCTGATCAATGTTGGATATTTTTATCATGCTTCATTTTTATTCTATAAAGTATTTCCAACATTACATTTCAATTTCCACATATATCATTTGATCGCACTATCTACAAAAGGTTGTAGGTGGTCATTTAGGCTTGCTTGGTTAAAATTTACCAAATATAGAGTTCTCAAAGTTAAAAAAAAAATTATTGATATGAATTTATCTAGATTAAATTTCATTAACCATTGTTTCTTGACTCTTACCATCCTCTCATACCCTAAAACAATAAAAAAAAAACATGCTTTCACTTGCACTATATCTACTAATAAGCCCGTAGGTAGTTATTAGGCCTAAAAACCTTCATTTTTGTGTTTGGTCTATCTTGACCTTAACTTGAAAAATGGTGAAATATGTAGTAAAATTATTTTTTTTGAATTATTCTTAATTCCCATAATTTTATCAAGTCACATTTATTATTCATGTGTTTCTATCAGCCTTTCTTTTGGACTTACACAGTCTTACTTAGGCATATGGTCTATTAAGACAAAGTGAAATGAAGTTTGAGATGTTAGGATGTTTTAGGGTTATTATATATATTATGTTGGATTAATAAGGTTAATTTTAACTCATTAATACAAAAAATTGATTCTAATAATGAATCAAATCTCTACAGACTCGTAGGCTCACAATCCTCCATTGGATTGGGCTTAAAGAAAGACACTATAAACTTTGAATGTAAGAACTATTCATTTGTAATACCTTATAAGAATCATATAAAATTATATTTTATATGGTTTTTATCATTAAAATGGATTTAATAATGGCCATATATTCACATTTGATTAGGGTATTCCACCAAGGCAACTAGTTCAAACAGTTCACCTTGTGCATGCATAATTACCCATTTTATTTGAAGTATTTCAATAAAATGATACTTTAAGAGATATGATATATATTTATGAGGTTTAAATAATTCAAAAAATAATAATTAAACGTTACATGTAACATGATAACTCACTATTCTTTGTAAACTAGATTACCATGTTCAAACTATCAAATCAAGACCATTGACCCCATACCAATAATTAACATGAGGAGACTTGAGAGAACATGATATTTTATGAGTATAGGAGTGTTTATTATATCTTAAACCATAATACTCATACATTCATCCATATTCAAATCCCTATATTTTGATAAAATTGATGTTGATGGGGTTTTGAGTCCTTTTTCTTCTCCTTAACTTCTTAACAATTATTCATAAATTTAAAGAGCCTAACTAGAGGAAATATGACACAAAGTGGAATTTAACTATTGTACCATCTAATGGATAATATATTTTTATCTAATTTTATCTCTCTTGAGATTACCATGCACAAACTAATTGACTATCTTGAGATATCAAGAAGACTGATGGAGAAATGGAGTGTGTTTACATTGTTTGGCTCTGTAACTCCACTTCTTGCTTGGATTTGGGTCTAAAAAGACCATGAAGACACATGGATGAGTTATACATTACCCAAAAATATAAACCCTCTTTAAAATACTTCCAAAATCATGATTTCTTTAATAATCTAACTATTTTTCCCTTTAGAATCATTGGTGATGGTGAACTAGGTGACTCTTCATCTTTCCCTACCATATAAAAACATGAAAGAGATTGAAAAAATGTTTCAACCCTTATTTGTCTATAGATCTCTCAAAAACACCTCATTTATACATTCAAAAATGATAAATGATAGTTGAAACGAGACTCCAACATTAGAAAATAATTATTTAAGACCTTAGGGAAGATGTGCGGACACATACAAGTATGATGCCATCACTTGATGTTATATGATTTTAGAAAAAATCTATCCAAGGAAAAAAAAATCATATTTTCTCCTTACTATTAAGTATCATTTCAACATTGGAATGCATAATAATATTAAAGTAATAAAATACCATAATCTTGTCAAAAATACCTTAAACTCTCTAAATTTACTTCAAATCAGTGTGATCCACTTGCTATTTTTACTTCTTTGACCCATTTGGTTAGCTTTAGTCCATGGTTATCTTGGAAGAGTCACTACCTTGTCTCCTTGAGCTTATTTCCTCATCAACTTGATTTCATACTTAACTTTAACTTTATCAAACATACCTTAAACAATGATAAACATATAATGAAGACCATAAATAGTGACCATTTGATGACATGAAAACGTGACTTGACTTAGCTACTAGCTAGACCATCCTAAATGACCTTGTAAGCTACAAATGGAGACACATTAACTATCATCATAGATTATTAATGACTAACATAATAAATTAATAATGGCTATCAAAAAATATAATATCAAGTGCATTAAAGTTTTGAAAGATCATATTTCATGGTAGCCAAATTTTGGATAACGAGACTCAATGGGGATATGTATAAATATATGGTTAAATGTATAGTATGTCAATAAAATAAAGGTGAAATAATTAAGACCTTAGGCATTTTTAATCCTTTATCCATCCCTATCCAGAATTGGGAGGAGGATTCCATGGATTTCATTACTAGGATACCATGGTCTAAGGGTATACATGTTATCATGGTAGTTATGGATTGACTCACTAATTATGTTTTTTTTGTTCCTTATCATAACCATTTGTTTCTAGTACATTAGCTTCTACTTTTATCAATACAATTCAGAAATTGCATGGAACTCCAAAGATCATTACAGGTGACCGACATCCCATATTTACTAGTTTTTTTGGACTACATTATTTACATATTTGGGCACCTATTTGGCTAATGGTTCATCCTATCATACTCAATATAATGGAAAAATAAAGGTAATAAATATGTGTTTTGAAGGGTATATATATATAGACAAACATGATTAATGGGTTCATTGGATACCACTTGTTGAATGGTGGTATAACACTTCTTTTCAAACATCTTCCAAAAATGTTCCCTTTATGTAACTATATGGGTATCACCCCCCATCCATTACTTTATATTTAATGGTGCATCTTAAGGTTAAAACTATTTAGGAACACATTCACCATCAACAACATTTACTAATTAGTTTACAAGAGAATTTAATAATTGGACAAAATAAAATGAAACAGTAAGCAGGTCAACACTATAGTGAGTAGCATTTCGAATAAGTGATTGGGTATTTGTGCATTTTAAACCATATAATTAGATGTCTCTAAAGCATTAAAAAAGGATATAAAGTTGTCCCCTATGTATTATGGCCCTTATCAAAACATAAAAAAAATTGGTTGTGTGACCTACAAGATAAAATTGCCCCCATTCACTTGCATACATCTAGTATTCCATGTATATTTCCTAAAGAAGGAAATAAGACATATTGTTTCTAGTCAAATTGAGTTACCTAAATTGGATGAAGAAGGCTAAGTCATTCTATATCTTGAATAGGTATTTTCACACACACTAAGTAACTGCAAACCAAAGTTATTAAAGAGTATTTCATAAAATGGAAAAATTTGCATTCTAAAGATGCAACATGGGAGGATGAAGCATTCATACAAAAATATCCTAGTTTGATTCAATTTTGAGGACAAAATTATTCTAAATAGGAGGGGCATGCTATAACCTTAATCTATAGTGTGTCTAAGGATATGTGTGGATGAATTATGGATTACATACCTTTATATTATCTTATTACATTTCTCAATGTTCTTAGTATGGTCAGCCTATAGAATAACCATGGCTAAGTAGAGTATATATAGGATGTAGTGGTTACTCTTTTATCATCAAATTATGAATTCTACTCTTATTACACTATTTTTGTCATTTCCCCCTCAAGGTGGCTTAGTTATATTTATCAAGCATTCTTATCTTTTGTCAATTATTGTGTGGATCTATTATCTTTTCTCTCATTTTTGTGATATATTAATCTATATGTGGACATATAAGTAATTCATTACATCCTAAGTTCTTTAATTCAAGATATTCTCAAAAGGGGTTGGTATAAATATAAGATCAACCCTTATTCATTTCTCACATAGAGAAATACCTAAAAACTCATAAGGTAACTTACCAAAATCACTCAATCAATCAAGTGACCAAAATATTCCTTATTTTATCCTATTTTCATATCAATCATAAGGAGAATACATCTACAGGTTTGAATATTTAAGGAACAACCCAAGATCCATAATTGATAAGTTATAAGATAGGTCATTTTTGTACTTGTTTATCAAACATTTCATGATTTACTCACAAGCCAACATGTATGAGAAAATTGCATCATTATAAGGCCCTATTAGCACTCATTAATAGAGGGTTATTTTTGGATAGATCAACACTATGTTTTCACTAACCCATTTTTTTAAAGGTCACTAGGAAGATGATTATATAGGTTTTTATCATGTGATAAAGAGTGATAGTACATTAACCAAATTTTAATGCAATAGAGTGAAGGTGATGTAGAAAATAAAACCATATAGGTGGTCACATCTCATTTCAATAGGTATTTATTACTAGGCACTTGCATCCAATCTAGACTCTAGTATCAATGTAACCATCCCAAGATGATTACTGTATCCAAAGACATAAAGTCACTTAATCTATAATTTGTAGACTATTCTAGAATATTATTCCAATATAATTCCTACCTATTCCATATCCAAATCTATATTATAATCATAAGTAGCTAATTATCTTATTTTCATTATCATTTTAATATCAAACATAGTTGTGTTTCCATATTTTTAGCATATCTTAGCATATTAAATTTAGTATATGTTAAATTTGAATTTTGTAATTAATTATCCTATTATAGATCTATTTATCACCCTTGTGCTTATTCATTTATATATTTTTAACCATATATTTTCCATTAGGATCCATATCCAATTTAAGGTTAAAAAATTAGATCCTCTTATATACCTCTTATTCATCTATAACTTATTTTAGACTCTCAAGTCCATGATGTTCAAACTAGATTTGGATGATCTCCCTTACCTTATCAACCTCAAACACATATTTCCAATATTCCTCCACCCCCATTCAAAATTCATGAAAAAATTCTAAACCCAAAGGGTATGATCTCATGTATCAATTTTGTAATACACCAGCCAAAATTTATATTCTAGAGTTATTGCAAAGGGCACCTACTTATAAAGATATTATGAATGTTATGTTGAGATATATTACTATTATTTTGTACACACAACCAAATTAAAGTATTTATATTATGAGTACCTTCAAAGATATTTATGGTAATAGTTATTTTGATAGCGGGGATCTACCCCTAGAACACATTGTTGATCAAAATTTATTGATATTCATCTAAAGTCAAATTCATGGGAAGTTGATTAGGAAGGTTTTGTTCGAAAATAGTTTTGGAATAAATTTGTGCAATTGTGAATTCATAAAAAATTGATTTTTAATAAGATAAATATTAAAAATTTTGAACAACATATCCATAAATTTGATAATAAATCACCATCAGTACTAGGAGTCATCACATTGGATATACTAGTAGTTCCTAAAATTATCTCTATTGTATTCAAAGTTGTTTTTCTCAATTAAAATATAATATATTATTGGGACATTCTTGGATTCATGTTATCAAGGCTATACTTTATATATTTCATAAGTGCATCAATTTTCTATATGATTCACATGAGTATCTAATTATTGGAGATGGTACACCATTTTGATATTGTAAACTCACATCATTATATAAAGTCTCCTTCAATGCACCTAAACACCCAATTCCTATTACATAAATGCATACTTATGAGATGGGTGAATCCAATAAAGTAGTTGATTTTAAATAAATTTATTCAAGTCCTCAAAACATTAAGGAGACTCTTAAAGAAAATTCATAATAAGAACATATCTCTGCATAACTTAAAGAGGCTTGTTATGGATATTTTGGTTGGGTATGGTGAAGCCTTGCTCAACTAAACACTTGTACTATGACTTTAAATATTGAATAATGTTGTTTATTACCTTATCAAATTCTTAAGATTAGTGTACTTTTGTGATTGTTAATGAATAATATTATTAATGCCTTCAATCTCTCTCATTTTTCCTCTCCTACCTCTTTGAAAATGGATTGTCTTCTTACAAGTCACATGGTGAGTTTGGATAGCCTTGTATCATTTAGAAGTGAATTTTATTCATTAGTGTCTTCCTTAACCCTATTGATCAACCCTTCTATTCAACACATTGACTATGACATCCATGTTGAAATACTCATGCTTGAAGGTACATGTTGAGTAGTGTGATTAGATTCATTCCTAACTCATGTTATTAGTGCATTATAGTCAAGAGGAGGGTGTTAATTTGGTTCATCACCTCCCTAGTTTAGTTTACTTTTAGTTCTCTCTCCCCTTTCCTAGTAGGAAATAGGTCTAATAGTAGTTTTTGGATGATAAAATTGAGGGATATGTCCCTATCCAAAGATTCACCTCATTTATTAGGCCACCCAAAACTTAGAGGTGTTTCCATGCTATCACTTAAGTGAGGAGGATTCAAAAACCTCCTCAAGGGTGAAACTTTTTCTGGTAACAAGTCCTTCCCAAAATCTTACTTGATTCTATGATATGTTTTCAAAAATAGTAAGTGACCTCTCAATGGAGATACATAAAGTTCCTAAAGGATTTTATGTTTGAGGAGAGAATGCTTCTAGAGGTATAATCTATCTTTATACCATAATGCATTCCCATTCCATGTAAAATTTTAGATCCCCTAGAACCTTGCTAAAAATTTTGAATTAAATCATGGGTATCACTATCATTCCCCCATTCTAATCTTGCTTCCTATAACCAATATACCTACTAAATAGTCATTGTGCATAACAATGCCTCAACTAATTCATCCCTCTGGGATAGTGTATCTACCACCACATTCTCCTTTCCTTTCTTATATACTATTTTAAAATTATAGCCTAGAATTTTATTCACCAATTTATTTATTATTTAGAGTACCATCAGTATTCTAAAAAATATTTGAGGTTATCATGATAAATATTTACTTGAAAGTGGTGACCCATGAGATAAGGTCTCCATTGATTGACTGCATGTAATAGAGCCATCATCTCTTTCTCATAGATTGGATTGAGCCTATTTTTTACCTTCAGTTGGAAACTTTCAAATGTAAGTGGTCTAAATTATTTCATGAGTTAACACCCATGCCATATCTTCATGCATCACATCCCACAACAATTTTAAAAAAATAAATAGGAATGACTAGAATTGGAGTAGTGCACATATCTATTTTAAACTATTCAAATGCCTTGGTAGTTGTATATATCCATTGGAATGGTTATTTATTCAAAAAAGATGTGAGTGGGGCTAAAATGTTGCCATAATTTTTGATAAACCTATGATAGAACTGATTATCCTCAAAACTCCATGTAGGTTCTTGAGTGTCTTGGGAAGCTATTATAAACACTTGGTTCTGGTCACTTTCATGCCTAAACTAGGATTTAGTTATATTTACAACAAATGACACATTTTTAGCATAGAATTCACTTGAATTACCAATTTTCATCCATGTAGGATATTTTATTTCCCAAAAATGTGATGAGTCTAGATTATTTGGTATATTACCCTATATGCATCACTAACCTAGTTTCGTTATAACCCCAGTCAAATTACAACCTACTAATTTGATACTTCTAGCCAATCAAGTTGTTGATTCATAAAATTTAAAAAAAATACTAAAGCTAAAAAGTACCAAGCAAGACTAATTACATTGAAAATACTAATTAACTCATATAAATCAAAAATTCCAAATCAAATTAGTGAATTTCATTTACCAAAAAAGGAATTTTAGACAAATATGGAGTCAATGGTCAAATGAGATAATAAAGTGATTTATTATCTCATAAATATTCAAAAATATGGCTCACACCTCAAAAATATCTAAAGTGAGTTATCATGCCTCAAATATTTGAAATTGAGGTGTCAATATTTCACGAGTGCCTTGACCCAACCCAGAGTTAGACTAACTCAACCTAGGTTATTTTAGACTCAACCCAGTTTTGAATTTAAACTAACCTCCCTAGGGTTAAAGTTATTTTTTAGAGCTATAAATACAAGTACCTACACCATATGCCAACAATATTGTGTGTGTAAGCTTATTCTACTAGAATACCTTATTGAAGCCTTTAAGTGTAGTGTTATAATGCCCAATTTATGCCAAACTTTACATAAAGCCATAAGTGACTATTAGAGAGATGTTATCAGCATGGAAGAGCATTGATAAATGACTAAATCATCATAGGATGAGTAATAACATCCTTATTCCAAAAATTAAGCATCAAATTTGAAAAAAGAGATAAGAATATTGTATTGTCTTTATCTTTATTTTTTTTATCTTGCTTATTATGTTATGCTCTCCCTAGTTCTTAGGTAAGCATGTTTAGTCCTAGTGTATTGTTATCCTTAATGTTTTATCATTTGTAATGACAAGGGATTAATCAACATATTGTTTACTCTTTAAACACTTAAGGTACATAATGGCATGCCCAATGGGACCACACATCTCGTATAGCCAAGGAGAATGACATGCTAGCCTTAGTTTTACTAGAAAATGTGATGTCAACTCTCCTTAGATTCATTGTTCATGATTAGCTATGAACACTTCATAACCTAAAGTTATAATACAAAATCAATTCTAATTCCATTATGCTTAATTTATTTCTAATTGATCTAAGACCCAGTTTATAACACTTTATTTATCCTACCAATGCGGCTTATAGATTCTTATCTATATTATCTTCAACTATATCTATGACCTATGTTACATCCTTAAAAAAAGGTCTCCTTTATAGGTCTTAATCAATATTATTTTCATTTCATTCAATAATTTCCTTATTTATACTATTTTCTAATATATATTGTCTTTAGCCCAATTTATCATTAAATCTCATATTTATAAAATTATACAAGTACTTCTTTTCCTTAATGTGTTAGTTTCAAATATAATGTAGGTCCAAGAGATTTTATACATATTGTTATCAATTAAAAAAGAGATTAAACAACCATATATTTATATTTTAGTCTTACATTTGGGTTCTCACAAGTGGAATCACATAAACACCTTAATTATGAGTTAATACATATACAAAAAAAGAGCTTTCTTATTTTATTTCTAATCAATACATCCTGACCCTTACCTCACGAGACTCCACTTACTCTTAATGTACATCTTTATTTATATTTTTTTTATAAAATATTTATTTTTTCCCCAATTCTTAGTCAACATCCAAAATAAATAAAATAAAAATAGGATTACCTAATTATTATTGTGAGCTTGCATAGCCTACTTGAAAAACTTAATAGTCTTTGTGTATAGATTCAATCTCTCTATTCTTGACAAGAATTACATTAGTATTCTCAAGGATTTATAATCTCTCCAATGTTTTCTTCATGATTAGGCATTTAAAATATGCACTTTTTCCTTATTTATAGCTGATCTGGGCAACAATTCAAATGACAATTCGGGTGATGGGTCCACCCCAATTGATGACAAAACTTTTGGGAGCCATAACTTTTGCACCGTAGCTCCAATTGACTCATATTTTGAACCTTTGGAAAGATAATAATGATGGTAAAATCATGATATGACATGTACCTTTTATAAATTAAGTTTGAACCCCTAAAACCTAATAGAAGTGTCCCAATTTTCAATTTTAGTAGTGTAGTCTAAAAATAGTATATTTCTAAAAATAGTAATTCCTCAAATTTTATATTGTTGTAAATCATGGAAGTCAAACCAATTCATCTCACTTAATATTGGTGACCTTCCAAATCCTCCCCAAACCTTCAAAACATGTATAAATGAAGATGTAACCCGAAATGGAAATCAGACATCTCTTCTCAGAGATAAGCATATGTTTGGGTCTGCAAATTTGATCAATAAAACATCTCTTCTCAGAGATAACATTATTTGAATTGCTTTGTTATTATTTATTGAATTATCTTTCAACCAAAGCTTTTTATTTTTGGATCAACAGCCTACTCACAACTCTTTTACAAATCTACAACTTACAAACCTTCTTCTTTAATTTCACTATATATTTAATTTATCTAAATCTTTTCACATATGAATATATCTAAAGAAGGATTGAAACCTATGTCTTCATCTACAAATGGTGTTAGTTGGGTTATGACTAAGTAAAATGAATAAAATAAATCTATTTATCTTATATTAACCATGTTATAACTATCAAAAATATTTTGAGTTCTACTTCATTGACCCTGTTGATTCCCTTTTTGGCACTTATAAATGATGAAGATATATATAATATTTTTAGATAATCTCTTATTCCAACATACATGGCTTCATTCAAATAATATCAAATATAATATTGGTGTGACAAGACAAATTCAAATCTTTTATTAATATAATAACAACATCCTTCAACTTATAGAATAACATAATCAAGATAATACAAATATTTATTACATAAAACTATGCTTTTGTGACTGACTGTAGGTAGTTGTGAATTACTGCCATCATTTTCTAAATTCAAGGGTTAGATTTCTTATCTTTTACAAATGTTCCAATTTAAAATAATTTCATAGACCTAGCACAATAGTCAATTGGATCCTTTTAGGTTCTAATCATAAGTCTTCTCAAAATCTATTTATGGGCCTTAATCATGAGATCATTTGTTCCCTTGATTATCATGATTGTGATTATTTACAAACCCAGGATGATTAAATTTATTGTGTATTTGATTTTAACTTGTTGTGAAATTGATGGAACATATAAGACATAAATTAATATTATTTCATAGATCATTCATAACTAATGATTAAAATAAAAGGTATATTAATAGTTTTTACCTCAATAGTACACAGATCCCTTACAACTTTCTTAGAAAACTTGAACTCCCTTCAGCTAATTATAATATTAGATACTCATATGGACTTCTTGGTCTCTTAAATATGCCTTCATATAGATAGGATGAATAGACTAAAGTCTCAATATCAAGAACACTATTCTTTATTGAATAATCTTTATGTACATACTTGCAGTCCTATAGATTGTTACAATAATCTAGGCCTAAAAAGACCTTATTTCTCTTAAATGCTCATTTTTAACTCTTCTACATATAAGAACTTATTATTCATATTATAATACTTGTCCACTTCCCTTATTTGAATACTAACTACATGTTATCAAACTTATCTTTACACCCAAAATTCTCTCAACTAGTCTTTATCCTAACAACCATTCCCTCTTTTGGATTTTCTCAATGTAGCCAAAGCTTTCTAGACTCATCTCACATTATTTCACATATGTTAATATATATTTAATTTATGTTAGATCTGTAAAACCTAAGATAAATGAAACACTTAAATCTTTAAATAACCTTAATGATCTTTAAAAATCATGAACAAATACAATTTTATTATATTTACAACATTATAATTGATCTTATGTTGATGCTCCTACATCAAACTCCCCTGGAGGGAAATTTTTTGAGATCTTGCTCAATTGAGATTTCTACTCTTTCTTCTTCTAATTCTTTTCAACCATTTGATTGACTTCATCTTTATTATATTATTCTTTGTGATTATCTTCATAAATATTAAGTCTAGTGGGATCAATCTTCATTACTTCTTTCTTATTGAAGTCCATGAAAAAAGACGCCACTTCTTCATCCACTAGGTCTTCCACTCTTGTAAACGCAAAACTCAAAACAAAATAAGATTTCAATACTTGAGGCATTATTTCCCCTTTATATTCTTCATTCAAGAGATTAATTAACTCTATTAAAACTTCTTTGATAGCCTCTTCATCTCCTATGAGGCTTAAATATTCTAATTTCATCATTATTTGATACCAAATCATGTCTTCTTCTTCCTTGAACTCTGTCAAATCTTGTCTCACAACTAAATTATCTTCATCTTTTGTCATTAGAGACACTTTTTTTTGTAGCATATCAGATTTTACCAACACTCCAATGGGTGATTCTTATTTACATCCACCATTCATAAGCCTATCTAATAATGTTACTATTTTTTCATACGAACCATCTTCTTAAAAATTTACATTTTATTCATCAAATACAATGTTAGAAGGAAAAATAAGTGTTTCTTTTTCTTCACACCTTCCTTGAATAAGACCATACATAGGCTCAATTTCTCCTTCATCTCCTTCTTCTTGTAATACATCACCATCCTCATGAAATTACACATTCATATCAACATAATTGATATTTGAATCAAAACAACATTTATCATCATCAAAATTTTCTTGAATCGGCCTTGCATCATTGATGAGATATTCTTGAAGATATTCTCCTTGCTCCATTTCTTCAAACAACTCTCCTTCTGGATGAAAAAACACTATCTCATGCTCCACTAACATGTTTTCTTCATCCATAGTACAAGAATGTTACTCATGCTTCTCCTTTATTAATATAGCTTTGAAGTTTTAATTATTTAGGCCCTCAAATTGGACCCACTCTTCATCTATCTTCTTACCTGCATGCACACATACAAATAAATCATTAGTTTTAAAAAAAATTAAGGCCTACTTGCCTCTTTTTTTTCTTCCTTTTTTTCTTTGCTAGCAATCTCTCATCTTTTTTATTTTCCTCTTGTCCATAATCTATTTGAGAGGCCATTTGATCCTTCTTATGATCCTTACAACAATTTTTTTTCTTTATTCCTCCAAGACTTGTGTCATAGTTGCTAAGATCATTCCCATCTTTGTAATTTCTCTCTCCATGTCTATTTTTCTTATCTTCTTATGGAAATTAACTTCTTCTGAGCCCTTCATCCCTTTCTTCTCTTTACTCTTTCACCTTAACTTAGGTCTCACTTGGACCTATTTTCCTTAGCAATTTTAATCTACTTACTTCTCTAATACCTCACCTAGGTCTTTTTTACCCTAGTATGTTGATAACTTACTATTTTTTTCCCTTGGACCTTTCACCTTATTATTTAACTTATCTTTGAGCTTCTCCATAAGATTATACTATCTCCCTTCACTCTTCAAGCCTTAATGGATTCAAGGGATTTACTACTCCCTCTCTTCTCACAAACTTCTCTACCTCTTCTCCTTTTCCAATCATTGTCTTATTCCAACTTTTCACTCCATGTATGCAATTAATAACCTTTAATCAAATTGATCAAAGAGTTTCTGCCTATCATTTACATCATCTCAAATGAATTCATACGTTTCACAAAGGACTTCATCCACCTATTTGACTACCAACTATAACCTTATCACTATGTATCTTGATATTCACCAAGCTTTTATCTTCTTTGAAGCCTTCTCCACTTTTCTTTATGTATACCTATAAACATTCTTCATGACACCAAATCATTAATTCCCCAAGAGCTTCTTGCTTCGATACCATTTTATGTTAACTCTCCTTAGATTCATTATTCTTTATTAGCTATGAATAATTCACAACTTGTATTTATAATACAAAATCAATTATGATTCTATTATGCTTAATTTGTTTCTAATTGATCCAAAACCCAATTTACAACACTTATTTTGTCTTACCAATATGGATTATATATTCTTATCTATATTATCTTCAACCATATCTATGACCTATGTTAGATCTTTATACAAAATTCCTTTATAGGTATTAATCATGACTATTTTAATTTCATTCAACACTTTCCTTATTTATACCATTTTCTAATCTATATTGTCTTTATCCCAATTTATTATTAGATCTCATATTCATAAAATTATACAAGAAGTTCTTCTTTTCCATACTATGTTAGTTTCAAATATAATATAGGTCTAAGAGCTTTTATACATCTTTTTATCAATTAAAAAAGAGATTAAACAACCATATATTTCTATTGGAGTCTTCTGTTTAGGTTCTCACAAGTGAAATCACATAAACACCTTAATTATGAGTGAATACATATACAAAAAATAGAGCCTTCATATCTTATTTCTAATCAATATGTCCCAACCCTTACATCACAAGACTCCACTTATTCTTAATGTACAACTTAATTTATATTTTGTTCATAAAATATTTATTTGTTCCCCACTTCTTAGTTGACATTTAAAAAAAATAAAATCGATAGAGGATTACCTAATTATTATTATGAGTTTGCATGGCCAATTCGAAAAACTTAATAGTCTCTTTGTATAGTTTTGATATATCTATACTTGACAAGAATTATATTAGCCTTCTTAAGGATTTATAATCTCTCCAATGTTTACTTCAATATTATGGATTTAAAATATACATTCTTTCCTTATTTCCATCTTGCACAAAACTCTTTTACAAATATATGACTTGTAAACCTTTTTCTTTAATTTCACTGTCAATTCAATTTATCGGAATCTTTTCACATATGAATATATCTAAATAAGGATTGAAACTTGTGTCTTCATCTACAAATGGTTCTAGTTGGGTTATGATTGAGTCAAATGAAGAAAAAAATGTATTTATCTTATGTCAACCATGTTACAACTGTCAAAACTATTTCAAGCTATACTTCATTGACCCCATCAATTCCCTTTTCAACACTTATAACTGATGAAGATCTATACAAGATTTTTAGAGAATGTCTTATTCTAACATACACAGATTCATTCAAATAATATCAAATCTAATATTGGTCTAACAAGACCAACTCAAATATTCTATTCATATAATAACAACCTCCTTCAACTTCTATAATAATAGACTTGAGCTATTACAATTATTTCCTACATAAAACTGTGCTTATGTGATTGATTGTAGGTAGTTGTGAATGACTACCATCATTTTTTAAATCGGAGAGTTAGATTTATTATATTTTAAAAACATTCCAACTTAGAATCCTTTCATAGACCTAGTTCAATATTCAATTGGATCCTTTCAAGTTCTAATCACATGTCTACTAGCGATCTATTTATGGACCTTAATCATGAGATCATGTATTCCTTTGATTGTTATGACTGTGATTATTTACAAGCCCAAAATGATTAAACTAATTGTGTATTTGATTGTAACTTGTCATGAACCTAATGGAACATACAAGACATAAATTAATATAATTTCATAGATCATTCACAACTAATGATACAAATAGAAGGTATATCAATAGTTCTTACCTCAATAGTATATAGATCCCTTATGACTTTATTAGCAAACTTGAACTCCCTTCATGAAATTATAATATTAGATGCTCATATGGACTTCCTAATCTCTTCAATATGCCTTCATATACATAAGAATAATATAATAAATTCTCAATAGTAAGAAAATTATTATTTATTGAACAATCTTTATGTAATACTTGTAGTCCTGTAGACTATTAAAATAATCTAGGCCTAAAACGAATTTATTTCTCTTAATTTCTCACTATTCACTCTCCTACATATAAAAAATAATTATTCATGTTTTAATAATTGTCCACTTCCCTTATTTGAATCCTAATTACTTGTTATCAAACATATCTTTACACCCAAAATTGTCTCAACTAGTCTTTATCCTAACAACCATTCCCTCTTCAAGTTTTCTCAATGTAACTAAAGCTTTATAGACTCATCTAAGATTGTTTCACATTTATTTACATTAGGTTAGGTCTCTAAGACCTAAGAAAAATGAAACACTTAAATATTTAAAGACCCTTAATGACCTTTGAAAACCATGAAAAAGTACAATTTTATTATATTTACAACATTAAAATTGATCTTATGCTAATTCTTCCACATCAAAATGCATTTCATTCTTCAAGTTTAGAGTTTTAACCTTCAAATATACATTATTCTATTTTTTAGTAAATTATGGATTCTCCATATGTAATGATGGCTTCATCATTTTCACATATATTTGTGATCTTTAGTTTTATAGGAATGATAGATTTTCAATGGAAGCATTGACCTACTAAATGGTGGTTTCACACAATCAATGACTTTACTCATATTTAATGACAACCTCACAAGGTGAAATTAATCTCTCTCTTTTAGTATTTTAAAACTTATTTTGGTAGTTTTAATTGACTTAATCTATGAATTAAATCTACTATATGGTGGCTTCACCAAATTTTCTCTATATTTATATTTGAAAGAAATCAAAGCTTCACCCTACTAAATGATAGCTTTGCTCGATGTTTATCAAAACCTAAGAGCTCAAAATGATTTGTTTTTTTATTCACTTTTTTTTTGGCTTCTAAGTAAATAAACCCCATAATATTTTGTAGAAACCAAGGTGGAGAAACATAATCATAAGCATAGTTAAAAACTCACATACATTTTTTTTGGTTCTTAATATCCATAGTTATAAATATACATACACTTGTCTTTTAGCTTTTAAAGTTTTTTACAAGTGCAAACTAGGCAAAGGGGCCAAAATTTCAAACACACTTCAATGTAGTGCTATTAAAAGTAACATACATTTTAGTTATATATCTTAAGAGCTTTTTCATTTTATTTTTTATTTTCACTATTAGCTAAATTTAAAGTTTGGTAGACTAGTGTAGCCTAAAATTTGAGCTTATCGATTAAACTATATAATTTAATAAACTCAAACTTCAAAACAATAAGTAAAGTGTAGAGCCATTAAGACCTAAATTCAATTAAATGAATAAAATTCTATACTACATTTAAATCCTAAATCTAAATTATATAAACCATCTTCAAAATGGATGAAACAAAGGGATTGAGATTGGATTAATATACCTTGGACTCAAATTTTGACACTATGATGTTGTTTGATCAAGGATATTAATGATGAAGGATTTAATGACTAATTGGACATGGATTTGCTATGGATTTCCTAATATGGCTTCAATAGAGGAGAGGAGTGGTTTAAATATAAAGAGGAAAATATCTATGGTGAAGATCTGAAGTTGGGGGAAGGAGTTCAAGGGATGAGGATTATCCAAGGAATTTAAAATTCTTTGGAAGCCTCTATATTTAGAGGCTTCTAGAGAGGAGGGGTTAGAATAGGTAAGGTCCTACATTTGGAGGGTTATAAAATCCTTATTAGTGACTAATGGTGATTATAATGAGGTTAGATAGGGATTAGGTAGGGATTAAGGACTAGGGGTGTAGGATAGCATAGGAATAAGCTAATAAGTGAGCCATTTGGAATTTAAAATTCCCAAATAATAAGTAAATGATATTAGATTAGGATAATAGGGATTTATGATAAATTAATGATGAAGTGGGATAGAATAAGGTTATTGGATGAAGAAATAATAAAAGGGAGATATTAGATAAATAGATAGGAAAGGGGGATAAATTAATAGGATAAATTAGAGTAAATGAGATAAGTAGAATTAGTATCAACTAATATTAATACTAGTCATGATAGTGTAGGTGAAGGAATTCAGATGCATACAACTAGTTTTTTTTGTTTATGGAAAATTAGAAGCTATTGATTTTATTCTCTCCCCCCATCCCTTTTAGGGAACTTAGGTGATCAAAAGTGCTTAACTTATTATCATTATTTGTAAATTTGTGTTGGAAAGAATGTCATGTATGCTCTCCCCAATCTCTGAGTGACTTGGGTGACCTAGAAACAACCTCTAAAATATTTACAAAGATTTTTTTTGCATTTGAATTATGAGCAAGAGATAGCTTCTCCCTCATAAATTATCTAGGGGTACATTAACCTAGGGTTTCATCTCCCAACATTGTATCAACCCCACTCTATGGTGGGGTATAAAATTTGGGTAAACCATTGGAAGGGATAGTGGTGAGAATTTAGCCTAGCCAACCTAATAGGTACTTAGGCCATGCAAAAACCATACATAGTAATTCGCTAAGTAGTACATAGATGAATTCATTATACAAAGTAATATACCCTTTCATAACAAGATAGGCAGTTTGGACTCAATTGACATGATTTTACCTTTGTGTTAACCACACTTGGGACCATTTAGTGCATTCGAGATTTAAAGATTTTAGTTAAAACCTAATTTGTGGCAAAATTTATTTCCAAATACTAATTTTTCCTTACTCTAAGTTCATGCCATGTATCAATGCTTGAGAGACAGAGGGAGGTATAAAAACCCTACCTAAACTTGTACTTTAATTTTTGGATTAACACTTAATTCCTCACAAACATTGGTAGATCAGTGGAAACTTTGGTAAAATATATGCACATCCATGTTAGTTTTTATATATAATATGATCCATTAGTGCAACTTATATTTTCTTTAATTTACATGTGTGTTTTTAGACTAAAACTATTGGTTTGTATTATTTCATCAAAATAAATACATAACATCTTGTTGTTTTCACACCACTTTAGCCTAAGAGACATTACTCTATCTATTTGTGTCACACTTGTTGACTTAAAGATCTGGTCCAAAACCATTTGTGTGTCACTTGTTTAAATGTGACATCATTAAGATGCTCATTTTGTCCCAAACTTTTACCTTGGATATTTTAGTCCAAAACTCTTTGTCATGACATTTATTTGAAGGAGTGTTGTTATACTAGCTAAATCAGTCCAAATATCTTATCATTTTTGAAACCAAGTCCCAAACCATTATTATACCTCTCTTTTTAAAAACATGTGGTTACATTTCCCATTTTTGTTTAGCCCTTTTTACCTTAGAACATTTGATTATTTTTCACGTTAAATCTAAAATTCAACCTTTTAAAGTGAAAATCCTAAACTAATCAAGTTTATGTAAAAGCCTCATCTAATTTGGCCTTAGGTTGTCTATATTTTGTATTTATATTGTGTTATTTTGGTTGATTTCTTATTTTATCTAAAACACCCCTTTACCTAGAACCTAGCAGTTGTTGTTTGCTTTGTTCCTTGTTTGGAAAGTCCTTTGAGCTAAGTTGTTTCCAAGTGCCTTGTTTTAAGTTAGTTATGACAAATTTTGAGAGTCTTAGTTAAGTTGTTCCAATAGTCTCTTATGAATCAAATATTGAGTCTTAAGTGAAACAATTACTGAGTGTCATATAAGCCAATTACCTTAGTTTAGTTTGCTTTTGATTTCTTGTTTGAGTTTTTTTTTTTTTGAGTTTAGACTTATTTTTTCATGCTAATGATTATAACTACCATTGGGTAAGTCATTTCTATATTTTGATCCTAGTTTGAAATTGTTATACTTTGTTTAGACACTTTTTTCACTTATTGTAACCACCTTTGGGAAAATTAGTACTTTATCCATGGATGAGTTTGACCTTTTGTGTTACTTTTGCCACTAATTATAATTGACTTTGGGTAAATTAGTATCATTTTGTTGGACTGGTCTCGCATTTGTTTTACATTTTCCTAGTTTAGTTGTTTATCCATTTGTGTCTCTTTTATAGAGCTAAAGGTCCTTTGTTTTTATACCTTAGTTATTTGTTACCTTTATACCCTTTGTTTTTCATGAAACCTATCCATGGATCTAAACATGCCTTGTTACACATGTAATAGAACCATGTATAATCTAGGCTATGATAATTTTGTGACCAATGACCCTTTTGTTCAAGATTCATATGATAATGTAGATTATGAGATAGATCCTGATCCATATTATAACATCCCATAAATTGTAAAAGGCATGACCCTTTAGTGCATTATTTTATAACTATGCCTCCTTATCTAGGCCAAGAACTAGAGCAAACAACACAATACCTTGCTCAAATGATGCTTAAAATTGAAAAAAACTAACATCAATATCCCTACTATGTTATGATGTAAATGCAAACAAGCTATTATTTGTACATGTTTGAATATCATTTGTTAGAAATCAAAGATGAAGTACTTGTTAAAAATATCGATGTAGGAGCCAAGTTTCTACCAAACTTCCCTCATGAATGTCTAATTAGTCTGATTAGAATTCCTATAAATTCACCTCAAATTCAACCATTCAAATAGGAATCATATATATATAGTAAATATCTAGTCCAAATACCACATAAATACTAAAATATGTTTAAAAAAGGGATAGATATTATGGATGAACAAACATAATAGGTATAATAGGCATACCAAACCTATCTCAACCTAGATCATGAGCTTAATGCAAGGGATGTTTCTATCATGTAAATTATTGAGATAACTCCATCAATAGGGAAATAAATAGATTTTTGGGATATTTAAGCCAAAACATAGACCCCTTTAGCTAAAGCATGTTTTTTGGTTATATGTATAATGTTCATATTTTGGTGAAATGTAATTTTGCTCAAATAGAAGACACTACTTAAAATATTATAAATCATGCACAAATGTATTCATATTTAAAACAAAGTGGGTATAATTTACCATCAAGAAATTCAAAATGGATTCGTTTAAACAATGCCATGAGTGGATTGCAACAATAGGGAATAGGTACTCCTATTTACCAAAATCAACAAGCAATATCAACTCCTCAACTAGCTACTTCCTTGAATGTGCAATAAGGGTAAATAATCCAATAATAAACCAACTTACCAACATAATAATTATAGAACACTACATCACCTCAATAGGTGATAATGAATGTTCTACCACAACAAGCACACACTAATGTACCTTATCAAATATAGATATTAACTAACCAAAAATGTATTCCTATTGGCTAGAAAGTTTCACCTAGTCAACAACAACACTTGCCAAACCCATAACACTTTCCAAACTAATAGTTTCCAAACCCCCCAAAAGTGTCACTTAAACAAGTATTGATTCAAAAATAGGTGTTGATCCAAAAACAAGGTTCTTATGTAAAATAATTAATAGGACCTAGGTAATAAATTCCTTTCACCCAATATGTATCACACATGTAATAAATATACAACTAAAAACATCTCCAATAGTATGGATCTAGTCATAAATATGTTATACATATATTATAGGGTTCAACAAGTAAGTAATGAGTTTCCTCCCAAGCACAACAATACCAAAACATTCTATGGAGCCAACTATCATTAATGTAGCCATAATTCAATATCCAAGGTTATGTAGCTAACCCAAACCAGAATGTGCTTAAACAACATCATATTATATACCCATAGTATAACCCTAATTTATGGATACACATACCTAGTCATTTGGACAATTTAACTAACATCCCATAATATACCTACCCTAATTAGGGTAATCCACCTTTAACCATGGAGCCTTAATAAAAATAGGCCATTACTTTTGATTTCCTTGTCCAAGAGTTGTAATAGATAAAGGATGCAATTCAAGCTATATAGGAAGAGATATGTTATCACCCATTAAACATGGAGTATCTATAAATACCATTTCTACTAGGATATGAACCACCTAAATTTAACAAATACAAAGGAAAATGTGACCCTAGAGAGAATTTAAAGGAATTCTTTGTTGCCTGCCAGTCAGTGGAAAATAACAATATAGACTATATTTTACTCTTCCCAAGGAGTCTAGCTACACAAGCCTTGAAATGTATTTTACCAAACATCCCCCTCTTTCTTCTTTAAATAATGAGGACTCACTTTTTTCATATTTTGGCCTTGTTTTTTGAGCCTTTCTTCTGCAGGTTTACATAATTTCTAAATAGATTGATCCTTAATATTTATACTTAGAATAATAAAGCATGGAATTTATAAATTTTATGGACTAAACCCTATTAATTCCTTTTGTCAGGAGTTTTTTGAAGTATGCACTTTTTTTAGACTTATTTTATTCATGGAAATTTACTCAAGCCTTATTTATCAGGCCTTCTATTCAGGAATTTTGTTCAAAAAAATTATTTGATAGATTTGTTCTTCAATTTTTTTTTATTGGTTTTTCTATCTATAAACTTATTCAACATTTGTTCATCATGATTTATTTAGCAGGACTTTTATTCAAAGTTTTCACATCGAACATTTTGTCTGAATAATTCTTCTAAATGACTTATCTTTTATCATAAATTTTGTTCAAACTTTTTGTTTAAATTTTTTATTATGAACAGATTTTTGGTTTTTGGCATTTTTCTATCAGACAAATTTTATGAAACAATCTTATTCAAATATTTTTCTCATTAGACTTTTTGTGTAGGCATTTTGTTTAGACATTTTATTTGATAGATTTTGGCCTTCAAGTTTTTTATTCAAGATTTATGTTTGGAATATTTTTTTAGATATTTTTTAAAGCTCAATCCCAACAAAAAAATTGATTTATAACTCTTGAATGCTAAAAATCTCACTATACTTATTATAAAATAAAAATACTTGTTAATTCTACTTGCCAACTAAACTAATGAGATTTGAACTATGTATAAAATACAAAACAAGTGAACATTGGTCATTTATAAAGCATGAACTAAAATTTAATGATAAAGGCTATATATGCAATGTGTATCCATTGAAGACTTCATTAATCACATACAAACATAAACTCAAATTTGACAGTTATCTTGCATAAAAAAATCCCTAGCTACCTATGAAGATTACTAAAAGTAAACCAATGACAAGAAGAAATTAGAATTATTCACAAAACACATAAGAAGACTGTAATCACTACATATGATAGAAATGGTGTCTTCATCTATGGCATTTAGGGCATCTCTTTTTCCATCATCATTTTCTATAAAGGACTCAATAGAATTCATGGACACTATCTTTGATGAAACTATTTTTGATAATAGGTATGCTAATTACTCTTAATTATGGGATATTATCAATTCAGTCAACATATTTTCACTAGATGGAAATCTATCTACTTTTAAGTGATTATTCATCCTAGAATTGATATCACTTAAGAGATAGGGATTGTATTTTATTGTGACCAAGCTCAAGGTGATTCCCTACATCGACCTCTTTTAAGACTTATTATTCATAGGCAAAGTTACATAATATTATTATTTTACACCATATGGATAACTAAATGGTAGTATCATGCATCTTCAGAGTATATTTTTAAAGGTATTTGTCACTACCAACACCAGATGCTTATTTTGATAAACATATACTAGTTTCCTAAAATTAGAATAATTTGATGGAAAAGGTGTTGACTTCATGGCTTCTCCCCAAGGAAAAATTGAAATTCAAAGGTTAGAATCCCAATCTTATCAATAAATTCAAGATGGGAGTGTGGATTGGCATGACACTACTTCGACATGCCCAACATCCATTTCCTCAATTTGGATTGGGTACCATTGTTATATATGATGATGACTACTTACACAACATTAAATTTGGGTGAAATTATATCCATATGAGAGAATAAGTCATTCAAAAGGACAAGTAACCCACTTTGATGAGCCAATTCTATATGATGTCTTATCTTTTGGAAGCTATCATGGGAATCGTTTATAAAGTCCTTGACAAGCTATGGAGCCCAACCACTAACTGTATCAAGAATAATATTTATGATCATTTCCAATTTTCTCATATTTATGCTTATACCAAGAACATGGTTCAGATCACTATGGATGTTTATCCATAATTTTGGCAATCAATCCATGGGTGTTTAATGCCCAAATTTAGAGTAAGCATTGTGAATATGTTGTATGAAAGATGTGATTATTTTATATATCCCAACTACACTGTTATCATGCTCATCAAACATAAATTCCATCCTTTAAGACTTTTAAAATATGTACCTAAGAAATTAGCTGAGCAAGAAATTTCTTTCTAGATCTGGTGGAGCATTGAGTAATATTTGACTAAAAATAAGAAGAGCACATTCTATGGGAACCATATGGTCATTGGTAAGATGGTCTAAATAATGAGGAATCACTTTGGATATGTGGGTAGTAAAATAAAGAGTTACCACTTGTTGATAGTGTTACATAGGGACTAAGATCCTCATGGTGCCATACAAAGACCCATTTAGGGCCTAGGTATTCCTTACTAGCATGTCCATTATGATTATGAATTTTTATTCATGAATGCAAAAAATGATAACAAGGTCTTGGAAAGTTCAAGGGTGGATGGTTTGAAGGAGGATCATTTAAGGGTGATTTAATAGGAACCTTTAATCACTGTGAAGGAATTGCATAGTAGAATGCAACTCTTTCTAGGATGGACATCTTTAGACTTTTGGAAAATCTAGACCATAGAGTATTCCAAGGAACAAGGAGATAATTTATAAGAAATTCCTTTCAATTTTAAGTCAATCAAGAAGGATCTAGGGGTGAGTGAACCTAATCCTAGGGCATCTCTAAGATACCTCATCAATCTATATTCCTCTAATGAGGAAGTGTGAGGATAAGATCACCCAATTATAAGGGCCATGTATATGCCTATATCTAACCCCAATATACAAGAGTCTACATCTTCATGGGTAGCCATAGATGAAGTAACTATCTCAAGTCAGCATGGCTCTTTTTCACAACCTAAGACCATTATTTACTATAAGAGGAAGCCTAGGACTCCCCCTAAGGGTAGTCCAATAATTGATCAATCTCAAATTTTTCCTATAATACCTCCAAAAGTAGAAGTGGAGGAACAAGAAGTTGATAAATATGCATGATTAGAGAAAGCTAAGGTACTGAGCCTCGATGATGATAAAGGGAAACCACCAACCATGGAGGGCACCATAAGTAAAAAGGCTTTACCTTTAGAGACCACTTCCCTAATCTTTTATTCTATTCTTATTTTTCAATTTTTACCAATTTCATCTATTTTGAAAATTCCTAAGGTGAAAGTTCTTACTTCTACTCCTGATGATCCATTAACTTCCTCCTCTTTCTTGACTTTTCCTCTACTCACCCTAAAATTTGAAATGGACTCTTCCACTATTGTTCCATCTTCCACCACCTTTGATCCATCTTTCATTCCCATGCCATCCAATTCCATCATGGTCACTTCCAGTATTATTTATATCACTACCACAGTTAGATCATTAAATAGGAAAAGGTCATTCAAGAAGATTGAGACTACCATGTCCACTTCCAAACTCAATGTCTCATCCACCCAAATCACTCTCCCCATGCCATCTACCACTACATCTTAGGAAACCATTGCCAACATCTCAATCAAGGGAAAGAAGGAAAAGACATAGGTTATCACTATCCATCCACTCCCATAATATGGAGGTTTGGGTTGGTCCAAAATCATTTGGCCTTCCTTGCCTGACATAATTATCAAGGCAACACAGAAGCAACAACTAGTTGAGGATATTTAATGAAAGGAAACTGTGGTCAAAACCACAAAGGATATAGACCCTAAATAGTTGAAAATTCCTCCATGGACCATTTATTTAAAAGATAAAACTTCTCAATTACCTAGCTTCATAATAACATATCTCTTATCTATTACAACTTTGTTTGACAAACCATCTAGGAGTATTCAGAGGGTAAGGAAGATAAAGATGGAATATAATGATGGTAGGGAAATAATTTGAAGAGAGGTGAGAGGTATTTTCCTTAAAAAAATATAATATATAATTTGGGAAATATTAATATAATTAAGACATAAAATCTCTAGTTTAAATACATAAAGATTCTATGGTGGAAATTCACAAAGGCATAGAGCTAGATAGATAATAACTAGAGGTAGAGTTAGAACAAATAATAAACATAAGACAATGCATATCCTAGTTGAAATTGAATATAAATTACAATAGGCATCATAAAATTTATAAAATTATTTGGAGGAATTAGATTTTATGTAGGATAAATTATCCCCTTATGTTACCAATATGCAAAAATTATTTAATTCTTTGAAATCTGATGAGAATAAATTGAAGATGTTAATTATTTACACAACCAATAAGGATTATATAAATTTGGATATCATGACACCATAAAAGGTATCCAATCCACTCAACATAGTGGTAATCAAGATAAAAGAGGCTAAGGAATGGTTGACAGTAGCTAGGGCTTTGCTCTCCAAGTACCAAGAACACAATGCACTCATTTCAAATTTTGAATGACCTAAAATTATCAAAAGTTAAAGATGTTATAGGTATATTGATAAATAAGATGAAATTTGATCAACTCATTTAGGATTTTTCATAAAATTTTAATCAAAGTCTATAAGGGTTGTCATTAGAGGACATTGAGGCCGAGTTAAGCTTTTCTAAGAAAAAGGTGACTGAAGTTGAGATTTTCAAAATCAACTTCTAGATAGCAAAATCAGAGCATAAAAATCTACAATAATAGGTCAATAGGTTGTATAGACCCCATATTTTGAATTTTAACATAATTTAGTAGCAACATGATGTATCACATAAATTTTTGCTTTAGATAGAGGTAAAGAAGAAGCAAACTCAAGCTACCACTTCTAGTTCTACATTGACAACCACAGTTACAATGCCAACTAAAGTCCATGTAGGCATGTAGATGTCAACACAACTGTGAAGGGCCAATTTTTACATGTCCATTTATGTAATGGTGTATATTTCATATTTATAGTTATTTATAGTTTGAACATATTGTAAAGTTTCCTATTTATTTTTATAAACATTCACATGTTGCATGATTTTCTAAAGGCTAACTTGAACTATTAACAACTGTAAGATAAATTTATATGGTTTTTGACCACAATTAGAACTAAAATTATAGCTATGACATTTAATCTATTTTGTATGTACTTAGAGGATGATGTGATCCATTCCCATGTATATTTAAACACATGTAACCCATAGTTTTAGAGGGTTAGATAATTTTCAATATACCTAAGTAGAAGTAATTTTGGTTATCAACTCATGTGTTTATGTATTTTATTTTAAATGTTTGTGTAATTAGGATTATTTGTTGGGTTGTATGATTTGATAAATTTTAGAGTGCAAAATTTTCAAATGAGTTATTTATTGTCTTGATTAATAAGCTAGTCTTAGATGTGCAATAACTATTAAAGGATTAGTAAATTACATTGATTATTGATAATTAAGTTAATTGATTCATATTATTAAGTGTACATAAGTACTTTAATTTGATATAGTTTTTTTTATGCGAAAGAACTATCTTAGATAGCTTACTAAGCTTGAGCAATAATCTCATGATTAAGAGTGTGTAACAACTGCTCTAAAAGGAGAAACCTTTGACTAAGGCCTATGAGTTTCCTATATCAATATTATCCTAGAACATTTGACCATGTATAACTCTATGTGTGCAATAGCTACTAGCAATAGGCATATCTTTTGAAATCATTTGTCCACTCAGAAACTAGCCAAAGAGGTGATTCTTGAAGCCATATGAACTTTCTTTTCTTCTCCACTCTTCCCTCTTTTTTGAGTTTATTTTGAGACATACCCATTATAGATTATTAACCATCCACCCACCAACTCATATATATTTTTCTTCCTTTTTAGAGACCACCCCTTCATCAACAAAAACTTGTTAACAAATCGCATGCCTAAGCTACATTTCATCAACTAGTTGTTAAGACCACATACCTGCAACTCATGCCCTAGAGTGGAGTTTACCTCCATTGATATCTTAAAATATTAGAGGTTGCCTCATTTTGAGAACTGGTGTGGTTAAAACCTACATCAACATTCTATTTTTAGTGTTAGAAAGAGGGCCAATACCTTTGATAAAAGAGGTTAATTTATACACAGAGTTGCATTGGAGTCACCCAAGAGAGTGACCAGATCTAGTTCTCAGGTTGGTCTTCTAGTTTTACCCTTATCAAATCAAAAGAAACCTAGAGTTGTAACAAATATCCCTAATAGACCTAGTATGCATTCTCCAGTAAGAATCCCTTACCCTATTAATCACCAAATGGCTCAAACACCCTAGTTAATTGGATTTGATATTACCATCCTAAGAGATGTGCATGATTTACCTAAGAATCTTAAAAATTAGCTATCATCTTTCTCTCCTTTAGGATCAAGAATAATAGAGGAGCATATCAAATATTTAAAAGGTGATTTGATATTAATTAATGTTATTAATAAGTATTTTTCATGTAGGTTATTCCCTTTTATGCTATGATGTTGCTTATGATTGGTATCTAAATCTAACTAAAACTTCCATCATTTATTAGTTTGCATGTCAAGTAGCTTTTCTTTCAAAATTTGGATAGTTCACTAGCCTTTGTTTGGTATACCATTACTTTACCAAAATTAAGAGAGAGCCTAATGAGCCAATCCATGCTTTCAATGAAAGGTTTCAAAATATGTATATATGGTTAAGTCTAAGGTATTAACTAGAAGAAGTATTAGCATTGGAGATGTACAAGAATGATCTGGATCTAATTACTAAAGTGTTCTTGAGAAGAGTAGATGCTACCACCAACTTGGAATTAGCATATGAATAGGATATCAACATTTATAGGTGGCTCAAACCCTAGGTGCCTAATACACCTAACATCAATAATGGCTTCCCAATAGTAAATCTAGTACCACATGTAAAGTAGGACATTCATGCATCTAATTAAAACCAATTATACATGCTACCTCTTTTGATATAGACAACATAGCCAAATTATATTTTTTTAAACAATCATGTATAAGGTAATGTTATCAATAAAGTCAATTATTGGCCACATCTTTTGATGTTATGATTTAGGGCACTAAATCTACAAAGGTAGAGTTGGATTCTATTCAAAAGATGGTTCAAAAGCTAAGTAATGACTTCCTTGACATGTAAATAAAGATGGGAAATGCTAATAGCCCAAGTGATAATCAAAATCTAGGATTTTAGAGTTACAACAGACAATTCAATAGGTCTAAAAAAACATAGATTAGCCTAACAAGATTCTAGAGATCAACATGGTAGAGACAACTCTACCTAAATGTTATAGAATCCATAATACTTATCAGCATGGTGAGCTTAACTATGTTAAATTTTGTGTAGAATTTGAAATCTTTCAAAGAGAAGTAGTAAGGCAAGATCAAATGCATAATACACTTGAATCCCACTATTATTCTTGTCCTTCAAGCTCTTCTATATTATTTTAGACTCATGAGTTTCCCTTTCTAATTGACAATGTACCAGAGGTCAACACTGATGAGGTTCATGATTTCTAACAATTCTAGTAAGGTGGTTATAATATAAGGATTAGGCATCCCTATATAGCTTATATTCCTTCAAATAGTTTAACCATTTCACCTACTCCTAAAGTTGATAATGATCTACCTCCCCTAAAAGGTAATGATCATCCTCAAAACAAAGAGGAATAGAACAAAGGAGGATATAACATCATTGGAGACATGAAAAAAATCAAAGCAATTATCACTCTTCATGAACTAGCTCAGATTACTAAATATAAGGAGATACTATGGAAATATATCATAGGGAAGACCTCATTAAAAAGGACCAAAGCATTTATAGATAAATTAAAAGCTATTGACACCAATGTTATCTATAAAATAAAGCCATAAGTTCCACCCTTTTTGCCAACTATCAGAACATTTGGTAAGAATATTCATAATTATTTAGTTGATTTTGGAGCCTCAAAAACTTTTATGCCTACTTTCATATATCAAAATCTTGGTCTAACTCCAAACCCTTCAAATACAATAGTTTCACAACTGGATAAAATAGTGGTAATAATGTTTGGAGAAATGACTAATATACGTATTTAACTAGAATATGAACCATGAGTCTAGATGACTATTGATTTATTTTTAGTACACATAATTGAAGGCTATATATTTTTAATAAGTATGGATTGGTCTAAGATGCTCCATTGATATCTCTCTATAGAGTTCTATCACATTTGGTTACCATGGAGAGGTATTTCAACTCAAATCCAAATTGATAGAGAACCAAGAATGAAGTATCCTATTACAAAGTATAATGTAAATAATTAAGAGGTAAAGTATGAATCTCCTAGCCTCGGTATTTATAATTATACTATAAAAAATCAAATAAAAGAGTTAGAATCTGAAAGCTCTAATAAGATATGGACTTTACACTTTAATGGTGCCAAATCTAAACAAGGATCAGGTGTATGAATCAAACTAATTAATATAGAATGAAAGACGTTATTGGTAGCATATATATTATAGTTCACTTACACTAAGAATAGGGATATGTATGAATCTTTAATTATATAATTATAATTTACACTCAAGAACAATGTAAAGCAGGTACTAGTGTTTGGTGACTCATAGTTGGTAGTCAACTAAGTCAGGAACAAATAACAATGAAAATCATGGGGTATGATTGAGAGATTTGAAGATTTCAACATAGTATTATTTATTATAGAGAAAATTAATCTATAAACTCACTAGCTATTATTGATGCTAATTTGAATCCTCTCCAATAGTCTAAGGTAAAGAGATTCTCTATTAAATTAGTACCTTATTTTTCTATTCTCAACAATGTGGAAAATTTCCATGTCTTTGATGATGATCAGTAGATCATTTAGTTTTTAATCAATTAAAGGTAATTTGAGTCCCAAATGTTTGATGATAATGAAGCCAATCATCTCTATCAAGAGGAGTTAGACAAGGAAGGAATTTTATATCTCAAAGAGAATCATATCCCAATTGGGGTTGTCTCTTTAGAAAGACCATTTGACATAGATCCTTAAGCTCAAAAGCTAAGGCATCCTAAGGTTAATGAGTTTGACTTTAAAAGGGATAATTTAGGTGATGAACATAGACCATTTTATGTTAACATTGGCATCAAATGCACCATAAAAGAAATACAAAGAGGAAAGTATTTAATCACTCGATATAAAGATGTGATTGCTTGGAATTATAAATATTTGAAGGTTTATGACCCTAAAGTCATCACTCATATAATTTCACTAAAACCAGACCACAAACCATTTAGATAGAGATCAGTGAATCCTATCCTAGAGCCTCTCATTCTAAGAGAAGTGTAAAAACTACTAAGTGTAAGGATAGTCTTTACAATCAGACATTCTACTAGGGTGGCCAATTTGGTTCTAGTAAGAAATAAGAGTAGTGAGATCAGGTTATGTGTTGATTTTAGGAACTTGAAAAAAGATTCTAAAAAGGAAAAATATCCCTTACCTTCTTTGTATGAGATGATATAGATAGTGTCTATGAAATGATATCCTTCTTGGATGGATTTTTAGGATATAATCAAGTACTAGCACAATAAGAGGATAGAATGAAGATTACATTTACTACAAAGTGGGGTACTTATGTGTATAAAAGGACGCCATTTGGAACTAATAAACATAAGAGATAAATTTCAAAAGTCAATGGATCATGCATTTAAAGGATTAACAGGTAAGTGCATAATCATCTATATGGATGATCTTACTATGTTCTCTAAGAATAGGAATGACCATGTAGGCTATTTATAGTCAATCTTTGAGAGATGTAAAAGGTTTGGCATTTTTATAAACCCAAAGAAGATTATATTTAGAGTAATTGAAGGTAATCTCTTAGGATAAATCATTACCAAAGAAGGAAACATCATTGATTTAGATTGAATTTAGGGGATCTCTAAGATTGTACCACTAAACATCAATAAGGAGCTCAAGTCATTCTTTGAGAAGATTAATTTTTTAAGGAAGTTTATCTTAGGATTTACAAAGATTGTTAGACCTTTAAATGTAATGATCAAGAAAGATGCTAAAATATAATGGATAGCTGAGGCCCAACAATATTTTCAAGACATTAAAGATGTAATATTTTAGGCCTTAGTACTATTTAATCTAGATTTTAAAAAGGATTTATACTTATACTCATTTATTTCAAAACATACAATTATTGTTGTCATAACATAGAATAAGGATGAGACTAAGCATCCAATTGAGTTTATGAGCACAAATTTGAAAGATGAACTTAGGTAATTTATGGTTGATAAATATATTTTTACTCTTGTTAAAGTAGTGAACCAATTTCGACACTACATCTTGAGGAATAAGACTATTGATATCATGCTTGATCCTACTTTAAAATTCACCTTATCATAGAATAAATTAGGAGAATGTAAAGGCAAGTGGATAGAAAATTTATAGGAATTAAACATAGAAATCAATCTTGCTAAGATCATTCAGGGTCAAGGCATTGTTCAAGTTATGACTAAACTAGATCCACATATTACTATTAAAGATGTATGTGAAGCCTAGGTATCTAAAGAAAAATGGTATACTGACATAATAGAATATCTACTTATAATTACTTGTTCCCCATAACTCAATAAAGAATGAAGGACATCTTTGAGGCTCAAAGATACTCATTACATAATAAAAAAAGGGTTTATCTATAGAATAAACTATGAAAGCATATATATTATATGTGAATCTATAGGAGAAGCTAAAGAGATTCTAGAAAATTTGCATCAGATGATAGGTAGTGGTCATCCATATGGGAATATACAAGCCACAAGATCTTAAGAATGGGTTATTACTAATCAATAGTTTTCAAGGATGTTCATGATCATTTAATAACATGCCATGAATGCCAAGCTTTAGTTAAGAGGGAACTACATACAATAATTCCCTTACAACTTATTATAGGAAGGCCATTTTCCAATGTGGGTTAGACTTTATTGGTGTCATTAACCCAAATTCCTTAGTAGGTCATAAGTTTTTACTCACTACCATTTCTCTAGTTTGTGATAATAGAACAAAATTCAAATCTATTAAATTTATCAAATGGGATCATGACAACTAGATCATTATAAGGTCATATTATAACCATTAACCTTAGGTAAATAGACTAATAGAATCAATGAATAAAAAAATAATATATGTAATTAATAAATTAGTTGGGGATAAGCTTAAGGGCTGGCACAATCTATTAAAGTATGTTATCTAGATCATTTGAATTTATTGAATGGGATCATGAAAAATAGATAATTATAAGGTCATATTCTAACCATTACCCTTAGGGAGATAGACTAACAGAATAAATGAATAAAATATGATAGATGTAATTAATAAATTAGTTGGGGATAAGCCTAAAGATTGGCACAATCTATTGAAGTATGCTAGCTAGTTGAATTTATTGAATGGGATCATGAAAGCTAGATCATTATAAGGTCATCTTCTAACCATTACCCTTAGGTAAATATAATAATAGAATCAATGAATAAAAAAATGATAGATGCAATTAATAAATTAGTTGGGGATAAGCCTAAGAACTGGCACAATCTATTAAAGTATCCCTTTTGGGCAGACCAAACAAGATATAGGAAGGACCTTAAAGCTTCATACTATTTATTGGTGTATGGATACATTACATTATTCCCAATCATTTTCAAACTACCAACTTATCAATTCATGTAGGAATACATGAAACCAAATGACAAAGTGAAATCTAGATTTCTAGGCATAATAGAAATGGAAGATTCAAGGACTGAGGCCTTATAGACTTTCAACAAACACCTGGATGTAGTCAAGAGATGGTTTGATAAGAGAGTAAAATTTAAAGCATTTAGGATCTTAGATCTAGTGTTTATTTAGGATAAATCCCATGAAAAGAAAGGACAACATGACAAATTTACCCCACTATGGATTGGACAATATCAGATTTCTAAGATCTTGGGCAACAATGTATTTCATGTAAAAGACTTGCAAGGTAATAAAATCACATATCCAATCAATGGATAGTTTATGAAGCATTAATTCATGATTTTACTATCTAAAGGTACCCCTGATTGATAAATAAGCATAGTAGAGGTAGGATTAGGATAGTTTATTACTTTCCCAGTTAGTTCCCTAATTTCTAGATTAGTTTATTGATTTCCTAGTTTAATTTATTTATTTTATAGTTAGTTTCCTACTTTTATAGATTAGTTTCTTGCTTTATTAGTATATTTTTAATACTTTCTAGGTTTTTTGTTTTGTTTTTTCTATGATAATCTAAATTATTTCATTTTGACATAATCAAAGCTAAATTCCACTAGTTGAGCCCCATATCTTATGCTTAAATAGACTTATAACATATAGGGGAAAATTATAAGGAGATTCATAACTTGGGACTTGTTCATAAACTAGGCATATTTGTGTGTTTAGAGTCTTTAGGATGAAGGTATGTAGTCAAAAATCATTTTGGATTGTGTCATGATTGAATATCTCTACTAGGTATGTGAAAGTTGCTCTCAATTAATTCATATGAATTTAATTTTTTTCTTATTTCATTGGATCACACACACTTATTACATTAATAATTATTTTAAATGATAAATTATTGGTGTATATGTATCTGGTAGGGATGTTTTTGTAGATCATTTATTTTATAACCATACTAGCTCACAGGGGCTTCAACTCTCCTCTTTCTATTCAAATAAAAGAAAAGAAAAATAAGAAAAAGAAATAATGAGTTCAAAATAACAATCAATAAATTAAAGAGAATATTTAGAGAAAATAAAAAGGCTAACATGATGAAATAAGGTCAATATACCAAGCATCATGATAAAGAAAATGAAGGAAAGGGAAGAGAGGGAACCCAAGATATCTCTATTAGGGTTATGGATGCCTAGCTGGCATCAGAGCAATGCCTAAGCTTCCCATGATTTAATAAGATTTAAGAGAAACTAGATTAAAACCTATATCTTCATCAAGCCTTTTAATATCTCATCACAAAAAGGGTTAAATGAACTTCACTTTTAGAACACAGAGATCCATGGATAAGAAGGCATGTATGTTATGTGAATCTACTTAGGAGTCTCTTTCATATTTTTGATTTTAATATTTTTATGTGGCATAGTTCATGTTTGATTTGAGATTACTAACCAAAGTTTTGGGTTCTTGAATACTCAAAATTATTCCCTTTTAAGTCACCATTTGTTGTACCCAATATCCCCTTTTTTTATTCAAAGAATGAGGACCTACTTTTTTCATATTTTGGCCTTATTTGTTGATCCTTTATTTTACATGTTTACACAAATTCTAAATGGATTGATCCTTAATATTTATACTTAATATATGTTCTTCCCAAAATTTGTCACTCATTTTTGGGACAACATATGAACTATTTTGGTCCTGTAGGCCAAAATATTTTCTTCCCTTTTCAAAAAATTGTTCTGAGCATTCAAATTCTTCATTATTCAAGCTTTTTCAGTTAAGGGATTAGAAGGTTCAATGGCTTCAATAGGTGAATTATCACAAAGGAACAAGTTCCCAGCACTTAGGCAATTTCTAGATTGGTTCAACGCCTTGGTTCAACCAAAAAAGTTCATCGACAAGATTCAAAGGAAGGATTGAACCATTGAACCATTGAACCCTACTTCCAAAAGTTTAAAATGTTAAATGGGTTCAAAGGTTCAATGATGTTGGCAATCTTAAAGAGTTAAACACTTTAGCAAAAGTTTAACAAGTTCAATCGCTTCAAGGTTTAATGGCTTCAAAACACTTAATGAAAAGAAGAAGGCTTGAACCATTGAACCATTGAAACTTGAACCATTTTGGTTTGAAGGTTCAATGGGTTTAATAGTTTAATAGGTTCAACATGCAATTGGTTCAATGTGTTTGGTTCAACACAGTTGGTTTAATGTGGTTGTTTTAAGCAGTCAAATAAATTAGCAGAACAAAGGAATGAACCATTGAACTGTTAAACCAAAGTTAGTTCAATCAGTTAGTTCAAAGGAGTGCCCCAAAGCCCAAAGGCTGAGTTCCCTCATGGAGGGAAGTGAATCAAATCCAAGTGACCTTATGGAGGGTAGCGAACTAAAGCTAAGTGCCCTTGTGGAGGGAAGTGAACCAAAGCTGAGTGCCCTTATAGAGGGTAGTGAGTAAAAGTGAACTAAGAGATTTTCTTCAAAAAAATGAAAAAGGTAGGAAAATTTGGAATTCATTTAGATTTGTTCAAGGTGAAAGATGAGGTGAATTCTTTCAGACAAATTATCTGAAGGAATTCTTTCATAATTTTGTCTAAGGAATTCACCTGAAACAAAAAGCCTAACGGAAAGAAGATGAAGCCAAGGAAAGATTTCCTTCAGACAAATTGTCTAAAAGAATTTCTGTGAACATTCTATCTAAAGGAATTGGAGCCCAAAGACCCTCTAAAGGAATAAAAGCCTGAAGGCCTTCCAAAGGACCCTGAAGTGTAGGTACCCTTGTAGGGGACTCTTAATGACTAGAAAATGGACCTTCTTAAGGCCTGAAAGGACACCTTCCCTTTCGGAAGTTCCAAAGACATTAAGGCCTGTGACTAATTTCTATGAACTCTACAAGCCCAATTTCTATGGACTCCATAGGATGATTTCTATGGACTCAATTTTATGGACTCTGCAAGCTCAAAACTATAGACTCTACATGTTCGGTTCTATGGACTCATTACTATGGACTCTGTAGGCTAGGTTCTATGGGTGCATTTTTATGGACTCTATAGGTTGGTTTCTAGGTTCTACAGGCTCAATTCTATGGACTCTGTATGCTTAATTCTATGGACTCTATAGGCTTGATTCTATCAACTTGTTTCTATGAACTTAGCAGAAATATTTCTATGGACTCTTCCAAAAATTGGGAGACTTAGAGAAAATAAAGGATTTTAAGCAAGAAGATGAATCATTGAACCTTGAACCAAAATGGTTCACAGGTTCAATGGGTTCAAAAGTTCAAGGAGAAGGTTTAAGTAGATGAACCAAGGAGGCCACCCGAACCATTGAAACAATGAACCTTTGACGTCCCCGTGGACATCAAATTCAAGCTAATGAAATATATGTTGATTTTCAAAAGTGGCATGAAAATTGAAATCAAACTCAGTGCCCAGCTGAAGAAGAAGCCAAAAAGGCTAGCAAAAGGGGTAAATGATAGCCCGGCTCAAACTATAATAGGAAAGAGGGAAAGACTAGAAATATCTATGTTGGAGTTATTCCAGTAGGTGGAATAGTCCACCAAGTAGATATTTTAACTTGAAAACATTGAAAGCATGGCCTATTTTTCTCCCTTAAAGTAAAGGTGAGGTGGACAGCTACGTAGACATTAGGCATTAGACTAAATGACTCAGACCCAAGAGAAGACATTTGAGATGAATCAACATGCCACATTTAAGGTAGCCACCCTATTCCAGCATGGGCTCTTTGACAAAATTGAAAATGCATTCAAGACATTAAATGCAACATGGGCCATTCCATGGAATAAAGTGCCAAACCTTTCTTAGCTACTATATAGTGTATTCTCTTACTTTTTACAAAGGAGACTTCTCCATTATAGAAGTGAAACTCTGCCCAAATTGAGAGGTGATTACTGAGACTTTGAGCTCAAATTGTTCATCATATTTCTTTTTGTGAATGAGAAAGCAAGTTACTCTCAGACTTTGTGTTATTATAGCTTGTGTCATTTTAGGAGATTGTTCTTATGTCTATTTCTTGAATGTGTTCTTTTCCATTTTAAAGAAATAAGCAGAACTAGTGGAAGTAATCAGGAAGATGTCCTAAAGCCAATTGTGGAGAGACTTTATACCACCACAATTGTCTTTAGTGTGTTTGTCTATTTTATATTTCTATGTAAAGGACCTTGGGATGACTTTGTGCCCCCATTATCCTTTATATTTCACTCTTGGGCAGCTGAGGTGAAGACTTTGTGTTATACCTCATTCTACTAGTTACTACATCCTTTGTTACCAGTTACTTGTCACTACTTGAAAGAACTCTTGCTATTTCCTATAAGATCACTTCTGAAATAAGAGAAGTGCCTTCAGTATTTTCACTAGGATTTTATCCTTTGTTTTTGAACATCATCTTTGAAAAAAGAGAGATGGATGGTTTTATCCTACCCCTGAGTGTTACTTTCTACTTATATATATAGTGTATAGCCTCCTCCTATTTACAGGGAACCTCCCCTTGATGAGAGGAGAGATTTTTCCCTTTTTGATGTGGTAAAGTTGCACATCTAGCTGACCAATCTCCCTATGTTTTGGTTCAAGAGATCTATTTTGCTCATCAGTTAGCTATTGACAAAATATTCACCCAATAGTTTTTTGGTGACTCTGCTGGGGACATCGACGAGTAGTTCCTACCCTTATCCATTATATACTCTGGTGACTCTGCTCTATGTCTTACCCATTATCATTATAGCCTTACCACTTTCCTCTAGATCCATACCAACAATTTTTTGGTGACTCTGCTAGGGACATTACATGCAGTCTAAAGCCTCAAGTTTTAGATTGAAACAGTCCCTATCCTTATCCATTTTTATCCTACAATTTGGCAACTCCACACTATACCAAAAACCAGAGAGCCCAAGGTGTTGTTGACCCTATTTTTGAGTTGGTGTAGTAGGGTAATTTTGATTTGTTCCCTCCCCAACTTCAATTTCAATGATCTAAGAGTGTTCTTCCTATCGGTACCAGGTCACCAACACAAGATAGAGCTTATTTTTTTGCTATTACCAGAGCTTTGCCTATACATACTCCACCCATATTTGTTATCCCCTTTTTCCATAATCAAATAATGGCATATTAAGGCCCCTGGGGTAACTTGTTTGGTCCACTCAATCTTATCCACCTCTTCATGAGCTACCATGCAGTTCAAAGAAGAATTTCACCAAGTTCTTTGGTGATGGGAAAGTTCATCCTGATAATCATATTGCTGCCTTCAACATAGCTTGTGGTGTGATAGGCATGGAATATGAGGACATAGTAGTTAGATTATTTGTGGAAACACTATAAGGTGTTGTTGCAGACTAGTTCTACCATCTACAGGCTCAGTCAGTGACTGATTGGGACACTCTCAAAACTAAATTTGAATCCAAGTTCAAGCCTGTAGAACATGTGCATGCCTTGCTGGCCTAGCTCACACAAATGAATAAGGAACCTCATGAACCTATGAGGGATTTCATTGCTAGGTTTGACAAGCTGAGGAATTAGATTCCTACAATTGCTCAGCCAACACCTAAAAACCTTAAATGCTTCTTCATCAACTCACATCTGACCAAAGTGAGTTTTCTATTAAGATGGGGTGGCCACATAGACCTTGATACCACTCAAGATTTGGCTACTAAGGTAGAAGATGACCTTATCTTGGTATGAAAGATAAGGAGAGATCCTAACAAAGGTAAATCCTCTTTATCTTTTGAATACTCACCTACAACCACCACTGATCCAATGGTGCAGAAGCTAGCAAACGAATTGCTAGCTCTTAAAAAGAAAATGGCTCAAGGGATGTCATCTACTCCTTCGTACAAAGATGTACCAAGGAGGACATTCCCTAATCATTCATACCAATGCCATGCTATAAAAAAAAAGGGTAGCCAAATTGTCTTCCTCCCCCACGAGGGAACCTTGCCATTGAAGCACCTCCAACCAATTCAGCAATTAGATATCTTGAATCAAAATCAGATTTCTCCTTCCAACCTGAATCAAACCCTGAAGATGATGCTAATATCTTCACAAACGGAGAAGAAGAATTAGCTAGCAACTCCAACATTGGTTTCCTAAATTATCAGGATGAACCTAGAAGTGAAGGTAAAGTAGCTAAGGGATCATACGTTGTATTCACATGGTCTAAGAATTAGTTAGCCTAATTAGCTGATAAGGACAAAACAAGAGAAGAATCTCAAACTACAATTTCAATTACTAAGTGGGGAACCACTCTACCTTTCTAGCCAAAGGACCTGATGATTGCTAAAAAAGTAAGTGCTCTAAACTTCCCTTTACCTTTAAATTCAAATTCACAGATCAATCCTCCTAAAAAACTAGAAGGATGAACTCCCTTCCCCTCTTCATAATTCATTTTAGACATTTGATATAATTGACCATGCCAAGAAAAATAAGATCCAAATGTCTAAATTTGAATTTCTACAATCTAACCCTGAGAAGTTGGATAAGTTAGTGGATTATGTGAGGAATAAAATCATCCCTGTAGGACTAGCTATTCCAAAGGTCACTCCCACATCCAACTATAATAACCTTGTCATTACTCCTCCTTTTGCCCCCAGATGGATTGAACCATTTTATGTCTCCCTGCTAATAAATGGACATCAATTGAATAATTGCATCATAGACTCAGGTGCATCAAGTAATGTCATGCCTACCAAAGTAGCTAAATCCCTTGGTCTCACACTAACCAAGACATTTGGGAGATGTTTCTCCATGGAGAACAAACAAGTGCCACTGATGGGACAATTAAAGGATGCCTAATTTGCATTTGTATCATTCCCAAAAAAGAGAATCAAGATGGTAGCTGACATCCCAGCCTCATACATAATTCTTCTTGGGCAAAAATTTTGTAAGGATGTTGGTGTCAACTTAAGCATGGACTTGTATGAAGCAAGGATCTCGGTTAAAGGTGTCATGTAGATACTACTCCCTAGAAAAGAAGCAAAATATGTGGTCACTAAAACATTAGTGCTTGAAGCTCAAATTCTATTTGAGTCTTCAAGCATGGGTAGTTATTTTTTGACCATAGAGGATGTTCATGCTTCAGCTGATGAAACTTTTGAAAATGACAGTCTAAAAGTTGGCTCAAATGGAATAGCAGAAGATAGAATAGAGTGCAGTACAAATGCATAAGAATCCAAGGAAGAATTAGTGTCTAATGAGGTATGGATTCTAGAATTTGATGGTAGCTACTCCTCTACCAATTCTAGAGCTGAGATTGTGTTGATATCTCCTCAAGGAGATATCTTTCCTTATTCATACAAGTTTTAGTTCAACAACACCAACAACATAGCTAAGTATAAATCTCTATTGCTTGGATTAAAGGCTGCTAGAGATAAAGGCATCAAGTTCCTTCATGTCAAAGGAGATGTTGAACTGGTGGTTTATCAGGTGAGGAACTTGTATCAAACTAGGAATGAGAGATTGCACCATTACTACAATCTAATCTAGGATCACATTGAATGCTTTGATGCTTTCAACATCTCTACCATACCTAGGGAATTCAATGACCAAGCTGATGCACTAGTTGTTTCAACAACTCCTCTAATCTCTAACCCTAAATTTAGAAGAGACAAGTATACTATTGAGTTGGTCTTTTGACCAAGTGTACCTGATAATGCCAATCATTGGTAGGTGTTTAACAATGACCACCAAATCATTGCCTTCCTAGAGCAAAAATATAGCTTTGAATAGCTTCATTTCAAAGGTAGTGATTCTCAGAAGCTTAAACCAGCCCCTAAATCAAGTGCAAATGTAGGTGAAGAATTCCTACAACTTAAAGGGAATAAAATCCCAAAAGGCCTAGTTTAAGATGTTTGACAAGCATGATAGATTCATCAAACAATAGCGAATAGATTCAAGCTCCTCCCAAGAGTTTGATCAGATAAATTTGAGTACCAAAGAAAATCTCAAGATGGTGAATATTGGGAAGTGTTGCACTCAAAAAAAGAAGTTAAAGTTCACTGCTCTGCTCAACCAATACATGGATGTCCTAGCATACTCATATGATGATCTGAAGTCACTCAGGCCTAAAGAAGTCCACCATAACATTCCTATTAAAAGTGATTTAGTGCCTTACAAGCAAAAATCTAGATAGTAAAATCTAAAAATATAAGGTACTATTATATTTGAAATACAAAAAATGTTGAATGCTAGGATAATTTTCCCAATCCACCATTCTACATGGATTGCCAACATAGTACCTGTGAGGAAGAAGAATGGTGAAATTTGCCTCTATGTGGACTTTAGGAACTTGAATCAGTCATCCTTAAAGGATAACTATCCTCTACCAATCATGGATTAAGTCCTTCAAATAGTGACTGGCTTAGAGATGTTATCAATTCTAGATGGCTTCTCAAGATATAATCAAGTTGAAGTGGGAAAAGTAGACTAGCATAAGACTACCTTCACCACACCTTGGGGCACCTTTTCCTATCAAAGAATGCCATTTGGCTTGATAAATGTTGGCACCACATTTTAGAGAGCAATAGACCTTGCTTTCAAAGATGAAATGGGTAAGTTCATTTTGGTATACCTTGATGACTTGACCGTACTTTTCAAGCATCGCCCTGACCATGTGTGCCATTTAAAACAAGTGTTGGAACACTACCACCAGAATGGAATTTCTCTTAATCCCAAGAAGTATATCTTTGGAGTAATAGAGGGGAAACTTCTTGGACACCTTCTATCTAAAGAAGGCATAAATATTGACTTAGATAGAGTCAAATCCATCTAGGAGCTTACCCTACCTACAAGTAAGACTACAGTTCACTCATTCTTTAGAAAAGTGAAATTTTTATGAAGGTTCATTCCCAAATTCATAGAGAAGACTCATCATATCATAAATATGATGAAAGGAAAGGCTACCTTTAACTGGACTGAAGAAGGCAAATTGGCATTCTGGGACATCAAGACAACCATTGCTCTGCCCCAATTCTAGTTTGTCCAGATTATACCAAGAATTTCACAGTGTATAGTTATGCTTCTGAACACACACTTTCAGCAATTTTGGTTTAATAAAACAAATAAGGTGTCAAATCTCCCATTTATTTCATGATTTTTCCTCTCAAAGCTCACAAGTTGAAATACTCAAACATGAAGAAGAATGCCTATGCAGTGGTAAAGGTAGTGAAGCATTTCTACTTTTACATCCTGAATTCACACACTACTACCCTAGTTCCTGACACCACAATCAAATCCATATTAACCTAGCAGGAGTTTGAAACCAAAAGAGGGAATTGGATTTCTAAAATCTAAGAGTTTGATCTTGTTATCAAACCAACAAAGCTAGTGTATGGAAAGGGCCTCTGTTAATTGATTACTGATAACAAACCTAAAAAAGCAAGGCATGAAGAAAAAGAAGTGGAAGACATGCCAATAGTCCTCTTTGTCTCCACCACAAATGAGTGGTATTCAAGTATTGCTCATTTCCTTACTTATGGTGAGTGTCCTGCCCACCTATCTCCTAAAGAAAGGAGGATTGTCAAACTGAAAGCTGCCAATTTTGTCCTCTGGGACAACGGCGTATACAAGAGGAGCCTTGGTGGAGTGTTCCTTCACTACATGGATAAAGAGCAATAGAACCAATTTTTGAGGTCCTTCCACAATCTAACTTATGGAGGACATTTTTCTACTCTTGTAACTACCCATAAGATTCTTAGAGCTAGGTATTACTGCCTACTTTATTTCAAGATGCATACAAATGGGTATGAAGATGTGAACTATGTCAACAGTTCGTGGGAAAACCCAAGTTAGTTATTTTGCCTCTCAAGTCAGTGGTCATAGAAGAGCCATTTCAATAATGGGGAATCAATTTCATAGGTGCTATAAACCCATCTTCAAGTGTTGGACATGATTATGCTCTCACAGCCACAAATTACTTCACCAAGTGGGTGGAAGCAATTCTAACCAAGCATGCTACTTCAGAGGTAGTATGTGATTTCCTCAAGGAGAACATAATTTCCAAGTTTGGGGTCCCAACCAAGATTGTGATGGATAATGCTTCTTGTTTCTTTTCTCATGAGATCACTAAGTTCTATTTTCACTATTGGATTACCCTCTCCCACTCTGATTATTTCCCACAAGGGAATGACCAAGCTAAATCAAGCAACAAGAACTTGGTGACCATTATCAGGTTGCTGGTGGATGATAACCAACAAACATGGCATAAATCATTGGTTGATGCTTTATGGGCAGATATAATTACACCCAAGAGGGCAATTAGTATGTCACCTTTCCAACTTCTTTATGGTCTCAATGCTGAGATACCAATCACGCTAGAATTACTAGCATTGAAATTTTTAAAGGTGGTCAAAGATTAGACATATGAAAGCTCCATTGAAAAAAGGATTATGTGCTTGATTGAACTAGATGAGTAGCAAACTATGGTAGTGGACCAAATTACTATGCATCAAAGTCTAATGAAGAAGCTCTTTGACCAAAAAGCAAAAAACCATGATATTTAGATTGGATATCAAGTCCTGTTGTGGGACAAGAGAAGAGAACCAAAGGAAATGCATGAGAAATTTGACTCCATTTGGAGAGGCCTATTTACTATTCATCAGCTCAATGGTAAAAACAATTTTTTGTTGAGATATAAAGATGGCATGCCCATTTCTCTACCTCACAATGGGAAGCATCTGAAGCACTTCAATTCTTGAAGTATCAGATAAGTTCACCTATACATATGTATATATTTGTATAGTCTTTAGTTCTATTTTGTGTCATTTGTTTTCATTTTTTGGTACCTTTCTTTTTTAGGTAGCATGACTCCATAGTCCAGTGACATACTTAAAGGCACTGGAGATTCTGGTTTCTACTTCCCTCAATTATTCCAAGTTTTCAACTAAAGGAAGTTCCCCAACTAGAGCCAACTGTTGTTCCCAAAATCTGTCACTCATTTTTGGGACAACATATGAACTATTTTGGTCCTATAGGCCAAAATTATCTCTTCCCTTCTCAAAAAATTGTTTTGAGCATTCAAATTCTTCATTATTCAAGCTTTTTAAGTTAATGGATTAGCAAGTTCAAGGTTTAATGGCTTCAACAGGTGAATTCTCACAAAGGAACAAGTTCCCAGCACTTAGGCAATTTTTAGATTGGTTCAACGCCTTAGTTCAATAAAAAATGTTCATCGACAAGCTTCAAAGGAAGGATTGAACCTTGAACTATTGAACCCCACTTCCAAAAGGTTCAATGGGTTCAAAGGTTTAATGATGTCAGGAAGATTAAAGAGTTAAGAACTTAAACAAAAGTTTAACAAGTTCAACCACTTCAACGTTCAACGGCTTCAAAACACTTAACAAAAAGAAGAAGGCTTGAACCATTAAACCATTAAACCTTGAACCATTTTGGTTCAAAGGTTTAACAAGTTCAATGGTTCAATAGGTTTAATGTGCAATTGGTTTAACGTGTTTGGTTTAATGCAGTTGGTTCAAGTGGTTAAATGAATGAGCAGAATAAAGGAATGAACCATTGAACTATTGAACCAAAGTTGCTTCAATCGGTCAGTTCAATTGGGAGGTTCAAAGGAGTGCCCCAAAGCCCAAAGGCTGAGTGCCCTTATAGAGGGTAGTGAATCAAAGCCAAGTACCCTTGTGAAGGGCAGTGAACCAAAGCTAAGTGCCCTTATGGAGGGCAGCAAACCAAAGTCGAGTGCCCTTGTGGAGGGTAGTGAGAAAAAGTAGACTAAGATATTTTCTTTGGAAAAATGAACAAGGCAAGAAAAGTTGGAATTCCTTCAAATTTGTTAAAGGTGAAAGACAAGGCGAATTCTTTTAGACAAATTATCTGAAGAAATTCTTTCAAACTTTTGTCCCAAGGAATTCACCCAAAAGAAAAATCCCAATGGAAAGTAGATGAAGCCGAGGAAAAATTTCCTTCAGGCAAATTATCTGAAGGAATTCCTTCAGACATTTTGTTTGAAAGAATTGGAGCCTGAAGACCCTCTGAAGGAATAAAATCCTGAAGGCCGCTCGAAGGACCCCAAAGGGTAGGTACCCTTGTGGGGGGCTCTTAGCGACCATAAAATGGACTTTCTCAAGGCCTGAAGGGACACCTTCCCTTTGGGAAGTTCTAAAGACATTAAGGCCTATGACTGATTTCTACAGACTCTTTAGGCCCAATTTCTACAAATTCCATAGGACGATTTCTATGGACTTGATTCTATGGACTCTGCAGGCTCAAAACTATAGACTTTATAGGCTAGGTTCTATGAACTCATTACTATGAGCTCTACAAGCTAGGTTTTATGGACTCATTTCTATGGACTCTATAGGTTGGTTTCTAGGTTCTACATGCTCAATTCTATAGACTTGTAGGCTTAATTCTATGGACTCTGTAGGCTTAATTCTACTGACTTGTTTCTACGAACTCAATAGACATATTTCTATGAACTCTTCCAAAACTTTGGAGGCTTAGAAAAAACAAAGGCTTTTAAGGAAGAATATGAATCATTGAACCTTAAACCAAAATGGTTCACAAGTTCAACAGGTTCAATAGTTCAAGGAGAAGGTTCAAGTGGATGAACCAAGGAGGCCACTTGAACTGTTGAAATAGTGAACCTTTGACATCCCCATGGATGTCAAATTCAAGCTAATGAAATATCCCTTATTTTTCAAAAGTGGCACAAAACTTGAAAGCAAACTCAGTTCCCAACTGAATAAGGAGCTGAAAAGGCTAGCAAAAGTGGGAAAAGATAGCCTAATGGCTCAAACTATAATAGGAAAGAGGGAAAGACCAAAAATATTTGTGCTAGAGTTATTCTAGTAGGCGGAACAGTCCACCAAGTAGATATTTGAACTTGTAAACGTTGAAGGCATGGCCTATTTGTCTCCCTTAGAGTAAATGTGAGGTGGACATCTATGCAGACATCAGGCAATAGACTAGATGACTCAGGCCTAGGAGAAGACATTTGAGATGAATTGACATGCCACAGTTAAGGCAGCCACCCTATTATAGCATGGGCTCTTTAACAAAATTGAAAATGCATTCAAGACATTGAATGCAGCATGGGCCATTCCATGGAACAAAGTGCCAATCCTTTCTTGGCTGTTATATATTGTATTCTCTTACTTTATGCAAAGCAGACTTTTCCATTATAGAAGCGAAACTCTACCCAAATTGAGAGGTGATTACTGAGACTTTGAGCTCAGATTATTGATCATTTTTCTTTGTTTGATTGAGAAAGCAAGTTACTTTTAGACTTTGTGCTATTATAGCTTATGCCATTTTAGGATATTGTTATTATGTCTATTTCTTGAATGTGTTCTTGTCCATTTTAAAGAAATAAGTAGAACTAGTGGGAGTAATTAGGAAGATGTTCTGAAGCCAACTATGGAGATTCTTTGTGCCCCCATAATTGTCTTTAGTGTGTTTGTCTATTTTCTATTTATGTGTAAAGGACCTTGGGATGACTTTGTGCCCCCATTGTCCTTCATATTTCACTCTTCGGTAGCTGAGGTGAAGACTTTGTGCTACACCTCATTCTGCTGGTTACTACATCCTTTGTTACCAGTTACTTGTCACTACCTGAAAGAACTCCTATTGTTTCTTGCAAGATCACTTATAAAAGAAGAGAAGTGCCTTCAGTGTTTTCACCAAGATTTTCTCCTTTGTTTGTGAACATCATCTCTGAAAAAAGATAGATGGATGGTGTTAACCTACCCTGAGTGTTACTTTTGCTTATATATAGTGTATAGCCTCCTCCTATTTATATGGAACCTCCCCTTGATGAGAGGAGATTTCTATCCCCTTTTGATGTGGTAAACCTGCACATCTAGCCAACCAATCTCCCTATGTTGTGGTTAAAGAGACCTATTTTGCTCATTAGTTAGTTGTTGACAAAATATTCACCCAACATAATATTTAAGCATGGTAATTATAAATTTTATGGACTTACCCTTATTAAAGAAAATTTTAAGGAGATTTTTTAACTATTTAGGTTTTTTGGGACTTAGTTTATTCAAATAAATTTACTTGGGCCTTATTTATTGGGCCTTATGTTTGGGAAATTTGTTCAAAATTTTTGTCTAATAGATATGGTCTTCAGGTTTTTTGTATCAAGTTTTCTATCTAGAAACTTATTTAACATTTGTTCATTAGGATTTATTGAGCAGGACTTTTGTTCAAACTTATTATATTAAACATTTTGTCTTAACAATCCTTTTGAATGACTTATATTTTATTATAAATTTTGTTTAGACTTTTTGTTAAGAAATTTTATTTTGAAAATATTGTTGGTCTTCAATATTTTTATATCATAGCAATTGTATGAAATAGTCTTATTTGGAGATTTTGCTCATTAGATGTTTATCCAAGAATTTTGTTCAGATATTTTATCCAAGGAATTTTGGTCTTTGGGATTTTTGTTCAAGCTTTGTGTTCAAAATGTTTGCTTGGATATTTTATAAATATTAGTCCCAACACAAAACCCAATTCCTGACTCCTAAATGTTGAAAATATAACTACACTTAATAAATAAAGCAATAAACTTCCTAATACTTACTAATGCTACACACCAACTAAACTAATGAGATTTGAACTATGTAAAAATTAAAAAATAGGTGAATGTTGGTAATTTATAATGTATGAACTAGAATTTAATTCTAAAGGATATACACATATTGTGTAGCAATTTAAGTCTTCATTACATAAAAATGAACTTAAACTAAAATTCAACTACTATCTTATGTGAGAAAACCCTAGCTACTTATGAAGATTACAGCAAGTAAACTAGTGACTAAAGAAAAGGATAATTCTTCATAAAGCATGTAAAAAGACTATAAGCACTACACATAATAGCAATGTCATCTTTATTCAAGGCACTTAGGGGAGTAGTTTTACCATCACCATTCACTATTAAGGACTCAATAAAATTCATAGACAATGTCTTTGATTCCACCATTTTCAATAAAAGGTATGCCAATTACTCTAAATTATGAGATATTGTCAATTTAGTCAACATATTTTCACTAGATGGAAATATATCTCCCTTTGAGTGACTATTCATCATAGACTAGATATCCCTTAAGAGATAGGGATTACATTCAGTTGTGCTCAAGGCTTAGGTGATGCCCTACATCAACCTCCTTTGAGAATTATTCTTTGTATGCAAATTTACATAAGATTATTTTATACACTATATGGATAACCAAATAGTTATAGCATGCATCTCTAGAGCATATTTTTAGAGTTATTTGTCACTAATAACACTAGATGCTTATTTTGATAAACATAGAATAACTTCCTAGAATCAAGATAATTCAATGGAAAATGCATTGAATTCATGGATTATTCCCATGGAAACCATGACATATAAAGGTAATAATCCCACTCATATCAATACATTTTGGATGGGAGTGTGTATTGGCATGGCACTACTTAACTGGATCTACAACATGACCAACATACATTTACTCAATTTAGACTAGGTACCATTGTTGCATATGATGATGATAAGTGATGTAGAATTTTATTTGGGTGAAATTATAAGCTAATAGTTGAAATAATAAGCCATTAATAATAATAAGTGTCAAACTCTAGTTGGCCACTTCTATATGATGTCTTATCTTTTAGATGTTGTTATGGGAACATTGTATAAATTCCTCAATAATCTTTGGATCTCAGCCATAGACTATATCAAGAATAATATTTGTGATCAATCCTAATTTTTTCGTGTTTATTATTATACCAAAAACATGGTTTGGGTCACTAAGGATTTCTATCCATAGGTATTGCAAGTAATCCATAGGTCTTCAATGACCAGATTCAGAGTAAGCATTGTGAAGATGTTATATAGAAGAGGTGATTTTTTATATATCTTGACTACACTACTATCATGGTCATTTGACACAAGGTTTATCCTCTGAGCATTATAAAATATGTACCTAATAAATTGGTTGAGCAATAAATTTCTTTCTAGCTCTGGTGGAGCATTAAGGAAGATTTGACTAAAAGTAAGAAGAGCACATTCTATGGACACCATATGGTCATTAGTAGGATAGTCTACAAAATTAATAAGAAATTTAGATATGTGGGTGGAAAAAGAAAGAGTTACCACTTACCCATAATCCCACATAGGGACTAGGATCCTCATGGTGTTATACAAAGACACATTCAAGGCCTAGGTATTCCCTACTACCACGTCTATTATGATTATGTGGAAAGGGAAAGTGTTACCAATTTAAAGGAGGGTTATTTAAGGGTGATCTAATGGGAACCATCAATCATTATGAAGGAATTATATAGTATAATTCCACTCTTTGTAGGATGGACATCCTTAGACTTTTGGAATAGCCAAACCATAAAATAGTCCAAAGAGCAAGGTGACCCTTAATAATAACTTCCTTTTAAGTTTAAGGATGACAATAAGGAACTAGGGGTGAGTGAAGCTAATCCTAATAGAGATCCAAGAGAACCCATCAATCTAGATTCCTTTGATAAGGAAGAGAAAGGACAAGGGCACAAGTGCCATGCAAACACCTACAACTAACCCCCTGATACAAGAGTCTAAATATTTAGGGGTAGCCATAGATGAATCAGCTTCCTTAGTTCATCAAGGATCCTCTTCACAATATATGACCATTATTTGATATAATAGGAAGCCTAAGACACTCCCCATGGGAATTTCAACAATTGAGTAATTTCAAAGTTTACCTACAATGTCACAACAAGTAAAAGTGGAAGAAGAAGAATAAGATGTTGATGAAGCAAAAATAGAGAAAGATAAGGCACTGAGCCTTGAGGTTGATAAAGGGAAAGCACCAACCATGGAGGGCACCATAGGTAAAAAATCTTTTCCTTTAGATACCACTTCCCTAATATCTTCTTTTATTCCTATTTTTGGATTTATGCCAATTTCATCTATGTTAAAAATTCCTAAAGTTGAAGTTATTACTTCCACTCTTGATGATCCATTAAACTCCTCCTCATCTTTCTTGCATTTTCCTCTACTTACCCCAAAAGTTGAGGACTCTTCCACTACTACTCTATCTTCCACCAACTTTGATCCATATTCCACTCCCATGCCATCCAATTCCATCATGGCCACTTCTAGTATTCCCTCTGGCACTACCATAGTTAAATTATTGAAGAGGAAAAGGGAATCTAAAAATATTGAAACTATCATAGCCACTCCCCAAATCCATGTCTCATCCACCCAAATCACTCTTCCCATGTCATCTACCATTCCATCTAAGGAAACCATTATAATGAGTTTAGTCAAGGGAAATAAGGAAAAGAAACAAATGATCACTATCCATCCTCTCCCTCAACATGGAGGTTTGGATTGGTCTAAAATCATTTGGCCTTCCCTGCCTAGCATAATTGTCAAGGAAACAAAGAAGCAATAACTAGATGAGGATGTTGAAAAAGAGGAATTTGTGGTCAAAACCACAAAGGAGATAAACCCTAATAAATTAATAATTCTTCCATGGGTCATTGATTTAAGATTAAAAGATTCTCAATTCCCTAGCTTCAAAATAATATCTCCTATCTATTACAATTTTTTTTGACAAACCATCTAAGAGTATTCAGCGGGTAAAGAAGAGAAAGATAGAAGATGATGCTAGTAGGGAATATTTTTTGAATAAAGTTAAGAGGTCTTTTCCTTGACCAAAAGATAGAATAAATAATTAGGTTCATCCCTCCTATAATTAAGACTTCAAATCTTTGGCTGAAGCACATAAGGATGTCATGGTGGCAATTCATGAAGGCATAGAGCTAGTTAGATAAGAACTAGAGGCAGAGTTGGGGCAAATAAAATAATAATAGAAGATACTACATATCCTAACTACCATTGAAACTAAGGTCTAAGAGGTAGCATCAAAGTGCTATAATTATTTGGAGGTTTTATATTTTATGTAGGATAAATTAGCATCCCATGTTACCAATATACACAAATTTGTTAATTATTTGAAATCAAACTAGAATAAATTAAAGATGTTAGTTATTTACAAAACAAATAATGTTTATAGCCATTTGGATCTCATGACACCATTAGAGTTATCAAATGCACTCAACATGGTGACCATCAAGATAGAAAAGGCTAAGGAATGGTTATCAATAACTAGGGCTTTGCTCCTCAATCACCAAGAGCATGAGGCACTCATTCTCCAAATTTTAAATGACTTAAAATTATCAAAAGCCAAAGATGCTCCATAAAATTTGATAAATAAGATGAAATTTTATCAACTCATTTAGGAGGCTCCATATAATTTTAAGTAAAGTCATTAAGAGTTATTGTTAGAGGACATTGAGGTTGAGTTAAGCTTTGCTAGAAAAAATGTGACTGAATTTGAGATCTTCAAAATTAACTTCTAGATAGCAAAAATAAAACATGTAAAACTACTAAGATAGATCGGCAAGGTGTATAGACACCCTCTTTTGAATTTGACATAATTTAGTAGTAGCATGATGTATCACATAAGTGTTGGCTTGAGATAGAGGTGAAGAAAGAGTTGACTAAAGTTGATACTTCTAGTTTTACATTGAAAACCAAAATTACAACAACAACTAAAGTCTATACAGCCATGTAGACATCAACACTATCATGAACGGCCAAGTTTTGAATGTACATTTTTATAACTATGTATATTTCATATTATAGTTTTCTTATAGTTTGACCATATTGTAAATTTTCCTATGAATTTTTTTAAACATGCACATGTTGCATGATTTTTTAAAGGCTAACTTGAACTATTAACAACTATAAGATAAATTTATATAGGTTTTTTACCATAGTTAGAACTAAAGTTCTAACTATGACATGTAATGTATTTTTTATATACTTGAAGGTGATGTGACCCCTTCCCAAAGTCTACTTAAACACATATAAATGATAGTTTTAAATGGTAAGATAATTTTAAATATATAGGAGCAGAATTAATTTTGGTTATCAATTCACGATTTTGTGTATTTTCTTTCCAATGTTTGTGTAATTAGGCTTATTTCTTGGGTTGTATGATTCAATAACTCTTAGTGTGAAAAATTTGTGAATGAGATTTTTATTTTCTTAATTAATATTTTAGTATTAGATATGTAATTAATATAGAAGGATTAGTAAATTATATTGATTATTGATAATTAACTTAATTAATTCATATTTATAACTATGTAGAAGTGGTTTAATTTGATATAGTTTTTTTTGTATGTGAAATAACTATCTTAGATACCTCACTAAGCCTAAGTCATAATCTCATGATTAAGAGTGTGAAATATCTTCTCTAAAAGGAGAAACCTTTGACTAAGGCCTATGAGTTTCTTATATCAATATTATCCTAGACTATTTGATCATGTCTAATTGTGTGTGTAATAGCTGCTAGTAATAGGCATAGGTTTTGAAAGCATTTTTCCACTTAAAAATGAGATAGAAAGGTGATTCTTGAAGCCACATGACCTTTCTTTTCTTCTCTACCCTTACCTCCTTTTTAAAGTTTATTTTTAGACCTACCCACTCTATATTAGCAACCATCCACCCACCAAATCATATAGATTTTGCTTCATTTTTAGAGACCACCCCTTCATCCATAAAACCTTGTTAACAACTTACATGTCCTACCTACTATTCCATCACCTGGTTGTTAAGATTTCATACCTACAACTAATGCCCTAGAGTGGATTTTACCTCCATTGAGATCCTAAAATGTTATAAGCTACCTCATTACAAATATTGGTGTGGTTAAAACCTATATCAATATAATGAACATTAATATTACCAAAGAACTTTTTACTTGAATTTGATACCACAATATAAGACACCAATTAAAATATTACAAATAGTGTATAAGTGCATTCCATTTAAAACAAAATTGGGTCTAACTTATCATCAAGCTATGTAAAATAGATTCATTTAAACAATACCATAAGAAGATTGCAACAAAAGGGAATAGGTACTCATATTTACAAAAATCAACAATTAATCTCCACTCCTCAACCATATACTTCCTTAAATGTGTAATATGGGGAAATACCCTAACAATAGACCAAATTATCACCACAACAAGTGCATAACACTATGCTACCTTAATAAGTGGCAATGAATGTTCTACCACAACAAGCACACACTAATGTACTTTATCAATTGTAGATGTTACCTAACAAACAATGTATTCCTATTGGTCAGAAAGTGCTTGTTGGTTAACAAAAATACTTTTCAAACCAATAGTTTCCAAACCCCCAACAAGTACCACTTCAATAAGTATTGATTCAAAAATAGGTTTTGATCCAACAATAAGGTTCTTACATCAAATAGTTACTAGGTACTAGGCAATAATTTACTTTCACCCAATGGGTATCACACATACAATAAGGATCCAACTAAAAACACTTCCAATAGCATGAATATAGTCAAAAATATGTTTTATATATACAATAGGGTTCAAAAAGTAGGTAACAAGTTCCCTCCCAAGCCCAATAATACGAACATATCCTGTAGAGTTAACTATCATTAATGTAGCCATAATTCACTATCTAAGGTTATGAGCCAACCCAAACTAGAATTTGTTTCAATAACATCATATTATATACCCATAATATAGCCCTAATTCATGGATATGCATACCTGGTCATTTGGCCAATTTAACCAACATCCCATAATATACCTACCCCAGTCAGGGTAATCCACCTTTGACCATGCAACTTCAATAATAAAAAGGCCACTCCATTTGATTTTTTTGTCTAATATTTTCAATAAATGAAGGATTCAATTCAAGTTATATAGGTCAAAAAATAAACAAAGAAATTCAAATTGGAAGAGATATGATCTTATCCATTCAATATGGAGTATCTGTAAATACCATTTCTATTAAGATATGAGCCACCTAAATTTCACAAATATAAAGGCAAAGGTGACCCTAGATAGAATTTAAAAGTAATTCTTTGTTTCTTATTAGTTGGTGGCATATAGCAACATAGACTTGATTATACTCTTCCTTCTAAGTCTAGCTAGATAAGCCTTGGAATGGATATTGAGATTACCAAAGAAATTTGTACCTAAATTTGATGATTTCATAGAGAAGGTTGTACAACACATTTCATATAATATCATGCAAGAGACTATTGTTGTGGATTGAGGCCAATATAAATAGAATACTAGTGAAAGCTTTGTTGCATACTTACAACATTAGAGAGCCCTAACAAGCTGATTTACTCATAATCTTTTAGATAAATAGTTGGACATGATATCTAATAATATATTACATAGTGATATATCCTACCATATTGAGTTGCAATATGCTCATACATTTGGAGATATTATAGTGAAAGGATTACATATTAAGAAAGACCTTATCAACAAATGCATAATGAATCTATCTTATTCTAGTTATAACCCAAAGTGATAATCATAATAAGAACCCAAATCTAATACCAAATTCAATTACACCTCAATCCAACAATAGTGATATACCTAAACCCTACAACTATAATAAGAATATTTTTGGTAATTAGGTTACTGAATCGCATCATGTTTAGATAGTGTAAACACTAGATTCCATTTACCTACACCCTTTCAACAACCATCTACTCCATAAATTAAACTAGGACCTCCATAAAACTAACCCTATAAAATCAAAACCAATCACAAGCCCCTCCTTTGAGGAGAAGACCACCCATTGCTTGATAATTTAGTTACCTTAGTGAGCCCATTAAATTTATGTTTTGAATATTGGATCAAGAAAATATGATTAGTTAGATCACACCAAAATCATTTTCTGATGAAATTCTTTTCCTTGAATAATAAAAGTAATATGATTTTTTTGAGTATCATTGTGTTAGAGGATATTCCATAAGATGGTGTATCCAACTTAAGAATCTAATTGAGAACATGATAGGAAATGGAGAGATAGAAATAGACACCCATGCTCCTAAAAATAATCATAACTTGGGTATCTACCATAATACATTTCCCAAACATGACAATATCATTAATGAATAATAGTACCAATAAAAAAAACAATAATAATAATAATAAAAGAGATAACCACCACAAAATTATCAAAAATAATGCCAATGATAACAACAATAGTAGAATGGTCAGAACCAAGGTCAAAATGATCAAACCAACCAAGGATTTCATCATGCCATGTGTATACCTATAAAAATGTTTTAGTACATATTTTAGGTGGTCATGTTTCCACCATCACTATCAACCCTAGACCAAATATAAATAGACCTAAACCTTCACATAACAATACATATTTGCTAGACAATACCCACGAACCTCTTTATATTGGTGATTCTTTTATGGGACATGTTGACAACTAGGCATCATACCATCCAAGAATAGTCATTCTAATCCTAATTACCTCTTCAACAAACTACCAAATCTAAGTTATAGATCGGTATTACATAATTATAACTTAGAAACTAAGGTCAATATCAATAAACCATAGATAAATACTACAAATGAGCTTAATCAACCTTATGTGCTCATCATAAATAAACTAACTAAAAAATTTGAGGGGAAAAACTATGATAGTATGGAATAACTGAAGAAAACACCTTCACACATATCTATCATGGGTTTTTTTCCCACATCTACCATCCATAAAGACATCATAAATGAATAGTTAAGCTAATCATTTATGCAAGATGATATCAATCCAAACAAATTCCAAGCCATGGTAGGACCCTTGGACCCTGCCTAATGTCCCACCTTTGACCAAAGAGATGTGTCTTATCTAGGACCTCTACATAATAACCCATTGTACATTCAAGTAGATATAACCAACCATAGAGTTAAACATGTCCTTATAGATAATGGTTCAGGTCTCAACATTGTGTCTCTAAAATTGGTCAAACATATTGGGTATATAGAAGCCAACTTGTACCCAAATACCATCATTATCAAGGCATATGATAACATATAATGGGAATCTAAAGTTACCATTAGATTACTAGTGGTCATTAGGTGATTGACCCATGATGCTCTATGCCATGTTTTGGACCTAGAACTATCTTACAATCTGTTATTGGGCTGACCTTAGATCCATGAAATTAGGGTTATACCTTATACATTATATCAATATATAAAATTTCAACATTAAATAATGGAATTGATTATACCTACTAATCCTTAGACATATCAATATTGTAAATACTATGAGGCTAAGTATAAAATATACAACTACTAGTTTGGCATGAATGTTATACCCAAATCAGATGGAGAAAAAGTCAAGGAAAGTGCCATTGAATCAAGCCCAAAAGCTAATTACATTGAACCAGATAACTTATCCTCTACCTTATCCATGCCTCCAAAAAAAATCCAACCATTTTTATATAACTGACAAAGGTATCAGATAATATATCACTTGTAACATATTCCATATTGCCAAATTGCCTAAAAATCCTAAATATTATGGGAGACCTAAGGCCAAGACTACTTATATGGAGTGGGAAACCAAAGTAAAATCTTGATCAAATAAGATCATTATTTTTTTATTAGAATTTGGCCTATAATATGACCCCTTAGTAGAATATTATTCAAGGATTTACATTGATGAGTTAGCTAACTATTACCAAAATGTGAAGTATTGTATTCCCAACTAGATTATGGATCACCTAGATTATGAAGGTAGAAGCCTCATGATACATCAATAAGGAATGATTGGACTAGTCTCAATGATAAAGTATAATGGAAACCATGGTATCAATTTTAGACTACATGGGGGTGACCTCATATACCTTATTTGATTTCAAACACTAGTGACTAGTGATGACCATTTCTATCTAAATTTTTTTCTTTTCTTAATTTTGGAAGAAAGAAACTAGTGAAGAAGGGTGTGTAGAAAAAACTATTAAAATATGCACACTTTTATCCAATTTATTGTGGATATATCCTCTTTTTCTTGGGAGGATCGCCTATAAATAATAAAATAATTAAACACACTCATTTTTTAGATAAGTAGATGGGTGGATTGCCTAGCATGAGCTAGATCCTAGAAGCGAAAGCTTCTTAGGAGGCTATTAATCCACTTACTTTGAACATTTAAGATGAAATTATAAAATAAGTTTTCTTGAATTAAATGAAAAAAAAACTAAAACTAAAAACAACAAATAACTAAAATTAAAACAAAGAAGTTAAATGCTTTGCTAAAACAAGCACTAGATAAAAGCAACTAATGCTGAAATTCAGTCAAGGCAAGGTTGTGGTTTTGGTTTGGAAATATGAGAAAGGATAAGAAAATATGGTTTTGGTTGAAGTTTTTAGATGATCCAAATGGTAAAAGGTAAAGGGTTAAGTGGTTGAGAAGTTAAGATGGTAAGATGGTAAAATGGGTAAATGGACAAGGTGATAGAGATGGAAAAGGGACAAAAGGGTAAATGGGAAAATGGATAAGAATGGAAAATGGGTTAAAGGGTAAATGGAAAAAGAAGATAAAGAACTAAATAACTAAATAGCTAGGTAAGATATATACAAATATAAATGAAACTAAATAAAAATGTTACCCTTTATGTGGTTGAAGATGTTGATGATGATGATGATGATGATGATTTTGATGTTTTTGGTGATGTTGGATTGTCAATCCAACATAGTTTCATTTATTTAATTCTTTTATATTATCTAAGATGGGTGGACTCCTTGAAAATTTATCCCAAACCTAAAAGATGAAAATGCTCCTAACTAAAAACAAACTTAACCATGGGTGAAGGGGGAGGGTCATATTTATATCATTTGTCATCAATAAACATGTCAAAGAAGTGGAATAGTGAAGTATGGAACCATTTTTAAGTGGGATTATAAATGACAAAGGTGATAAGGGTGTTGGCATTCCTACCTTGTTGGTCTATCTCCCACCTTGCACATGAGTAAAATTTTGAGTGGGAATCATGCACATGGGATCAAACAAGGCCAAATGACTTTCTACAAAGCTAATTTGTCCTTTTGATAAGTACCCCATGAATTTTTGAACCATTTTCCATGTGGGTGCATGAGTGGTCATGAAATAAAACTGGGTGAGATTCCCACTTAGCTAATAGGTCTCCCACTTGGTTGGTTTGTCTCCCAAATTGATAAAGAGTCAAAATGGAGTGGAAATCATGCACATGGGATCATATGGGTCCAAAATAATTTCCACCACTCAATTAAATATTTTGGATAAGTTCCCCACAAATTTTGGCACCATTCTCCATGCATGAGGACAAAAACACATGTTGAATGATGGTTCCATAGGGGAAAATGTGCCATAGTTTAAAAGAGGGTCCCTTTGGTGCTTAATGATGTCATTAGGTACCTTACAGGAGGATCTTAGGTGGGGTATGATCTCCCACCTCAATCCACCTCACTTCCAAGCCATGTCACTTATCATATCACCTTCCATGTCACTTATCATGTCACATGTCATGTCACTTGCCATGTCATCATGAATAGTGATAATGGGTCCCATAGTGAATAGTGATAGTGAATTTTACTTTTGAGTGGTACTATGTGAATAGGATAATAGTGATTTGGTTAGGTTAAGAATGGTTGGTTAAGGGTTAAGAAGGTTTTATGGGGTCTTTAGGGGGTCTTGAGGCATTAAGTCATCAAAAACTACAATTGTGTAGTTTTCTATTGTCTACATTTTGCCCCTTTTTATTATGCAACTTTGAATTAACAAGTTGAAAAACAAAATTGGATTTCTTGGTCTAAATTCAAGGTGCCTTGAGTATGGGAGGAGGTATTTCCCCTCAAACTAAGAGTTAATGAGGTAAAGTAGAATCAGGTGTGGGTTTGATAAGAAGTTAGAGGGGAAGAACTAGGTAGTGCCCCAAGGTAGTTGGGTATTCAAGACACAAACATACACACAAAATGTGACTAAGTATAGTAGCCAAGATCACACATGAACTAAAGTTGCCAATGTTGGTTATCTAAGTTTGGGTCTATAGGGACATATGCCAAGTGTAACTGGTCTATATCATTAGTCATAGCTAATTAGGTCATGCATATCAGGCAATCTAGATAGGGTTGGGTTTTTTTTATAGGTATCTAAGGTAGGGATTATTCTTATGAAATAACCCAAATGTTTAGCTCATGTAAAAATGCAACATGTAAATGTTGGTTGGTACAGTTAAAATGGCCTAGGCATGGTCATTATAAGGATATGTAGTAGTCTGGGTCTAAATGGCTAACATTGAGGTGGATATGGTCAAATGGTCAGTTAGTACAAGAGAGTGGTTAACAAGGGTTCAGGTAGGGGTGGCTGAGCTAAATCCATATGCACTAGGTAAGTGGATGCTACCTACATAGTTTTTTCAATGTGATATCCAACAAAACTTCAAGCTAAATATAGTTCTATAATGGAGTTCAGATGGGTTTCCTTAATGTCATTTACCATATGGTTAGGTTTGGGTTGATAGTTTGGTATTGGTTAGGTGTCATGGTGTATATTGGTCAATAGTCACCATAATAATTCCACATGCATTAGGAGGACAAGACATGGATGTGTAAGGTAGGATTAATAAGTGGGTAAAAAAAGGCTAAGAATCATAAATGTATTGTGATACAGCTAAGACAAAGAAGAGGTACCTTCATGAAGAGGTTACACCTTATAAAATTATGTGAGGCTATAAGCATAGTGATGGCATCTATCACTATGTGCCATGTTTTAGGAGATAGGCATCTATCATGATCTACATAGTCTTGTCGGTGAAAGGTCATCATCACTATGAGTTGAGTTTTAAGGTTATTAGAAAAGTGATGACCTACAAAGAATTTATTTGAAAACTAAGTAGATTATTTGAAGTATAAAATCAATAACATGATGAGAAGTTGAGGATGGGTTGTGCCTTACTCAAGATTTACATAGCTAGTATGGGCAAAAGGTGTCCATATTTACATCCTCTATCCCAGTTCCTTAGAACTAATGAATTTGGGTTCTAGTTATAAGAGTCCTTACTAAAAGGGAGCTACATGGTCTAGGATATTGGCTATATAGTTGGATAATATGGGGGAGCTTCCATAGTGGCAAGTATTTGGGAGCTACCATCACTATCGATAGCAATAGTTTCAAAGGTGTGATTATTATAGTAACCCATGGTTAGATTACATATAAATCAATAAAGTTAAAGGTGATAATTATGCAAATAACCACTAGGCTTACAAGGAATACAAGATGACAAATCAAGTAGAGACATCAGATGCAGATTGGATGATAAGGGAAACAAAAAGATATCATGATAGTACATAATGACTATATCAAGATGACCAATTGGATCGATGGCTATGTGTCTACATGAAAAGGTAAGTAAACATGAAATTTTCAAGTGGGAAGAATATTCAAGGGAATTAATGATATCATAGGAACCTCCTCATCAGTGGAATGGATAATCATATTAGTGAGGAATAATAGTTAGGTAGTCTATTTAAAGAATCATGGTAAGAATGAATACCTATCATAAAGTCATTTGGTTTTGTAGGTTGTTCAGGGTGAAAAAAATTACTAAAGGTTTAATATGGAAAACAATGAGAGCAATGGCAGAGATAATCAATAACCCCCATGACCCAAAATAATCTACATGGTGAATGTGCATACCTATCAAATATTACAACATGTGATGGTGATAATGGAAGTGTTTTTGAACTAGCAGCAAGAGGAAAGGCACCCATGGCCTAAGCTCAAGACTAAACTATTACCTCCTCAGTAGTGGAGAAGGTGAGACTTTCATTTAGTAAGGTGTAGGGATGGATAACATGACCTTCAGCTTGTCTATGGAGGGAACCCTCACTATCTAAGGGGATGCATGCTAAGGCAATACTAAGTGGTACCTATGTGAGTAGAATAACTAGAATAGAGGGATGTAATAGCTATGATAGGAAAGTAGGGTGAAAGACCCATAGTGGAATATTATTCTTTCCCTATGGGGATGAATGTGGAAGAGGAGAATAGAGTACAGCATTTAATAACTACTAATACAAGGAATGTTATAGATGTTATTTCAGGGAGTAATCTAGTAGAAAGATGGCTAAACACAAATCTAGAGTCACTAGATAATTATCCTAATTCTTACGTAGGAAAACAATGTATGTAAAGGCCTTAGGCAAGGTGTGGATAGTCTGATAACTTTGTATGCACCATGTGACTCCTTGCACCCTTAAATAAAGTATTGCATAGTTTGTTGTAAACATGTACAAAATGTGTTGGATGTCATTATTTAAATGTTATCATGCTTAGGGTTATGTGGATACTTATGAATTTTATGGTTATGGTTATGGTTGTTTTAATCCTTCTTAAGGTAAAATAGATGAGGTCAGGTAATGAACAACACTAATAGTAAAGTGAAGAATATAATCAATAGATAAATGTCACAATGAAAATATCAACCAAGCACATTAGGATAAGAGGGTATGATGTTTCTTCTTGGACAAGGATGAGAAATAGACCCAAAGTGGGAGTGGCTTAATGAACATAAGCCCTACAAATGCATCACATGAGCATGATTTGAAGGATTAAAAATGTGTGTTGATCACACTCTTTCAAGTACTCAAAATGTGTAGAGGGTTTAAATGGGTAATAGGTGATGGATACGGAAAAGGGAGTAGTTAGATAGGTATAAAATAAGGACCCATGCTTAATATATAAATATATTAAATAGGAGAAATGGATTCCATAAAGCAATGAACCTGATAATATTTCATGCATTAGAGCTAGAGAGTAGAGTACATGAATAAGTAAACATTTATACACATTCATAAGCAATGTACTAGTGACCATACTCTAATGAGTGAGAAGATGGAGTGATAATGGGAGAAAATAAAGGAGATCCAATAAGGGATTATGTGAAGGTGGACCATGAGATGGATGAAAAGATAGATAGAAGAGACAAAAAGGTCATAGATAAAGACAAAGATAGAGAATGATGGAGGGAACCAAGCATGGATATGGAGGAATAAAAAAGGAAGGTTGAGAATAATAAATAATGTCATCAAAAGAGATGAGAAAATTGAAATGAAATAGAGAAAAGAGAAGAAAAATAAAAGATAGAAGATGGGGGTTTGAGGAATATACTAAAAAATGATAGAATGGAGAATTGAAAAGTATGTGGAGAGAAGTATAACAATGATGAAGGGTAAGAGGATGTGAAATGTGATGTGCCATGACAAAATTGAAAAGAGGTCTAAAAGAGACTAAAGAGAAAATAGTTTGGTGATGAGAATGAAAAATAAGGAAACACATGGAAGAAAAGGAAACAAGAGGAAAAAGGAGTGAAATGGGGACACAAAAAGGATGACAGAAGAGTGAAGAAGTAGGTGGTGGCATGACCAAGTAAGTATGGATGATGATAGGCAAGGAGAGGAATAATGAAGAAAATTAGATGGTGGTATTGGAGATGAGAATGGGATGAAAAATGTTAATGGGGTTAATAAAAATGAGGGGAAGTGAAGGATGGCTTGATAAGAAGCTAAAGAGATAAGTTATGTGTTATTCAACTTATTAAAAGATATTGATAAGCTGAATGGGTGATTAGAGGATATTTACAAGATAAAAAGTGGTGAGGTGGTTAAGAAATAGGGGAACATAATGAAAGGAAATGAGATGAAAATAAGGGCTAAAGATTATGGATGATAAAAAGGAATAATTGAATCAAGGATATAAAACACTGACACTCACATAGATGCAAAAGATAAGTGAGTACTGAGATGGAAAGAGGATAAGGGGAATGTAATGTTGTAAAAGGCTAGAACTGATAAGAAGAAAAGGGAAATTATGAAAGGCTTATCAAAGGATAAAGACCCGGTTAGAAGTTAGTTATGGAGGGAAAAAATGGAAAAGGTGGGAAGAGTGGTGAATCTATAGAGAGTGGTGTCACACAAGAAAAAAATGGGGTGATAGAAGAAGCTAAAGAAATGGAAAGCATGCCAAATTGAAAAGATGCGAAAGAGGAAAACAAGAACTGAAAATTGGAATGAATATGGTTTAGAAGAAGTTGAAGAGCAGTAAGAAGGTGGTAGAAAATAAGAGGAGATAAAAGTGTCCATTGGTGTTGAAGAGAATAGGATGATGAAGAATTGGTGAGGAAAAGAGAGTTAGGAAGAGTGTATGATAGGTTTCCAAGGGTAAGGGGAAATGATGAGGATGGTATGAGAATACAAAGGGGATAAAGGGCATGGCTGATAAGAAGTGAAGAGAGGGACAAAAAACATGAAAAATGGGTGGGGGAGTAATCCATGAAGCACATGTAAGGAAAGGTGATGGGGAGGCTAATGAAGTAGAGTAGGTTATGGATTTATAGGAGATAAGAGGGGCCAATGAGGAAAGATATCAATCCTTATGTAAAAAGAGATTGACAAGCTAGAAAAGTGGTTAAAAGAGATTAACAAGTTGAAGGGAGGGAGGTGATGAAGAGATAGGTAGGGAAGAGAAGGGAAATATATTATGTGATAAAGGCAAATAAATGATGTGGCTGAGCTAACCTCAGTAACTGAGCACTACCTACATAGTCTAAAAGACCTCAAGCCAATGTAGTTCTCCCAATAATGGGGGGAAAATAAAGAGTAAATATTAGAGAAATAATCCAAATCTTCCCTAACATAGGACGTCCTAAACAAGAGGGTGATTTTATCAATGGAAATTAATAAAAAGAAAAAAGGGGAAGGTAATTAGTCGTTAGTGGCTAAACTACCCTTAGAAGTCAAGCAACACCTACATAGTCCATGGACATTAGGATAATGTAGTTTAAGAAGGGTTGGATAATGGTGCTCAAATGGGTTGCCCCAATTAGATGGACCACATGGTTTAGTTTTGTTGAAAGTTTGTGGAGAAAGGGTGTGCATCAAAGATGGGTTGAGGTTGTAGTGAAAGGTATCTCTAAAAGGTGGGTTGATTGATCATAAATAAGGATTTAATGCTAATGTTATTCTAATCTTATTTATGGCTAGGTTTATGATGATTTTATGGATGATAATGGTGGCATATAAGTAGGTTAGATAACCATACTAGATGAAAAATTGTGAGACATGGGTCTAATAGAATACATGACTCAACAATGAGAGAACAAGAAATGAGGTATAATCCATGTTTATTGACAAGGACAAAACAAAACAAAACCTAAATTTCGACTGGCTGAAGAACATAATCCTTTTGAAGGCTTCACATTAGCATGTGTTGGTTGATAAAACAAGTTTCCTAATCATAGTGTGTTAAGTAAGATCTAAATCCCTTGATTTACAAATAGTATAAAGGTAATATGGGAGATAGGTGGTGTGAAGGATAAAGGATAATATGTATGGTAACATTATGTGGGTAAGTTTTCCCCTTTTATAGGTGACCTAAGAATGATAATACATAAGTCCATGTCATATGCTATATGTATACTGATCAATGTGGAAAGTCTATAGGTGAAAGCTGATTATGGATTCCATCTTAATATGTTGTTTGAGATATGATTGTATCTTTCAAGATTATTTAGAATTTGCTTTGATTGTGACATTGGATCTTTTATTTTATTTATATATATGGGATGTTGATGGATGTGGGAAGCTTCCAAGGAATTGTTCTTCTTTTGACAAAGTTAACTTAGCCATCCTTCAAGGGAGTGGTCTAATTTTATTGGTTTTGTTTAATTCTCTTAATATTTGTCCTTCAAGGGAGTAGTCTACTTTATATTTGGTAATTTTTATTTTGTTTTTGGGCAGTTATCCTTTAAGGGAGTAGTTTTCAATGCTTAAGATATTAACCCAGGTAATACTTCAGTATCCAAATTATCTTTGGATGTGATATTTTTAAACATGGAAAAGTCTAATTAGGTTCAAAAATTTAATGTTATGAGGGAAAAATTTTAACACAAGAAGGTTAATGGAATGTGAAAGGAGCTAGTTTGAGAGACAATGACCATGGGATTCTATCTTGTTAGAGAAAAAAATTATCCATGAGAACCATGCTATGGGTAGAGATATGGTACCCATATTTAGGATTAGGCTATGACTATGATGTTTAATCACATGGTTTTATGTTGTAATCATTTGTCCTTAGAAGGAGAGGAGGAATATGGGTGAAGATGAAAATCTTGTTAATCAATGGATGAGCTTAAGTTTAACAAAAAGTGAGCTTGATCCTTATTTAATAGAAGAATAGACATAGATGCAATGTATTGAGATGCTCAGGTTCTAGTTTACCTTTAATAGAGGAAAAATAATAAGCTTTAGATTCATATTTATGGGTAATGATGTAGGGTCCAAACTAATTAAAAACAAAGCTACCCTGCTTACTTTTATCCATGTTGGTCACATGTTGGTTTCTTTTTAAGATGAGATCTTTGATATTAAAGTCTCATTGTTTGAGGTGCTTCTTATAAGTGTGTTTGATATGCTCTTGATAGATTAGGAGGTGGGTGAGGGCTATTAAATGATGCTCATGAAGCAGCTCAAGCTGAGATAAATGGTGTTGATGATAATCTTCTATAGAAATAAGATCTTATAAAGATATGTGAAGATAGGGAATTTGGACTTCAAGAGGCAAGACTACCTTTGCTCTAAATACTAGAGAGAAAGGGGTATCAGCCATAGTGGTTTGAATGTTAGTGAAATAGGGAAATAAATTGAATTGGATGTGCAAGTGCCAATGTCAACCTTAAGCACTGATGACTCTGGTTACTATTTTGTTAGAGGCTTCTGCTTATCCATTAACTTATGGATAGTGAGGTGAGGAAAATCTTAAGTTGATGCCAAATACATCACATAGACCTTAAACTTACTTATTTTTGAAAGACTTTCCATTATCAATGATTATCTTATGAGGAACACGAAAGTAATAGATGATATGATGGTTGATAAACATGACAATCTTCTCCACCTTGGTCAAGATAATAGGAATAGATTCCAACCACTTGGTGAAATATTCAATGGTTGTGATAATGGAACTATGCCATTATAAAGAATTGGGGTTGATTTCCCCAATGAGATTGAGCCCCCATTGTGAGAATGGTTAAAATTCCATAGATATTTGGATGTCATTGGTTGGCATGTGATGTAAATTAGCATGTTTTTGACATTTAACACACTATTTTACATAATCACAATAGTCTTAGTTGAGGTTGGGCCGATAGTATCCAAGGGGAAGGATATGTTTAGTGATTTATAGACTACTAAAGTGTCCCCCACATATCCCATTATACATTTCCCTAATGGCATGTGAAGCTTCATGGTTTTATAGGTAACAAAGAATAAGACCATAAAAACCATATTTTAAAATTATTCCCCCTAGTATAGTGTAATGAGAGGTACTCTGAACACAGGTTCTTTGGGTGTTCTTAGAGAGGTTGGGAGGAATGATGCCTAGGTTGAGGTAGTTAAAATTTTGGTCATACCAAATGTAGGACCCATGGGGATTCCTCTACACTACAAATGGTAGGGAGGTCAGATTGGTCATAATATGGTGTGGTAAAATAGTGAATGGTGATAAATATTTTGGAATTAGAAGGCTAAGAAGGGATATAAAAATCAAGACAAGCCATTGTATCATTTAATTTGTTGGTAGATCAGGGGATAGATTGGACTAGTAACATTCAAATGATGCTAAGAGTTTTCCAACTAAAAGTATATATTTTGTAAGACATAATTATCACATTAATAGGATCTATTGAACTAGTTGACCACATCTTGGGAATCACCAAAGACATTGATTGTCCTAATTACCAATACTAGAGAGGTTTAGAGACCTATGACTAGGGCTTCATATTCAACCATATTATTGGTGCATTCAATGTCAAGTTTCAAGGATAGATGGAGGGGTTCACCATTAAAGGGGATAAGGATGATACTATCTCCCCCACCATGTTGACACTTTGACCCATCAAAGAACATAGTCATTTGTTAGGTTATGTCCTCTTGGGAAAGATTAGCAATGGATTCATCTAGAAATTTAAAAGGAGATTGGTGATATATCAAAGGTGATTTAGCCAATTTGTTAACAATGAATTTCTCTTTAATTGAATTTTTTTTAAGGAACTCAAGATAAAATTCTAATAAGAGCATAAGCCATTTGGTCATATGCTACTTTTTTTATGGCTTGGAATGCATGTACTTGAGTGGGTCAATGTTGGCTATGATATAGGTTTTATAGTTAAGAAGGTAGTGGAAGATTTTGGTGGCCACAAAAGTCAAGGCTAAGAATATTTTTTTGATATGGGCATATCAAGTCTCATATTCTACAAGCATGAGGCTAATGTATTATATGACTTTCTCTCTATGTTATTTATCCTGATGAGCCAACATTGCCCGTAGGGAATGGTTTATGGTAGATATATAAGTGAAAGGGGTGGTCATACTTAGGAGGGATGAGGATAGGTTGTGATAAAAGGTACTATTTGAGTGATTCAAATGCTTTTTGACAACCACTACTCTATTTGAAAGAGACATCCTTCTTTAGAAGGTGATGGAAAGGTTGGCACCAGTCTAAAACTTGAGAAATGAAATGGTGAATGGATTGAAGCTTTCTCTATAGGCTATGTATTTGATTAAGGTTGGTAGGAGGGGGCATCTAAAAGATTTTTTTAACCTTGGTAGGATCTAGATCTACTTTGATTCCTCAAAGAGAGATGATAAAGCCAAGAAGCTTTCCTAAAAGGATCCCAAAAACACATTTCTTGGGGTTGAGTCTAACATGGAAATATATTACGTGTTCAAAGATAATGCTAATAACTTTTAGATGATCTTGGTGATATTTGGATTTTCTCAAGAGATCATTGACATAGTCCTCTACAATGGTGTAGATGAGGTCATGTAAGATGTAGGTCATGGCTCGTTGGTAAGTTACACCAGTGTTCTTTAACCCAAGAGGCATGACTCTATAGAAAAAATTTCTCCAAGGGATGGTAAAGGTGGTTTTATGGTGATATTTAGGAGCAATCAAGATTTTATTATATCCCAAAAACCCATCCATGAGAGATAACATCTTGTGTCAGGTTGTACTATTAACAAGCTGGTCAATACTAGGTAGAGGAAAGTCATCCTTAGGGTAGGCAAGGTTAAGGTCATGAAATTCCACACAAATGAATAGACTCTTAATGGCTTTGATGATAAGTAAGATATTTAATACCCATTAGGGGTAGTCAATGGGTTTAATGAAGTTTATAGATAGGAGATGCTAAAGCTATTATTTGACAAGAAGGGATATGTGAGGATGCATGCATTGAAGTTTATATTTAATAGGCTTAGTGTCATGATGAGTGAATATGTTATGGTTACTAATGGTAGGGTCAATCCTAGGCATATCATTGTAAGACCAAGTGAATGCTATGTTGTGATTTTGGAAGAAAGAGGAAAAGTCTCAAAGTTATTTGAAATTTAGTGATTGGCCCAATTTGACAATGTGGGGGTTGTCTATAGTGCCCAAGTTGATATACCTAGTGGTTTCATTCAACATGTTTGAGGATTCAGGAGGAAGAGATTTATGGATTGAATAATATGGGGAGCTAAAGTAGTTGAGAATAGAATCATCATCTTTATGTTGGATGGTATTGATGGTAGAGAATCATTTTCTACCATTTTAGGATGGATGAGAGGAAGGGTTTGAATTTGGCCATCATTTTGATAGGTCAAGGGGCCTAAACTAATGGTGTTGATAAAAAAAAGTTAGGATGAATGATATAAAAATATCCAAACTATTAAGGATGCTGGGTTGGTGAGGATGGGATGTATTTATTGATGGTGTCAATAGGTTTGGGTGAACTGGTGGGTTATTCAAGTGTTATAAACCCAAGGCCAAATGACTCATGAGGTTTTTGGGGTTTATTGAAGGTAACTCATGAGTTCCTTATTAATATTGGCACTCATGAGGTCCTTATTAATATTGGCCAAGGCCAAATCCATTTTAGGCATAAATGTGAATGTATAATTTAGTGAATGTTGGTTTGTCAAAGTAGGAAAAGTCAGAGGTGAATGGTTAGATGAAAGAGGTAGTGGTGGGAGTAATAAGTGGCTGATCAATTACCCCATAGATGAAGTTCATTTGATAGTTAGGGGGACAAAAAGGGATGATGGTTTTGATGTTAAGGTTTTAGGAAGGGTCATGTTTGAAGTTCCCATATTCTTGAGTAGTATGGAAAGCATATAATGATAGAAGGTGATACTCCCCTAACAAGAATCATTAGAACATAGATCCCAAGGGATCCTCTATGGGGATTTATGAAGAAGGGATGGACAAGCTAGTCAACATTTCATTGACGGTTGGTAGTTGGGGTGTAACTACTAAAGTTTCATTGGATGGGTGTATGAGGACATCATTGGGGTGATAGGTCATATTGCATGTTGAGAAAGGATTTAGGTCTACATGGATATTGATGACCTAGCCCTCATGCTCAAACTTAATGCATCAATGGAGGGTAGAGGGAACACAATCCATAGAGTGAATCTAAAGTTATCCCAATAAGATGTTATATTGGAATTATCCTTCCACCACATAGAAGAGTTGAGGGAGTGTGTAGGGTCCTACATGGATATGAAAGATGATGGTTCCCAAGGTAGTGATTATAGTGTCATTAAAGGATCAGAGGATCACTATGGATTTTGACATGATATTGTCTAGTAAGTTGAGTTTATTGTAAGCATAAGAGGATATCATGTTAGTGATATCTCCCCCATAAATAATTACAATTTTGACATGGGTTTGGTTGATGTAAGTGGTAATAATGAGTGGGGGATTTTTTTCCTTAGGGTGGATGGAAGGTATTTATGAATTCTTAAAGTTGACAAGGTTGGAAGTTTGGAGGGCACCAACAAATGCAACTAGAGGTTGGGGTCATTAGGTTGGACCTTGATGGATTACAAATCCTCTATGAGTGATTAGTAGTGATGGGGAGAAGTATAATTAAACTCATACAAGCTCATTTTTCTAGGGTCTAGTGAATCTACTTAAGGATATCTTTTTGAAAAGATATTTCATATAGGTTGGGTTATGAAGGGTTAGATTGGGGGGCACCTAAGATAAACACCTTATGTTTGCTTAAATATAAAGATGGTTGGGTGTGGTTTATTTGAGAGTTTGAAGAGGGGTAAGTCTAGGGAATGGAGACCTTAGCATTCCCTTTATCTTTTTGTTGTGATCTAGTGACCACACTGATAGTATGGATAAAAGGAAAGGGTGAGGTAGTAGAGTGGTCAAACTCATCTTTATTATTAGGTAAGAGTGGAGGAGTGAGTAAGTACTAGGTAGGTATGGTTATTATTTAGGTTGGTATTAGTGGCATAGGAGGTTCATCTATCAATAAATCACCTTCATCGTAAAGATGGTGGATGAGAGTTAGGAGAGCTTTGCAATTCTCTATATCATGACTGGGAGTCCTATGGTATAAATAGATCAAATTGTTATTGAACCATGATGGTTTGGGATGTGAAGGGTAAAAATGTTTTATGGGTGGCAAGCTCAAGGAAGAGGTTTGAAATAGATATTAGAGAATGGTTAGGTAAGACTTGGTTAAAAGAGGTAAATGTTTAGTAGTTTTTATTTTGGGTGTTGGGGAAGAAGGTTGTTTGGAAGTAGGTTTGGTGAAAGGTGTCTTAGGTAAGGCGTTACACTTGGTTGATGGTTTTGGTTTAGGAAATATGGTTGATGAATGAGAGGTGAAAGATGGAAAGGTAGGTAAATTAGGTATTGTTAGTGTAGTAAAAAGAGTTGTGTTAGAAAGCGAGTGTGAAGGTGTAACCAATAGAGGTGGTGGGGTTTTGGTAAAAATAATGGGCTTTGTATTCAAGGTGGAAATATGAGGACCCAAAATGGAGGGTAAGGTTGAGGGAGGTAAAATTTGAGGATTTGGGTAGTTTTATCTCTTTATTTGCTTTAGTTGTTGGTTTTGGAGGGGCTTTGGTTACTTTAGTTATCTTGGTTGGTTTTTTAGGTTCAATTAATTTGGAGGAAGTTTTGGTTGGTTTGGTGGAAGCTTTAGTTGGTTTATAAGGGCTAGGTTGGTCTGCCAAAGAAGGGGTTAGACGTTCTAGTTTGGTTCCCTTACCTTTGTCTTGGATTTTGATGGAAGTTTATGAAATTAGAGGTTTGGTGGGTGAATTTATCTTTTCTTGTGAGATATCCTCCAAATATAGAATGGATGGTTATATAATAGGGGAGATAGGTGTGGTAACCTCTATTGAAGGTGTAAATATGGTTACTTCCTCTATTTGGATGTCCAAAATGGTAGAATGTGACTCTACTATTTCAATAAGTGGAGGGGGATTGGTATATTGGTGAATAGGTTCTTTATTAGTGAATGTGTCAAGAAACATGTTAATAGTATGGGAATCAAGAGAGAACATGACATTTTTACTCTCATTTTTGGTAGGAGCATGGTTTGGTAAATGTTGTCTAAATATGTCAAGGGCTTGGCTTGGTGGGGTATTGGGGTTATCTAATCTAAGCTCCCCCTTGTCAATGAGGGATTGGACAAGGTGTTTAAAGGTATTGCACCTATTGATATCATGTCTTATGGCTTGGTGAAAGGCATAATGGTCATTTTCAGTATACCAACCTAGCATGGGGTGAGAAGAATCAATCTGTCTAATTGGTTTAATTGGTGAAAGTTGGATGATATTAGCTTTTAATAAATTTTCCAAAATAGTAGCATAGGGTTCCCTAAGTGGATTTAATTAATTCTAGTTACTCTAAGTTTGGTTCCTTGGTTTGAAGAATTAGAGGAGTTGGAGGTTTGGTTCCTTGGGTTTTATTGGTTGGTAGATGGTAAAGATATGACTTTGAGGATAATAGCATTGGTGGTTACTTTGTTTTTGGTGTTGGGATTGGTTTGGTTGCTTGGTTTGCACAAAGAGGGCTCATTGGGTTTGTAAGTTGAGCTCTTGTTCTTCAACTTTAAATTTCATTCATCAATGACTTTGTTCTCTAGTTTGTTAGCCATGGTAAAAGTTTCATCAAATGTATGGAAGCTTTGGACATGTAATGCAGAGATAATATGTTTTATACATGCTCACACAAAGAGATATATGAGTTTAAGTTGCGGCAAGGGGAAGGAAATTTGGTTAATTAGGCTCCTCCAATGAGCCACAAAATTGGCAATGGACTCATCCTTAAATTTTTGGATGGAGTAGAGGTCGATAATGGAAACTTTTTTGGATATATTGATCAAAAATTGATCCAAGAAGTTTTGGGCTAGTTGATTAAAATAGAAGATAGAATGTTTGGGTATGGCATTATACTAATCTAATATTGGTCTAAATAATGACATAGAAAAGCTATAGAGGAGAAGAGTGTTATCATGGGAAATCACATAACATGAATTCCTAAATGCTCTTAAATGTTGTTGAGGGTCTTCCTTACTATTAAACTTGGTTAATTTTGGAAGTTCCCACTAGGCTATATAAGGTCTGATAGGGACTAAAGGGTGAATAGGATCATTACAAATTTGATCATATGACAAGAGATTATGGGTTCTAGAGATGGATGACTGAAGGTTATTCATCTTATCCATGATAATCTTCATGAAGTATATATGGGGTTGAGTACCCAGGAGGTTGTAAGATGCATATTGTGGTGGTGGTTGATAAACATGTTGAGAGTGGGTGGAAGGTTGAGAGGTTACCACATATGGGTATGTGGATGCCAATGGTTAGGTAGAAGAGATATATTTATATGTGGATGTCAATGATTAGGTAGGGTTAGGTTTTAGGGTAATGGGCATATAACCTTGTGGATTATGGAGATAACTAAAGGTTTATTGTTGGGTAGGAGTGGTAGTTAGGTTAGTGGTCGATAGAAGGGTATTGAACTTTGTACTAATCAATGGTAACATGGAGGGTATGGACACCAAAATATTTTGAAGTGGAGTATTGTTTTATGGGTTGGAGGTAATTAGATGGATATGGTTAGTGATAGAGGTAGGCACTCCTATTGCAGAGGAGTGTAATAGAAGTGAAGGGTAGGTGGTATAAGGGAAGTGGTAGTTTGGATTGGTTGATTTTGAGTGGTAGCCTCAAGGGGATTATTAGTTGATTATAGGGATTGGGTAACTAAAGGTTGAATAGTACATGTGGTATTGGAGGCACCCCCCATGAGGTGGATAGGCATGCCATAAGGTGGATCTACAGGTGGGGTTGAAACTAGGACTTGGTGAGACATAGTTCTAAGGTAATGTTGTAAGGTTGCATGATTATTGTTTAAGAAATCAAAAAATCCACATCTCTTGGGACTACCTAAATAGGACTTATTAGAGAGTGAGGTATTTCTTAGGTTGGAAAACATGTTCCATGGATGCACAGGTGGAAGAGGTTGGCTGATTTGGTGGTGATTTTTGTTCCTCAATGTTCCTTCATTATTGGCAAGTAAGAACCATATGATATAGTAGACAATGAATGATACATTCTCACACCTTAAAACAAAGAGTAATAAAAGAATATTAAAGGCAAAAAATGCATTCACTAAGAGTGAATTAAGTCTTAATATCCCTTTTAATCTCTCTTTTGGCTTATGCCTTTGAAAAGTGTGAAGGGGAAATTCGATTGAATAGGTCCTAGAAAGTAATCTATGTTTGGTTTTGGGTTGCATTTAGGTGCTAAAAAATAAGTCCGTATTAGATTGGGTACATATCTTGATACTTGTGGCTTATTCCCCTCACTTCATGATCCCAAAACTAGTGTGGGTAATTACCCTTTATAACTTTTATCCAAAGTCTATACTTAACCATAGAGTTGAGTTGGTTATCCCCTCAGTGATTAAATCCAATTATGATAACCAAGAAAGGGTAAAGTGATCTTCTAGGTGATGAAATCCTAGTTAGGCCTTGTCTCAAGTGTGTTTGATGCTTATTTTAGTATAATTGGTTTGGTTTATGTAACATTTGTGCACTACAGTTAATTTTATTTTCTTAAATTAAACTAGATGAGCTAATTAAATAGGCAAGCAAACTATGTGTGTAAGTTAATTTTAATCCTAAAGGAAAAAAAAATTATTTCTTTTAATGAATAAAAACTAAATACAACCTAAGTGAAAGATGATAATGAAGTTCCTAATCCTAGGATGATTGATTTTTGTTTTTTTTAGAAAATTCAATGAAAATAACAATTTTACTTTTTCTAAGAAAGCAAAAGAGACTATAACTTGCATTTTGGAAAAGAAGAAAGAAAATTTATTTTTTTTTTAAATAATGGAACAAAATGATTATTCACTAATGAAACTAAATATCCTAAAATAAATATGAACCCAATATAACTCTAGGGTCCCACCGGGCATGCCAAAATGTTTTTATTTTTATTTTTTTCTTTTCTTAATTTGGAAGAAAGAAACTAGTGAAGAAGGGTGTGAGAAAAACTTGTTACAATGTGCACATGTTTAATGAAAATGATTGTGGAGAGATATTATTTGGCCTAGGAGGATGACCTGTAAATAATAAAACACTTAAACACACTTGTTTGTTAGACAAATAGATATGTGGATTGCCTAGTGTGAGCTCGATCCTAGAAGCGAAAGCTTCTTAGGAGGTTGTCAATCCACTTGATTTAAACATTTATGTTGAAATGATAAAATAATTTTTCTTGCATTAAAAGATAATAAAACTAAAACTAAAAACATCAAATAATAAAAAATAACTAAAATTAAAATAGAGATGTTAAATGCTTTGCTAAAACAATGACTGGATAAAAGCAACTAATGCTGAAATTTAGTCAAGGCAAGGTTATGGTTTTGGTTTGGCAATATGACAAAGGATAAGAAAAGATGGTTTTAGTTGAAGTTGGTAGATTACACAAATTGTAAAATTTAAAGGGGTAAGTGGTTTAAAATTTAAGATGTTAATATGGAAAAATGGGTAAATGACAAGGTGATAAAGACGGTAAAGGGACAAAAGGGTAAGTGGATGAAGATGGCAAAGGGACAAAAAGGTAAATGGGAAAATGGATAAAAATGGTAAATGGGTAAAAATTTGAATGGAAAAATAAGATAAATAAGTAAATATTATACCTATAAATCTAAATGAAACTAAATAAAAATGTTACCCTTTATGTGGTTGAAGATGTTGATGATGATGATGATGATGATGACGTTGATGTTGTTGGCTTATCAATCCGAAAGAGTTTCATTGCTTTAATTATTTTTTTCTTATACAAGATGGATGGCCTCCTTGAAAAGTTATCCCAAACTTCAAATATGATAATTCTCCTTTCCAAAAACCAAATTAAACATGGGTGAAGGGGGAGGGTCATATATATAGCATTTATTGTCAAGAAACATGCCAATGAAGTGGAATAGTGAAGTATGGTGCCATTTTTCAAGTGGGATCATAAATGACAAAGGGGATAATGGTGGTGGGATTTTCACATTATTGGTTTGTCTCATACCTTGCACATGAGTCAATTTTGAGTGGGAATCATGTATATGGTCTCAAATGTGGCCAAAGGACTTTTCACCAAGCTAATTTGTAATTTGGATAAGTTCCCCATGAATTTTGGCACCATATTCCATGTGCATGCATGAGTGGTCATGAAAGACAAGGGAGTGAGATTCCCACTTATCTAATAGGTCTCCCACTTTCTTGCTTTGTCTCCCAACTTTATAAAGAGTCCAAAATGGAGTGGGAATCATGCACATGGGCTCATATGCATATAAAATACTTTCCACCACTCACTTTCATCATTTGGCTAAGTTCCCCATGAATTTTATCACCATTATCCATGCATGAGAATAAAAACACATATTGAATGATGGTCTCATAGGGAAAAATGTGCCATAGTTTAAATTAGGGGCTCTTTGGTGCTTAATGATGTCATTAGGTACCTTAGAGGAGGGTCCCAAGTTGGGTATGAGGTCCCACATCAAGCCACCTCACTTCTAAGCCATGTCACTTGTCATATCACCTTCCATGTCACTTTCCATATCACATGCCATGTCACTTGCCATGTCATCATGAATAATGATAGTGGGTATCATAGTGAATAGTTATAATGAATAATACTTTTGAATAGTACTATTTTAATAAGATAATAGTGATTTGGTTAGGTTATGAGGGGTTGGTTAATGGTTAAGAAGGTGTTGGAGGTCTTTAGGGGGTCTAGAGGCATTTAGTCATCAAAAGTTACAAGTGTGTAGTTTCTTAGTGTCTACAATAATGATGTCAATAGTGATACATGGTCTAATTATATCATATGATGACCTTGTTGCTACAAATTTGTTTATCTCCCATTCCATTTGTATTATTATCCTTGTTTTTAAATCTTTGCATTTAGCCATTTACCATCCATAATTGATAGAATAGGACTAATAAGAGTCAAAAATGCCATTAGACAAGTTTGAAAATTATGAGGCCATATATGAATTTCTTGGATTGAGGAGTCACACACCTCTTATATACCACAAGTAGGTCTTTTTTTATTATATTACATCCTATTGCCTACTTTGGAGAGTCGATCAAGTTCCCCAGCTAAAAACAAAATTGAACATTGAGGTTTGAAAGTGAAAAACTCTTTAGGTAACTTTATGATCAGGGAAAAAGTAAAGAGAAAGGCAAATATCTTAGTGAAAACTAGATTCTGGAACTATTATATGGGGATGTTCAACCCTCTTCATATAAAGCACAAGAGACCAATAACCCATAATATAATTATGGATTAGATATCAGTAATGAGGACTGAAATGCTTTTACACAAATTTTTCAAGAGTGACATGAGGTATTTATATCATGGCTAATGCAAACACTATGAGATTCTAATTCATCCTATTTAGGATAATTAGATGAGCTAGTCCATTTGGAGGAATTTACCATTGCTAATCAATTCAAATCCTTACCAACTATTCAAGATTATAATTCTAAATTTCTTATGGAGACCACTTCAGAGGTAAACATTAGGAATCCATAGGACCCAAAGTGGATTAAACTAGGCATATCCCTCATTGAAAATGAATGCCAATATTTTATAGCCCTTTTGAGGGAATTTTTTGACATATTTGCATGGGTCTGTTTGGATATGCCAAATTTGGACCCCACCTTGGTTGTACACCATCCATTATACATCATAATACCAAGCATGTTAAATATAAGTGGCATAATATGCATCCTCATATTGCTATGTTAGTAAAGAAAGATTTGGAAAAAAAATCTTAGATGCAAAATACATAAGGACAATTGACTATTCAGAGTGGATTTCAAACATTGTGTTAGTGGGAAAGAAATCAAAAGGTATTAGGATATACACTAATTTTAGAGATATCAACAAAACATGGTCAAAATATGACTTCCCTTTTCCTAATATTGACATGATAGTTGAATCAATGGATGTATATGAAATGTTCTCTCTATAATGGATGTTTTTTTCAATTATAATCAAATCAAGACAACATAAGAGGTTTAACATAAGATAGTGTTCACTACTCTATGGGGAACATTTTTCTATAAGGTAATTCTATTTGGAATTAATAATGTTGGATCCACTTACCAAAGTGCTATGAAAATGATTTTTCATGACATGATGCATGAAATTATTGAAGACTATGTTGATGATATCTTAGCTAAATTAAAGATGTGTGTTGATTACCCAACTACGATACAAATAATATTTGAGAGACTTTGTGAGTATAAAATTAGAATTAATATTTAAAAAATGTGTGTTTGACATCACTTCTGGAAAACTTTTAGGTTTCATTATCTCTTGTAGGGGAATTGAACTTTACCTAGCTAAAGTTTGTGTAACTAAAAATATGCCACCATCATTTACCTTAAAGTAACTATGTAGTTTGCAGAGTAACATTCAATATATCAAATGATTTATCTTATAATTAGTTGATAAATTTCATCCATTTACTCACTTTCTAAAAAAAGGTGTTAAATTCTCCTAGAATGAAGAGTGTTCAAAAGAATTCAATCACGTTAAATAATATATTGTCATCCCACCTATGTTGTTATCACCAATGCCAAACAAGCCACTACTTATTTATCTGTCAGTAACCAAGAATGACTTGGGGGAACTTTTGGACAACATGATGAAAAAGGAAAAGAGCATGTTATGTATTATTTGAGCCAAACATTGGTCACATATGAATATAATTCTACACCTATTGAAAAGTCCTATTTAGCAATGGTGTTTTTAGCCCAAAAATTATGTCATTATATGTTAAATAACAAGACCATTGTTATTGACAAATTAGATCCACTCAAGTATCTACTTTCCAAATCAACTCTACAGGGTTGTATGGTAAAATGGATCATTTTATTTAGTAAGTTTGAAATTTAATATGCTAACTAAGAGGCTATTAATGGGTAACTACTCACATATCAGCTTGATGAAGATCCTCTCCAAGATACTCAACATCTTACATTTGGATTTCTAAATGAGACCATCTTGATTGTGGAAGAAGCAGATGCACCTCCTGAGGCCAAATGGTGGAAGATGCACTTTGATTGATCATTCATAACTCATTGATTAGGGGCTAAAATACTATTTTTATGCCATAAGGGGATCTCATTCACAAGTATTTTTGTATTGGATTTACTTATACCAATAACATGGCTAGGTAAGAAGTATTTATTATAGGGCTTCATCAAGTAGTATAGTGGAATATTCAACATTTAATGGTGTATGATGATTCTTAATTAATCGTCAATTAGGTCATGGCCCAATACCAAACTAAGGACAACAAGTTCATACCCTATAAAGAGATGGTTGATACTCTCAAATAGAATATTTCCAACATCTATTTTGAAAGAATACCATGGGCCAATAATAGAATAAATGATGTTATGGCCACTATTGGGTCCATGATGTAAATCATTGATAGAGATAGGGATTATGAATTTATTATTGAACATCTCTTAGCACTAGAACATGAAAAATTAACCGTTGATATGGTTTTTGACATTGTTGGTTCCATGACTCTCTGGTACTTATATATATATATATATATATATATATATATATATATATATATATATATATATACTTATATATATATATACTTATATATATATATATATACTATATATATATATATATATATATATATATATATATATATATATATATATATATATATATATATATATATATATATATATGCCCATCTTCAAGACCAAACCATGCCTCTAATTTATCACATAAAAAATAAAAAGACTTCACCCATAAAGCCTCTCACTATATCCTACTCAGACCAACCTTGTATCATAGAAGCTATGATAGAAATTTTATTTGCTATTTACCTTTGAAAAACATTGGATTAACATTGAGGTATGTCCACAAAGGAATGTGTGGAGCCCATACTAGCTAAGAAATCTTAGCCAAAAATTTATTATAGACTAGTTATTATTGGTCAGTGATGGAAGTAGATGTAACTACATATATGAAGAGGTGCGTCAAGTGTCAAAAACATGCCAATATGATTCATGCTCCATCTAAGACACTTAAACCATTGACAACACCATGGCCATTGTCAAAATGGGGACTTGACCTCATAAAGAAGATCAATCTCACATCTTTAGATAAACACAAACACATCTTGAATACTACTGAATACTTCACTAAGTGGGTAGAACCCATTACCCTAAATTACATCACTAGTGAACATATCTCCAAGTTCATATTCAACCATCTCATTTTCCACTATGACATCCCCTCCAACATTATATCTAATAATGGAAAATTGTTCAAGAATAAAGATGTGAAAGCAATTTTTTATTAATACCACATAAAAAAATATTTATCTACCACTTACTATCCATAAAGTAACAACCAAGCAGAGGCTTGTAATAAAAGCATTGTGAAGATTCTGAAGAAGATTATCAATGACACTAGTCATAATTAGCACTTGTAGCTATTTAATTACCTCTAGGTATAGCATACCACATCCCATAATCCAAAATGAGACACACCCTATTCATTTGCTTATAGAACTAAATCCATTATTCCCATTGAGGTTGAGTTGCCTTTTCTCTAAATTTCATTACAACACATCATCAATGATGAAGAATAGAAAGCCGATCACTTTCAAGAGATAGACTCACTTGATGGTAAATATTTTACCACCCTAAATAATCATTAGGATTATCAAAACTAACTGAAAATCTAATAAAATAGGTGTGTTAAGCATCATGAATTTGATCTTGGTGAGCTATTACTAAAAGAGAATAAGAAAAATGTCAACATTTAATCCATGAAAAATGGAAATTTCCATCTGAACTAGTTAGGGCCTTATGTAGTTGTTACAAACAATGGTTCTAGATCATATAGGCTCACCACACCTTAGGGAGATGAACTTGATGAAATAGGGAACATAATGCATCTCAAATGTTTCTACACTTGAGGGATAAAAAGTATTGTCTACAAGCATCATATAAATTATTCCAAATTAAACTTATTATTTGTACTATAATATTTTTCATTATACCATATCCTTAACCATTCACCAACTAGTTATATTTTACCTAACCCTACCTATAACATTTGGCATTAGTTATAATTCATTTGTACTTCAGCCACATTTAATGGCTAATGATATATTTAGTTCTAATAATTATTTCAAAATTACATGTTTGAATGGCAACATATGAAAGATGTATGACAATGATATTGAAAATTGCATCATTTGTTGCTAAGTTCTCATTTTTTTTACTAATTATAACTAACTATGGTAAAATTAGTACCATTGACCCTTTTTCATTATTTATTAATAATAACTTCTTATGGGAAAATTTGGGACAACACCTTTACCATGCATTATCGCATCACCTTGACATTACTATTATCATTTTACCTTTCCATTTGACTTTTGCCTAAAAATTTTGGTACTTAAATTATATTCCTCTTACATGGTTAAACTTGCAATAACTTGAGGTCCCACAAGACTATGTAGGCAACATTTGATTCATGTTGAGGTCAGTTCAATCACCCCTTTGCCATGATCTCTCCATTTTTCAAACAACCTAAGCCACAATCTTGCCATTTTGTAAACATATTAAGTTTAAATACTATCACCATTTTGAGATCATGTTTAATCTACACTCTCCTCATTTTATGAGATGGACCATTCTATATCTCATTATTATTGATCGAGTTGAGATACCTAGAAAATGCCAAAAACATTTTAAATAGTTTCACAATCCATAAACATTTGTTAATATTCCTAAAAATCATAGAATCATGAAAATTGGCTTAGAATTTATATGAGAGATATAAATCCATCAAAATTTAATGGGATGGGTCATCTTATTTATTAATATTTATTTCTAGACCACCTTGTCTTTTTTCCTCCCATTTTTTAGAGAACTACATTAGCCTGAGGTCCAGATGGACTATATAGGTAGCACCTAGATACATGGGGTATCTTAGGTTATCTTGGCCACACCTTAATTTATTTTTCAAGAAATTCTTTATCTTAAGGATCTTGGGACCCTTAATTATCTCGTGAGTAACCACTTATCATTTAGTTTACCCATCCTTATTGACTTTAAGACTTATAATCTCATCATTTTGAGATCCATTTCTTTGTGAATGCTCTCCCTATTTTTGAATAGAAACTAGTCTATGCTATCACCATTTTGTGAGATCATTCTCATTCCAAGCCTTAGATGTAGTGGACACTATGAATTATAATTTTAGTTCATTAGTGGATACTAGTATCTTGTATTTTAATGTGGTTTTAGTCTAAACCATACCCTTGTGCTTGCACAATTTATTTGTGTTGATGTTTTCATGATTTTTAAATGTCATCCCATCTTTTCTCATGCACTCTATATTTTACGTGATCATTCCTATTTTCTTATACACATTAATCATGTTATCTTATCACCTATTTTATTCTATCCCATATCTTAGGAGAACTACATTTGGCTTGCAGTTCACATTAGATCTCATGTCAATGGAACTATGTAGTTAGAATCCACTTGCCTAGTGCATCTGGAGTCAGCTTCACTACCCCTTCTTTTTCTTTTATTCCCACCCCATTTTGTTTTTTTTATGTGTCATTATCTCCTATAGCCTAGGGGAAATGTTATTTTCTATTTGTGTCATTGTCTCCTATTACTTAGGGGTAATATTTATTATCTTATTTATATTTTTGTTTCGCTATTTCCTAAGGGAAAACATTTTCCAACTGTTATTAAGTTATTTTAGTTATGTCGTTACTACCTAGCTTAGGGGTCACCCTATCACCAAGAGTAACAACTCGATTACACACATACAAATAATTTGTTTCCTATTTGCACTAACATTGTGATTAACCATTGTTTATATATTATTATTTTTGTATTTTTGTTTTTTTGTTTGTGTTTAGATTAGTTTATTTATTGCACTTTTCTTTACCTTGGATTGTTTAGTTGTTATTTTTTAACTTTGTTTATTGCATTATTTATTATTTTTGTTTGTATATTTGCTTATTTTCTCTATCTTTATTTGTATCATTTTTCTTTAATTTTGTTTATTTTCATTTTTTTGCATGTTTTTTTATTATTTTTTTTATTATTTTTTGTTTGTGTTATTTTATTTGTTTATATCATGTTTATTTTTATTGATGTTTTAATGTGGTTTTGTTTATTGGTGTTTTTTTGTTTGTTTTTATTGGTGTTTTGTGTGTTAATCTATGATTCATTTTTATTTGTGTTTTGTTTATATTTATTTGTTATTGTTTTGGTTTTATTTTTTTATTAAGTTTTTTATTATTTTTACAGTTTGTTTATTTTATCTATTTTGTTAGTGTTGTCCCCTATACCACCACTGGAAATATACACAACCATCTACTATATGCTTCACTAAGGTTTTCCTCTTTCCTTACATAATCCTCCAAGAAATTCACTACTTTATTCAACCCCTACCTAAGCCAAACCCCATTTTATGACATTTACCAAACAATGTCAGTATGGGCTGACTCTATATTCAAATTAATATTATCACATTATTGGTATGGGTTAGCCTTGGCTAACCCAAACCATGACCTAATTTGATTTTTTGAATTAAAGATACAAGGTTAAATTGGGCTGACACTATTAGCTAAACTTTCACAAAGGTTTAGGGTTAGATTAAACTATATATACACATCCATTTCTTCCATTTATTAGGAAGATAAGAATAAGACCATCATATTGTGCATCTTCTTATCCACCACTCTAATTGAGGATCATTACTTAGGGTTTTATTACTACACTTGGAGATATAAATCTTGTCTTTTGGAGAAGTATATTAGATACATAGAGAAGTTGTATATCCTAGAGATGACTTATCCTTGTTATCCTTACATACCACAATAACCTCTTGTGAATCACCTTGGGCAAGTGAGATATTTAGACTCAACAAATTCATCTTCAAAGTTAAGTATTATTCACTTTTTTATTCCTTTGTTAAAGTAGATATATTTTAATTTGTTAGCTTATATGTTTCTCTCCTATGCATTAGGATTTCTTATACATTGACTTAAGTATAGATATTTTATTCATATTTACTTTTATGTTTATCACCCCCATTTTATGACACAATATTTTGTGAGCAATAGGTTATATTTTAATTTAATTTTCCATTTATTTGTGAATACAAAAATCATAGGACCTAGAAAGGGTTATCACATGGTTGGTCTTGACTAGAGGCTTTGTGTAACATCCCCACTAGGATCTACCTACAAATACATGTTTTTTTTTTAAATTTAAACACATACTATAAATAGATTACACCATGAAAATATAGCTAGTGATCATATAAATTAATCTAAATTTGATAACTCTAAATGAAGTATACCATGTTGTACATCTCTAATCATTATCAACATAAGAAAACACATCATAATAAAAATATAGAAAGTAATTACAATAAACTAGCCACGAATGATACATTCCTACAACTTCTATCAATGTACAATAAATAATTAATTAAAACTCTTCATGATAATGTTTCAATAATAAATATGATACAATACAAGTAAAAATATAAAATACATGGCTCCCCATAGCATAGTTTGTAAACTCTAGTATCTATGGAAATCTCAAGTTTCATCTTCAAGTAAGTACTACTATGGGGATGGATAGAATCATTAGAGAAATTTTCCACACAAACCATGGACCAATGATCCCCCACACTAATCCAATTAGGAAATGGGCCTCCCTTCATAGATGAGTAGATAGTGATGGTACAATAATCTAGAGAGGTAAGCTAGTACCCATGTGTTATATGATTTATAAAATTAAACATGAAATTTACAATAGAAAGCTCATTATACTACAAGATATCATACAAACATGTGAATCATACTCATGAAATGACAATGTCTCACTAAACATACTTTGGACAAAGTTTTCAATAATAATAAATAATAGTGATCTATAGATCAATCAAAATTCATACACACCAATTGATTGAATCATCCTCATCTGTCATTGTGATGCTAGTAATTTAGTGAGGTGTATCTCACTCCTTACTCAATATCATAAATGTAATATTGTTGACATAATATAACCAAAAAAATCATATAATTTACATCCTACTAGAAACCATATCACATAACATGCTAAGCATATGAGTAATAAAAAAGAAAGCATTTATTACATCAAAGTTATGAATGAATCTCACATTATTATCTACTCCATACTATAAATAATGACTACAATGTATACCATCCAGATATAATATGCATCTAACTACAAACTCAAATTATTATAAATATTTCCAAATATACTACACCCTATGATAACCCATATTATCATAGTCTAGTGTTCTTAAGCATAACTACTAAATACCACACCTAGTCAAATAAAGTAGTAAAAATTTATGGAAACATAAGCTTCTATTCAATTAACTAGATATAAAAAAAAAGTATCCATTCACATGAAACATATAATATTACATTCTATAATTTGGTATATTTTAAGAGTGTTGTATGTATGGATAAATAAGATCCTACTAAATACCATAAAACATATTATTCGTAGAAATAACCAACATGAATACATTTAGTCTGACAAATGTATCTAGTCATGATAGTTACAACTAATACCACCCAGATATAACATATATTTAGAGTATAGTTTTAAACTTAAATACTCTCTATGACATCCCATAATATCATAGTTCATAACACAGGATCACACTAATAAATCATAAAAAACTAATCCTATCATCTCAATAGTCAAATGTCTCTTAATCCTAAATAATATGCATGCAATTAAATTTTATACCATTCAGGTATAATATATCTATGGATTGCATACATCTAATTTCCATAAGTAGATAGTACATTATATGATAAGTACTATTATTTTAATCCATTGTTACATCATTCAATTTTATTAGCTAGTCATAATTCACACAAAATCGTAGTCCTTTGTTAAAATAATTTCTTATATTTTATGAAGTTATATATATATATATATATATATATATATATATATATATATAGTTTCTCATCCATCAAGAATCTACAACTTATTCTCTACCAATTAAAAGAACTATAACTTATAAACAAGCATCACAATGCACTAATATATGATATATAAGTATAAATAGTTGTCCATATTCATATACTTGTAAATATATTGTACACATGTTTTACCTAATATAAGCATGCTTAAATCCATATGAAGATATATATATATATATATATATATATATATATATATATATATATATATATATATATATATATATATATATATCTTCATATGGATTTAAGCATGCTTATATTAGGTAAAACATGTGTACAATATATTTACAAGTATATGAATATGGACAACTATTTATACTTATATATCATATATTAGTGCATTGTGATGCTTGTTTATAAGTTATAGTTCTTTTAATTGGTATATATATATATATATATATATATATATATATATATATATATATATATATATATATATATATATATATATATACCCTTGTTCATATAAATTATTTATAAACAAGTAACTAATCAATACATAAATAAGGTAACAATCATCTAAAATTTTAGACAATGACTCCATATGATTCTAATGATTGTTATACTTTTCTCATTCATAATATGTTGGAAGGACAATAATTGAGATGTTGGGTGAATTAATTTTAAAAAATTCATTCATTTTAACTTAACAATTATGAACCATTCATATAAGTACATATATCTTAGCAAGCATAAGCAACCATACAAGAACACGAAATAAGATAAGACATCATATATGTGACAAACCCTCAACGGGAATAAAACCCATTAATATTTGAAAATATACTATATTCCTATAATAAATAAAATAATATTTAGTGAACCACCAAATTCATGTGGAACATTAACCCCAACTAAATAAGCACCAACCAAGCTAGGCTTTAGCAAACACCCACTTTCAAGGAGCCACCAACCCCATAGATGAATCAACACCAACTCAGCCACCTAATTGATTTGATCACCTTAAAAACACTACATTTATCAGCCAATATATTATGACCACCTCTTCATCTCTTAAAATTCTTATCCCTCTAAAATTATGTTCTTGTTCTCTTCACTCATTTAGGACTCTTCAAGACTAATTAGGTCATATGACCTTGATCTTCATACTCAAACCTTATATTAGATATTCATTAATATATATATATATATATATATATATATAAACACACACACACACACCCTTATAATGGTCTAAATTACCTCCTTATAATCCTCAATGTTCTCTTTCATTCACTTGCACACACACAATTGTCTAACTCACTCAATTAGGCCTAATTAGTCTTGCTCTTATACAAGTCACTTTATCTCAGACACCTTGGTCATACTTACACATTTTCACACTTTTATTACCATTAAAATATGTATTATAACATTTTTAAAACATGAATCAAAAAATACATTAGTTCATCCACAACTTAATATATCAAATCCTCTTTTGGGCCTTAAGGAGACCTAATTCAATTAGGCCTACTTTGGTAATGCGTTACCTCATGACCCCTTGAAACAAAAAAAAATCATTGAAGGAAAATATCCTTTCATAAATCAATAAAATATTCCTTATCCAACTTTAATTTAACTTCACAACACCTTTTAGGTCCAACCATTGCTTGAATCCATTCTCAAAAGATTGTTCATAATAGGCTTTCATACACATAGAAAGTCTATCTTGAACAACTAAAGCATACACAAATTTTTTAAAAATAGTGATTTAAAAAAATTATATATTAAGAAACTTCATGAGCTAAAGTTCATCAAAAAATTTATTATATACTTCAACTCATGGTATACAGGCTCAAACTCTTCTCTACAAAATACTCACTTTGAACTACCAACTAGCCTAAAAACAATCATGAAAACTTGAACTTATGATACATAAAAGAACATAATAAATGACTTAAAATTATAATAAAAATTCCTCATAACAACATTTAATAAAAATATAATAATCTCTAATGGAAACTGTTGGTCTTGCAGACCAATTTGTTGACATTTTCTTTCACAAACCTTACTTAGCTAGACAAGCCATTTTATCTTCAATGTTTCAAAAACTTTCACTAACATAAAATATTTAAAAAATAATGATCACTAATTTAAATTCATAAAAAAAACACTATATTAATTAGATAAATAAAATTATAACATGGATCCTTAAACTTATTACTCCAACTTGATTACCCAGAACTGTGAGTTTGCCTTAAAACACACTCATGATGATTCAGACCTTCAGCACCTGTGTAGACATATTACATAAGTTATGATGAATGTATATGATACTATGAGATAATTAAACCATTATAAAATATAAATTTAATATGTTCAAATTTAATATTTATATTTCATACCAATCTCATAACCTTGTATCTCACTGTCTCATCTAAGTCATACAAGTCAACTTATGAGAAACTTTTTAACTATAACCACTGACTTCCAAAACTTCAAACAAACATGAAAATTTATTAAAATTATTTAAAAATATATTCATTAAATTATATTCATCCCTATTTCATAATATCCCATTCCTAATCAACTTCTTGTTATTGCCTGGGTTTTTCACTATTTCCACCATTAACCATGTTAGCAACTAGTCAACTTGGATGATAGGTTTAACACACCTAATGGATATAAATTATCCAAAAACCTTTATGGACACAAAATAAAAGTCTAATAATTTGTCCTCCATCCATTTATCAACTTTGACTTGGTCAAATCTAACTACTACAACAAATCTCAAAGAAATAAGGCCTTTCTTGTAGGGTCTACTCACTCACCTAAAGACTCAATCACACCTAGAGATTCCTAGGAGAGTTTAATACAACTTCCAATCACTAAAATATCAATACAAATCCATTATAATCACTTTATAACATATTATTTCATACTAGGTCACTATTATGGTTCTTTTAGTGTTTAAACCAACTTCTACTATTAGTAATCATTCATAAAGCTTAGTCCCTCATTCCAAGAACTAATGCATAAAATTTATAGCTAGGACCCTTCCAAAATATACCATGAATATCTTAGCTCCTCATGAAAATGTAGCACATACCAATAAACACTTGAAAAAACTTTTTAGGTATACAACTCTTCATCATGTAAACTTGAGAGACTTTAAAACACTTTTTCAAGCATAAGCCTTCAAAATTTAACCTCAGACTTGGTAAAAACACCTAGGATAATCTATCACACCACTAAAAATACTCACATGCTCATTATCATCTTGAAATATAAATCTCATACCTCATTTGGAAATCATCTCTCTCTTTTCTCTATAGACGTTGACCTACAAACCACATTAGTCCTTGAAACTGACCTTCTAACCACTATCCAATCTTTCAACAGTTCTATACATTCCATAAAATGTATTACCATGCTCAACCACGACAATACATATTCTCACATTCCTTGACAATAGATAATGATGCCTCATTAAGCTAGATATGGTCTAAAAGTGGTCTAGTTACAAACTTGATTTATAGGTCCTAACATTATAGGCTCACCCTGAGACTCTCATGAGTGTTCCAATACCTCACATACATGTTAAATCAATATCATAAATCATATTATGACTATGTGCATCCATCTCACCATGCCACCATACTTAAACCTTCTCACTAAGACTTTACATGCCATGACTAGTGCCACGATTAGGCTTCTCAAGAAATTGAAACTTGACAACTGATCTTGAAACATGCTTTGATTCTTCTACACCTTTCTCATATTCCTTACATCATCCTTAAAAAATGTCATACCTCTTCATGCTCACCATGCACATGTTCATGATATGACTAGACTTCTCAAGACACCTTATATTCAAGGACTATTACTCAAACATACTTACCTCAATGATACTATTAAATAAAAATACTCTTTATAAAACACTCTCAAACCAATATAACAATCTATTTCCTATAAACATGCTCTTGTGACCTCATGCATACCTAGAGCCTCATAATCATGCTTCAATGCTTACTTGATCATCAAACCTCTTTATGATAATATTGATAATCATCAAAATAAACTAAATCATGACATTTTACTAGACATCAAGTAATAGAAGAATCATTAAATTACATTCAAAATCCATCTCATTAGATAAACACTAGGTTGCCTTCAAATTCTTTCAAAGAGCACTCACCATGCATCTTCACCAAATGTGTCTAAACATCAATGATAACACACTTTGACATTAATGACATCATATTGACATCAATTACAATACTATGCCAATAAACACCCCCTCTTTGATCTATGAAAAAACACACTACAATCTAATCAATCTCTTCTCCCCCAAACTAGTCTTTCTCCCCCTTTGAAATTAATGATAAAGGGTATTCCAAAAACAATTATTTGATCCTTAGATTTAAACTTCAATAAATCACACAATTAGATGCTACCTAAAAACTCACTTTAGGCTATAATGCTTGAGTTATTTCCTCAAGAAACCATGCCTCTTATTTCATCTACATCTTGATTGAAATGCATAGAGATCTCCCTAATCACTTAACTTTCTCTCTCAGAACTAGCTCAACAAATAGAATCATGAAACATCTTAGAAATCATGCTACCCCTAACTCCATGCTTACCTATATTTAGATTACAATGGAAAACATTCTATTTATAGATAAATTAGAGCTATCAATATTCTCCTTAGACCAATCATATATCAATTAATGCAAAAATTTAACAAAGAAAAATCATACATAACTACACAACCATGCTTACCATATGAATCAATGGTAGACACAAACCATCTCCAACATAGATAAGCACTTTGGTACCAATACCAAATCTAAACATAGATCAATATCAGCTACTCATCATAAATAGATATGAAAAACTTACCTCTTAACATGCAAATAGACCACACTTCTAGCTTAGACTGAATAATCTTCAACATGTCTTAATAGCTTCTTTATTTACAACACTTTTCAAATCTCAACAAGCATCCACCATGGTTCCAATTACTGATGAGTGTATTCATGAAGCCTAATAGATCCACCCATTCTATAGGGCACTATAAAAGCATAAATTCTTAATACTCTTAAATCTTTATAGTCTCTCAAGAATGTTTCTCAACCAACTTGAAATCATGAAACTGATACTCATTCTTTAGGGTACTTTTGGTCATGATTGACACCTTTAGATTTATGCCTACATCATCTTTCTTCTTCTTTATCTAAGTAGAACCCAAACACTCTTGAAATTATACCCTGTAAATTAATTCACCTTGATCCATAGGTTGACCATGACTAATTCTCACCTTCTTTGGTCTTCATACCATGATTTATCTCTTAGGATATTCCAACATCTTGTTATGACTTAAGGGCTTAATCAATTTGATGTTATAAAATCTTGCACTATGAATAACATATTTACCCTCATAGAAAATAACCTTACTTTTTTTAGACATACCTCTTGATTTATGTGGTATGTGATCTCTTCTTTCCCAATTACTTCCTTTCTCATAGTCTCATGAAAACACACACATTGGTGGCATCCTTCTAAAGTTCTATGCTTTATGTCCAAATTGGTAACAAGAAAAATAATAACCATGGGAAAAATTGGAATACCTTATGGTGTTAACATACCTAATTGGTGTTTTCATATTTCTCTTTATGTTGACATTCTTCTTGACTTGGTCTAAATTCTCATGACTTTTCTCAAACTTTCTCATCTTGTTTATAATTTTATCATGCTTAATCATCAAGGAACCTAGTTTAAACTTCAATTGATCACACTCAACTTCCTTTGATCTCAAATTTATATTTATAACCTCTAACTAATTCTTGAGATTCTTGATGGTATTTTAATCACTCTTGGCTTATTTGGACATGTCACTCTTTATGATACATATCTTCTCTTCTAGAGCCTTGACCATAGATCTCAACTCTTGACTCTCTTTCCTTAACAACATGGCCATTTTATTTTTTTAGGATCATATTTTCACTATTAGGATTGATCTAAAGGACCCTAATTTGATAAAAAAAATTTGAATCATAAAGGATAAGAGGCGGGGGGGGGGGGGGGGGGGCTGTATCAGTCTTGAAAACATTCATTTAATTCAACTTAATAGTCATGAACCATTCATAGAATTAAATATATTTTAGCAAGCATAAGCAACCATACAAGAGCATGAAATAAGATAACACATCATATATGTGGGAAAACCTCAAGGGGAAAAAACCCATTAAAATTTTAAAATATAATATAATCCTATAAGACAAAAATAAAGTTTTATTGAATCACCAAATTCACATGGATCACCAACCCTAGCTAGCTAAATACCAACCTATCTAGGCTTTATCAAGCACCCACTTAAAAGAAGGCACCAACCCCCTAGATGAATCAGCACCAACCCAAAAACATAATTGATTTGATTAAATTTGTAACACTATTTTTATCAACCAATAGATGATGATCACATATTCAAATATTTACATTCTTATCCTTCTCAAACTACCTTATAGGTCTCTTTGATCATCTAGGTCTCTTCAAGATTGAGTAGGTCATATAAACTTGATTTTTATACTCATAAATTATCTCATATATTCATGAATAAATATATAAACCATTAAGATGGTATAAATTACCTATTTATACTCGTTAATGTTCTATTTCATTCACTTGTACACACATAATTGTCTAACTCACTCAATTAGGCCTAATTCATCTTGCTCTTATACAAGTCACTAGCTCTCACACACATTGGTTGTACATACACACTTAAAAAATTAGATTAAACTTAAAATAGCTATTATAACACATTTGAAACATGAATTAAATAATACATTAGGTCAGATAGAACTTAATAGACCAAATCCTCTTTTAGGCCTTAAGGAGAACTAATTCAATTAGGCCTACTTTGGTAACACTTTACCTCATGACCCATTAAAACAAAATACACTTAATTGATTAAAAAAAACAATTAAAAAATTAATCAAATAGACCTTATAAAACTTCACTTTAAGTCTACAACACCTTTTAGGTCTAACCGCCACTTGAACCCCTTATCAAAACCTTATTCACAATAAACCTTCATACACATAGAAAGTATATCTTGAACAAATAAAAAAAACACACAAATTTTAAAAATAAACATAAAAAAAATAACATATTAATAAACCTTATGAACTCAATGTCACTTCAACTCAAGGTATATTGGTTCAAACTTTTCAATGCAAAATGCTCACTCTGAACTGCCAACTAACCTCAAAACATAGTCATGGAAACTTGATATTGATACCATAAATAACACAATAAATAACTTAAAATGCATGATAATGATACTAAAACATCATAAAAATAAAATACAACAAAAATATCAAAAGCTATAATGGAAACTACTAGGCTTTTATCCAATTTGTTGACCTTCTCTCTAACAAACCTCAGTCATTTAGACAAGCCATTTTGGATTCAATGTTTCAACCACTTTCTCTAACTTTAATTCTTTCAAAAATCATGAGAAATGATTAAAAGTCATAAAAAATAACACCATAGCATTAGATACATCAATTTAGAGCATAGGGCATCAAATTCATTACTACAACTTGCTTACCTGGAACTACTAGTTTACCTTAAAACACAATCATGATGATTCAAACATTAAACACATATGTAGACATATTTAATGACTTATGATGCATGTATATGATCCTATGAGATAATTATACCATTATCAAATATAAATATAATATTTCAAAATGGTAATATTGGTCTTGTAGACCAATCTCATAACCTTTTATCTCATTATCTCATTTGAGTTAGACAAGTCAACTTGTGAGCAACATTTTCACTATAACCACTAACCTCCAATACTTCTAACAAAAATGAACATGTATTAAAATTATTTAACAATATCTTAATGTAATTTGATTCATCCCTATTCCATGATAACCCATTCCTAATCAACTTCTCACTGATGCTTGGGTTTTTCACTATTTCCACCATTAGGCCTAGTAGTGACTAGTTAACTTGGATGCCTAGTTTAACACACCCAAGGGAAATATATTTTCCATAAACCTTCATGGACACAAACTAAAAGTATAAAAATTTATCCTCCATTCATTTATCAATTGTGACTTGGTTAAATCTGATTAGTATAATAAATCTTTGAGAAATAAGGTCTTTCTTATAGGGTCTATTCACTCACCTAAATAATAAATCACACTTAGAGATACCTGAGAGAGTTGAATACAACCTCCAATCACTAAACTAGAAATACCAATCAATTTTGAGCACTTTAGAATAACTTGTTTCATATCATGTCACTATTAGTGTTCTTTGAGGGTTTAAATCATCTTTCACTATTAGTAATCACTCATAAATTTTATCCCCTCATTCCAAAAACTAATGCCAAAAACATTAATCTATGACCCTTACCCATCTATGATGAATATATTATATCCTCATGTAGATGCTACACATGCCAAAGAACACTTGAAAAACCTTCTTCCATAGATAACTCCTAATCTTATACACTTGAGAGAACTTAAAACACTTTTTCAAGCCTAAACCTTCAAAATTTGACCTTATAATTTATCAAAACACCTTTTAAAACTATCACACCACTAAAAATGCTCACATTCTCATCATTGTCTTAAAATCTAAATCTCATACCTCATTTGGGTACCATCTCTCTTTTCTCTCTAGACCTTAACCTGTAAACCATATTAGTCCTTAAAACTAACCTTCTAACCATTATCCAACTCTCAACACCTAATATACATGCCTTAAAAACTCTTACCATAATAAACCACTACCATACATCTTCTCACATTCTTTGACAATAGATCATGATGCCTCATTAGGCTAGGCAGGGTCTTAAAGTGGTTTAGTTACATAATTGATATGTAGATCCTATCCCTATAGGTTCACCTTGAGACTCTTATGAGTTCTCAAATTCTTCACATACATTTTCAATCAGAATATTACAACCTTTTATGCCTTTGTGCATCCATCTCATCAAAACACCATGGTCAAACCTTCTCATTAAGACTTTACATGTCATGACTAGGCTTCCTAAGCACTTAAAACTTGACAAATAATATTGAAACACTATTTAATGCTTAAACACCTTGATAATATCCCTTAAATTCTCCTCAAAAAATGTCATAACTCTAAAAATACCTCTTCATGCTCACCATGCACATGCTCATGATATGACTATGCTTGTTATGACTATACTTCTCAAGAGACCTTGTATTCAAAGACTAATACTCAAACATACTTACTTTAATGATACTATCAAACAAGAATACTCTTAAAATATAAATATCACACCACTATAATAATATATTTTTGATAAACATGCTCTCATGACCTCATGTAGACCTAGAACCTCATAATCATGCTTCAATGATTACTTGATCATCAAATGTCTTTGTGACAATACTAACAATCATAAAGATAACTTGAATCATGACATTGAAATTGATATCAACAAATAGAAGAATCATTGGGTTTCCTTAAAATTATATCACAAAAAGGATAATTTAGGTTGACTTAAAATTCTCTCAAATACCACTCACCATGCATCTTCACCAAATGCATCTAGACATCAATGACAACACACTTTGACATTAATTACATTGGATTAACATCAATGACAAAGCTATTCTAAAATAATTTACATTGATGATATTTTAGTAAGGTTAGGGTTTTAAAAATTTGATACTTCCCCATAGTTTTTATCTTTGATATTTAACTCTATATACATAGTCTTCCACAATATTCAACAATTTTCAATATATTAAAAAAAGTATTCAGCAATACATGAATTATTCTTGATACACTAAAGTTTGACTTAGTTTTAAAATGTAAAAATCACTAAGCTATGATAGTAAATAAATCTAATCTACATAATTTATTGGAATATATAATAGTATTAATTCTATAATACCCTCCCCCCACTATTATATAATAGCATACAACCCCTATATTAGGTAGGATTGCACATTGCTAAAATGTGCATAAATAATAAGAATATATTATTAAAATTATATAGGGATGTAATAGGTATACTTAGGGATATTATAACACTTATGGACCATAATCATAAGAGTTAAATAGGGAGTTATATAGGGCCACTAATTTGTAAAGCATAAGTATTTTTAATTGCATAATGTTATAGTCTCTTAAATATAATATCATTACAATATATATCTTAAGTGATCTACTTAATCGAAATATAACAAAGAGTATACTAATATGCTTATAACATGATATTTTCTTTTTACACAGTTAAAATAGATTCCCATAAGATATTTAACATACTAGATTATCATAAACATACATGGAGTGATTTAAGTATAGATACTTTTAGTATACAAATATTAGTACACATATTAGTATAAACTAGTTTATATATACATAAGATATTTATGTAAAGTGCTTAATTTAAATAACATCATTTTGATTCCCTAAAAAATTAGAATAATCATCAACTAGCATCCATACAACAAGAATGCATAGTCCATAAAGGGAATGTCTTAAATAACATAGAAACAATAGTCAGATCACTACACACACACACACACACACACACACACACACACACACACACACACACACACACACACACACACACACACACACACACACACACACACACACACACACACACACACACACACACACACACACACACACACACACACACACACACACACGCACACACACACACACACACAAAGTTATATCTATATGCTAATCTAGCTAGTTATACAAATTGTGTGGTAAGCCCTTACATAATCATTTAAATCACCCTAGTTAAATCTACATTTTTTAAAACAAGAAATACTTGGTTTGATGAATATAGGTATGTATATATATGACATAATGAATTTTTAGATCATTGCATATAATCGATATACTTCATAATACCTAAACATATTTTATTCAAAGTGTATATATGTTATACAACTCACGATAAAATCTTGACAAGGGAATTATCCCAACTAGATCAACACACTCTACCTCAATGCTTTATTTCATAACATAAGCAATTTATTTATATTTATAAGGAGATACAGTGGGTTAACATAGTATAGAATGTATACTAGTTTGATTTCTACATTTTTTTAATTCACTATGTAATATACATAGGGGTAACTATATATTTGAATTATTAAATTCATAATAGGTGAATAAAAATTTGTGTAAGGTTAAATCAATAAGATGAAATTCAATACAATACATTTCACTATAATTTATAAAGTTCACTACCTGATATATATACATATGATGCCATATGATAAATAGTCTACAAACTAATTATAATATTCATCTATAATAGGTCATTATAATTCACTAACTAGTAACAAAACTATGCAAGGATACTAACTGATTACTGATATAGATCAATTCACTAAAGGTACTCAAATCAACATAATCTATTAGTAGTTATTTTATATAGAGCTCATATTAATATAAAATTTATATAATTCACTATATAATCATTTTTTTATTTTTTATTTCACCTCGATATGGTAGCTATTAACACCTAATACCCAATCTTTAAATTATTAATGATAGTTATAAATATTTTTAGATTTGACTAACTATAAACATTATAGAAGATTACTATATAACCTACCAAATATGGTAATTATTATCAAAATTAGACATTATGTCTATTCATAACTGCTATAAGAAGTAATACACTATGTTTTACACTGTGGTACTAGTTCCATATATACTTTTGTGATTATCTAGATATAATGGATTCTATGATACACATATAATGAAAATATTACGATCCCTAGATATAGTCATATAGATAAATTATCTCTATTTATGTATACCATTATTGTAAATTCAACATTATCATATCGGTGCTTACTAATAATGGTTTTATGTCTTTGGTATATATAGTCTTGTACAGTTTGTTAAAAACCATTTAAATATACCAGATGGTTATATTTTATAAGCACATGCGCGCATGCATGCACGTGCACGCACGCACACACACACACACACACACACACACACACACACACACACACACACACACACACACACACACACACACACACACACACACACACACACACACACACACACACACACACACATCACTACATATTCATCTACATTATTTAAATAACAACACCTACTTGTCAAAAGTGTCAGAAGGCTTGATCTAGAAAAAGTCATCTATTTTCATCTTATTTTCTTCCCTAAAGCACTACCTTCTCCTCCTCCCCATGCTCTCCTCCTTATTCTTTTTATCTCAAATTTTTCATTTCTTATTTCATATCCCCCAATGAAAAGGGGGCATAGTTTTTTCTTTCTTTAAATCTTTCCCCAACTACTCCTTTTGAGATTTTTCTATTTATTTTAGTTTTTATTTATTTTTATTATTATTTTATCAATATCTTACTTTTTTTAATAAATTTAAAACTTCCATTTCTCTTTATTTTATTATTATTTTTATTTTCTTATATTGTTTCCATTTTCCTCTATTGTTACATTTATTAGAGCATATTTACTAAATAATAATTAATATATATTTTATAATTAATTTAGTGCCTTAAATGTTAAAATGGTTTAATGATAAGTCTATTAGTTAATAATCTTAATTTTCACTAATCACGTAAATTTACATTTTTGAAAGCATTAGTAGTCACACATGCAAATAACACAAGATGAATTCCAACTAACCATTTAAATATTCTAGCAATAATGTTTAAATGACTATCTAATGCAAAAGATATCAAAATACATTATGCTTTCCATTCATTATGCATCTAACATATGATAACTATTATGGTATGTGTATATTTCTAGCTAGTTTCTTTGTCATCCTCTAATATCTCCATCTACATCACCCTCTCTGATGATGCTCTCCCTCCATCAAACTCTGAGGGATGATTTCTCCAACATCAACCTCACAACAAGAAGGTAGTTAGACCATCACTTCATGATATACATAAATCATAAAATATAACTAAAATAAAAAATCAACATGTTCATAATGTAAACATATTTACTACAACTAACTCATAACAATGTAATCATGTAAACTAATCAATATATTACTATCCCATAAAAACATATATCTCAAAACTTAGTTAAAAATAACCAAATCATATTTTTCAAATATATATATATATATATCCATAGATAATCAAAGAGTTTGCTTAGCGAAGAATCAAGATGTAACATCCTCCCCTCAAAGCTAGTCATCGTCTTGGATGACTCTTATTCAAACATAAATTATGAACTACAAATATTATCTAGTAGAGAAATATCATAGTATAAAATATCAAATTAAGTAGATAAATATGAAATTCACCTATAAAATTCATTATAGTCTTTCAAAATAGTATTATTCTCATAATACCCTACTCTATGACATCTTCCTATTATGCAATCAAAGGTTACAAATATCACTATAATTGGTTTTATCATGACGACCTTGGGGTACAAAATCAGCAAGACAAGCCTATATACTATAGGATTAACCACTTATAATACCTTGAAAGATCCCACATATCTCAGTGAAAGTTTCACTAAATTTCCAAAAGCACATGAAATCATCATAAAATACAAAATAAATGGCTAGTGAGAGTTCCACAAATCCTTACATCTCTTCTGCACATCTCTCTAACATAGAGAGTGTTTTCCTCATTCTAGAGAAAATTATTTAGGGAACCTAGCAAGAATGATGTGTATAAGTTAATAATATTGCTACTTTGTGTAGATCTTGATAAGTATAACATGTCAATACTATCACTACTCCATTTATTTCCCAACAAGTATAATTATGAATAAGAATTGAAAATAATACATTTTTAATGTATACAAAATTAAGGAATAACCATTTCATAGTATACATGTGTATGGCCATATGACTAAATTTTATAGGTCTATCTAGAAAATCCTAGATTTGATAAACTCCCCTTGTTAGATCTAAACTTAGCAACTACCAAGTCAATGTGAGACTAAATAGGATCCACCCCCATTTTTTAGTACTCACATTCTTAATTCACCACTCTTCCCTTAGGTCTCCATGACCCGATGATCTCTAAAATGTGGACAAGGTTCAAAGAATAAAAAATCCATACTAACAAATCATAGAAAGCAATAATATATGCTAAATAATTCTAGATGTACCTACATACATATAATAAAACTCATACAATCATTCCAAAATTGTATAAAGTTACCACTAGCCAATCATAACTAGTATCATATTTCATAGCTTAACCTATTCTATTATATTCATAGTTAAGATGAAATAATGTTGAAAGTAACATAACATACAAAGGCCAATGATCTCACTGTCCTTACAACTTTATAAAGGAACAAGAGAGACAATGTATTTTTGCTTGATCGACTAGAACATAACAAGTTAAAAGTTTATCTCAACCCTTTTAGACTAACAAGATGTTCTATACATCCTACACCCTACTCACTCCTGGTGATAGGTACATAAATAAATCTTCAAAATAACATGATTTAAGCAAAAAGATAATAATATCAATCAAATCAAGGGTTTATAATACATAAAAATTATAAAAAACTTGTAAATCTTAAATCAAAACCAATATAAATCCATGGTTCACCACTCCACATGGTCAAATTTACCAAATTATATAAAGTAGATTGTTAAGCATGACTCTAAAAAACTCACCACTAGAAATTAGAGAACTAACATCTCAACATCAAAAATCTTAAATACAATCACATGGTAAAAATAAAACACTACAACCCAATAGTCACTACCTATGTACCAAACTTGTAAGATTAGTAGCATAAATTGCTTCCATTATTGAAATGAAAAATACTAAAAACACATAATGCATCAATCCATCCAATCCTACAACTTATCTTTAAACAAGAAGTAGAAGATACTATCTCACTAACTCAAGGGAATATGGTAAAATCAACATTTAAAAAACAAGTTTTCCATTTAAAGGGACACTAAATCAAGATCATGAAAATTTGAAGCCACTCCATGGTTTATAATGATGTTAAAGGAGAGTAAGCGAGTAAAAACTCACCTCCATAATAGATATGAGAGAGGACACCTCTTCCTAATCCTCATAAACATAGGGGTGTCAACATAAGAAAAATATTAACACATAAGGATTATCAACCAAGACATCTAAACTCTATACAAGAAAAGTTCCACTGAGTGAGGTGGTGCTAATCTAAAAATGGTCTTATATGCTTTATGAATATTAGGATTAGTGTATATAAGACACAAAACTAATGTACCAATACTTAAGTGAGAAGCATCCCATGCTTCTTAAACACTCTCAATAAAAAATACTAATGGTGAAGGTGACTTGATTCATAGGTAAGAATGTAATAATTCTCAAAGTGTTTGATCTAAATAATCAAAATATGGTATGAATCCCTTATTAATGACTCATAAACTATTATATATATTTCCTACCCAAAAATTGATTATAAACAACACCATTGAGATACCCGATCA
>JARHVA010009034.1:155000-215000 GCA_037957365.1 Torreya grandis
GATGAGATTCAATACAAGACATTATGTTGTAATTTATAAAGTTCACTTCATGATTTATATACATATGATGCCATATGAGAAATAGTCCACAAACCAATTAAAATATTCATCTATAACAAGTCACTATAATTTACTAACCGATAACAAAGAGTTATGTAGAGATACTAACTAATTACCAATATAGATAAATTCACTAAAGGTACTCAAATCAACATAATATATTGCTAGTTATTTTATATAGAGCGTAGATTACTATAAAATTTCTATAATTACTTTATAATCATTATTTTTCTTCTTTATTTCACCTAGATATGGTGGCTATTAGCACATGATACCCAAGCTATAAAGTATTAATGGTAGTTATAAATATCCATATCTTTAACTAACTATAAACATAATATAAAATTACTATATAATATGTCTGATATGGTAATTATTATCAGAATTAGACATTGTGTGTATTGGTAGACATTATAAGAAGTAAAACACTATGATTTACACTATGTTACAGTTCCATATATACTTTTGTGATTCACTGGTTATAATGGATTCTCTAATATGCATTTAGGGAAAATATTATGATCTTTAGATATCTCCATATATATAAATTATCTCAATTTATCTATATCATTATTGTAAAGTCAACATTATCCTTCCAATGCTTAATAGTTTTTGTTTTAAGTCTTTGGTATATATAGTCTTGTGCAGTTTGTTAAATTCTATTTAAATATACTAGATCGATCTATTTTTATAAGCATGTATACATATATATATATATATATATATATATATATATATATATTATATATATATATATATATATATTCATCTACATAATTAAATAACAACACCTACTTGTCTAAAGTGTCAAAAGGCTCGATCTAGAAAAAATCCTCTATTTTAATCTTACTTCCTTCCTTGAAGCATTGCCTTCTCCTCCTCCCCATTCTCTCCCCATTGTTTTTAGCTTAAATAATTTCTTTCTTATTCCATATCCCCCAATGAAAATGGGTGTATTTATTTTTTGTTTTTTTTTAATTCTTTCCTAAAAAGCTCCCTTTTAGAATTTTTTGTTTGTTTTAGTTTTTCTTAGTTTTTTTTTATCAATATCTTACTTTTTTTGTTTTTTTTTATAAATTTTAAACTTCCATTTATGTTTATTTTTATTTTCTTATCTTGTTTTCATTTTTTCCCTCTATTACTACATTTAATAGAGTATATTTTTTAAATAATAATCAATATAGATTTGATAATTAATTTATCACCTTAAATATCAAAATGGTTAATGATAAGTCCATTAATCAATAACTTTGAATTTGTACTAATCACATAAATTTACATTTTCAAAAGCATTAATAGTCACACATGTAAATAATGTAAGATGAATTCCATGTAGCCATTTAACTATCCTAGAAACCATGTTTAAATGACTCTCTAATGCAAATAACATCAAAACACATTATGTTAACCATTGATTATGCATCTAACATGTGCTAACTAGTTCTATTCATTTTTTCTATCATCTTCTGGTATCTTCATCTACATCACCCTCTCCAATGATGTTATACCCTTGTCATGATCTAAGGGATGAGTTCTCTTTCATCAACCTCACAACAAGCAGGTAGTTATACCATGACATCATGACATACATACATCATAAAATGTAACTAAAATAACAAATCAACATGTTCATAATATAAACATAGACACTACATCTAACTCATAAAAATGTAATCATGTAACCAAATAAGTATCTTACTATCCCATAATAACATATATTTTGATGCTTAGTTAAAAATAAACAAATTAGATTTGTTAACTATATATCCTTAGATAATCAAATAGTTTGTGTAACAAAGAATCATGATGTAACACTTTGGAACCCTCTCTAGTGATGTTATTATGATAAGAGATCACTTGGTTAGGTTTATTAGATCCATCTTGGTCATGAACCTAGTGGTCTAAATGTATCAACAAGTCAAAGTGTAAGTATGATTTATCTTCTCAGAGTTAATATTGATTTGTAGGTCATCTACATTTTCCCTTCTATGCATATTCCTTTCTTTATCTCTTTACTTTTCAAGAATTTAAATTATTTAATTTAATATTACATTCACAAATTTATACTATAACATGATCCTACTTATATGTTATACACTAGTATAAAATTCACAATATTTTAGGCAAATGCAAGGTGTGTTGTACACACCTAGGTATAAATTTATTTATTTTACCCTGATATTTTCATATGCATGCATTACTAGATTAAATTGGGATGTAAAAAATAAAATATAATTATATATATAACATATCAATATTATACACTTAAAAAATACTAATTAAGGATCTACCATTAAGTTCTAGGCCCTCATGTTTCTGAATGTCTTGTATTTGTCATCTCATTGTGTCTAACTACTTATCTTATTAACCAAACCTATCATTCAAATGAGCCAAATTTCATGTACACTATAGAAATATTAAAATATGATTTATACCCTTAATTTTTTATTATATATTATTAAACAAATAAACCCTTACTGACATTTACATTTTTCATAGGGACACTAACATCGATGTCAATGCCTAGTTTCCTTATCAAGCATTTCTACCTCAAAATTCATATAAATTACAAATCTTTCAAAACATATGGGTCAAATTATTTGTCTTATATAACCTTTTGATTTGATATTTTTTAAAAGTTTCTTATAAATAAAAATCATATTGTAATCATTAGTTATCTATAAAATACCATGTAAGAACCTATTCAAGATCATTGAATCATATGCACAACTAAGTTCTACTTTCATATTCTTCCTTATTTTTATATACTTCATGTTAGGATTGTGGAGCTAAAAGCTTCACTGATGCAAACAGGAGAGGAGGTTTCTGAAGGTTGCTGAGTTGCAGAGAAGCTGGGGTCGTTCTGATCAGCCGACGTTGGCAGGATAGCAAAGGGAAGCAACCGACGTCGGTCATATATCGGCCGACGTCGGTCACCTCCAGGCAGACAGGGACCGACGTCAATCACCTATGTGGTTCGACTACGAGCTAATTACGGGCAGTTAGCTAACGAACCAAGTGTTTGCATGATGAGTGCTAATTTTAGACTCATAGCTGCGGATCTAATTATTGTAATTAGATGTCTAATTATTGTTTGATGAGATCTATATAATAGACTCATGGTTGTATTGGAAAAGTGGGCTAGTTTGAGTTGAGCAAAGTTTGCTCCTTCTATGTGTGAGGTGAGCAAGTGGGTTCCTCCTAGTTCCATAGCAATACCAGGTGTGTTGGTGCTAGTTTGGAGAGTCAGCTAGATTCTTCAGGAGTGTAGGATCTTGGTCACAGTTGCATGGCCTATATAGGAGATCTACTTGGTAAGTAAGATCATTGATCTGTAGGTGTATGTGTGTGCAAGGTCGAGGTTCACAGGTGAGCAGAACCGTTGTTTGATTTATAGGTGTGCAAGATCATATAGATAGTAACACAATAGGGAGCAGTATCAGGCAGGATCTACTTGGAGTACAGGTGTGTACTCGAATAGAGCAGAGAGGAAGGCAAGGGAGTTCCTTCCATAAGTATGGTCTGTTGAATTACAGGTTGTTGTAGATTCATGGGAGATCTACTTGAAGTACCTTGAGTACTTGTGGAGCACGTGGAGTGCTTGTGGAGTGTGTGGAGCACTTGTGTTGTGCGTGGAGCATGGGAGGTGAACACCAACTCTGTATTTGAGTTGGGTGTTGGGACCTATGAGAGGGAGAGCTTTGGGGAGAAGAATTACTGTTCACTTGAGGTGTGGGAAACCTCTGTAAGGTGGTGGAGAAGAAGTGGCATCTTCTTTATTGTATTCTTTTCTGTATAAAGTGTTAATACAAGTTGTGTATTGTCTCTCATATGCTGTGTTATTCTGAATTCTAGTTACTTGGTGAATCTGGTTATTTACGCATATTATAGTTGCTTGGTATTTGGTAATCAATTGTATGCTTCTGGTGTTCCGCATCCCTGACAAGTGGTATCAGAGCCTTGGTTGTAGGTTCTTGAGCTTGATACCAACAAGTGGTATCAGAGCTAAGGTTGCAGGAAGCAGGGTTGTGTTTGGTTTCAGGGCACTCTCAGGGGTTTCTAATCGACTGGGAGTAGAGCAACGGCAGATCAAATTAAGCTAAGAATGGAGGAGTTGAAAAGCATAGACGGTCACTCATGGTCCTATGGAAAGAGAGAGCAGGTAAAAGAACATTGTTGGTTGGTAGCAGATCAGCATGAAGAAACTGTAGATACAGATGTAGCAGGTGTTGTTGCACAGGATGTGTTTGCAGGTTTCTTGGATAAAGTTGAATCTTGGATAAAAGATTCGGTTTCCTCTTTCCATGCAGCCCCAGGTAGAGGAGCTGGTAAGCATTGCCAAAGAATTGGCAAAGGGGAAGTGAAGCTGAAATTGCAGGCGACCAACACACAGGTGTTGATGAAGGTCATGCAGGTCCTAGGTTTGGAGATATGGCTAATTTCTTTAGAAAGATTGGGTGATGAGAGATGCACAAGAACTCTCACAGCGGATGCACTTGAATTAGCTGGTGGTAAGAAAATAGGTATACTTTATCTACTTGTTTATATTATTGATTCTTCTTCTGTTGCGGAGACGTGGCTTCGTAGGCTTGGTCACATGAGCAGGAAGGAGATGCATGTTCTTAAGCAGAAGACAGATATATTTGACAGGCTTAAGAACTGGAAAGCCTTGGTGTTCTTGGAGGAGATGGCAGATAGAGTTCAGTGGATGAGGCTAGATACATCTGAGCAGAGCAGTTTGGACATGTGTTTTGATCCTAAGGAGCTTGTGGGTAAAAAGTCATCACTCATAGGTGAACACAGACACCGGCATCGGTTAGGAGGAACCGGTGTCGAATAGATAGGTGCCGATGTCGGTCATGTGCAGACCGAAGCTGGCGATGTCGGGCAGGGTAAGACCGACGTCGATCATGGGACTGATGTCGGTAGTATGTAAGACCGATGTCGATCAGGAGGACCGATGTCGGCAGTAGGGACACCAGTGTTGGCAGGTTGGTAGTCAGGTACAGATGCATGGAACCGACGTCGATCGGATGTAGACTATGGAGTGACCGAGGTCGATCACTGTAACAAATTTTGGGTGGATAGCATGCTGTCAAGGAGTCTCAAACACCCATACGGAGGACTGAAGGTGTAAGTAGGCCCTCAAATTCATTGTTCCTCTTCTTTATACTTGTTGCTGATTGTATAGCAGGAAGGATCCAGGAAACAGGTGTGAGCTTGGCATGGATGAGGATGTGATTCCTTGGAACAGAACCAGACGGGTGTTTTGGTAGGTTTGCCAGCTGGATGAAAGCACAGAGACGAATGGATTCCTTAGTAGAAGAATAGAGAGAACGGATACGTGAGACGGAAGACCAAGGCATATGGTCTTAAGGAGCTGCAAGACAGTGGTACAAGTTTTGACAGGTGGAGGATGAAGCATGGTTTCAGTCAATGTCAGTGTAACTACTGTGGTTTGTCTTACCAGGTGGATGATGAGTCGCAACATCATTCTGTTGCTATATGTGGATGGTATGTTTGCTAGCAGGGTTAGTACATACAGGGTTTTGCTGAGCTAAGGGTAAGATTAGTTTAGTGGCATGTCAGGAGGAGTTTTGAGCAGCAGAATTCTTTGACATGGGAGGCATGGAGATCATAGGTTGATTTTGTCTCGAGTGGGAGCTGATGTGAATTAGGTGTTGGTGAGGTTCGGGATGTAGAACCGAAGCACACTAAGGGCTGGACAGGTACAGTGTCCAAAATCACATGAGGTCTGGTATAGACCTGAGTATTCCCATGCAGTGGGAGTTGTCAGAGTTAGGAGCCAATTCAGGGAAGTGGGTTCTCAGGTTTTTTGAGAGGGACCGACAGCAGGTGTTGCTATGCAGGGTTAGGACTTCACTACAGGTGTTTGTAGGTTCAGATGTGGCAGGGTACTTGGATGATAGGTGGTATACCACAGGATGTGTGGTGGGTTATCTTCAGGTGGGAGCTTGAAGAGGGATACAAACCAAGAAATAGATTAGATGGAGTACAGGTATAGGTACAGTGTAGCTGTTTATCTCTAAGTGGGAGATTGTTAGGATTGTGGAGCTAAAAGCTTCACTGATGCAAATAAGAGAGGAGGTTTTTAAAGGTTGTTGAGTTGTAGAGAAGTTGAGGTCGATCTGATCAGCCGACGTCGACAGGATAGCAAAGGGAAGCAACTGACGTTGGTCATATATCGGCCGACGTCGGTCACCTCCAGGCAGACAGGGACCGACGTCGGTCACCTGTGTGGTTCGACTGCGAGCTAATTATGGGCAATTAGCTAACAAACCAAGTGTTTGCATGATGAGTGCTAATTTTAGACTCATAGTTGTGGATCTAATTATTGTAATTAGATGTCTAATTATTGTTTGATGAGATCTATATAATAGACTCATGGTTGTATTGGAAAATTGGGCTAGTTTGAGTTGAGCAAAGTTTGCTCCTTCTGTGTGTGAGGTGACCAAGTAGGTTCCTCCTAGTTCCACAGCAGTACCAGGTGTGTTGGTGCTGGTTTGGAGAGTCAGCTAGATTCTTCAGGAGTGTAGGATCTTGGTCACAGTTGCATGGCCTATATAGGAGATCTACATGGTAAGTAAGATCATTGATCTGCAGGTGTATGTGTCTGCAAGGTCGAGGTTCATAGGTGAGCAGAACCGTTGTTTGATTTGCAGGTGTGCAAGATCATATAGACAACAACACAATAGGGAGCAGTATCAGGCAGGATCTACTTGGAGTACAGGTGTGTACTCGAATAGAGCAGAGAGGAAGGCAAGGGAGTTCCTTCCATAAGTATGGTCTGTTGAATTGCAGGTTGTTACAGATTCATGGGAGATCTACTTGAAGTACCTTGAGTACTTGTGGAGCACGTGGAGTGCATGGAGCACTTGTGTTGTGCATGGAGCATGGAAGGTGAACACCAACTCTGTATTTGAGTTGGGTGTTGGGACCTGTGAGAGGGAGAGCTTTGGGGAGAAGAATTATTTTTCACTTGAGGTGTGGGAAACCTCTGTAAGGTGGTGGAGAAGAAGTGGCATCTTCTTTATTGTATTCTTTTCTGTATAAAGTGTTAATACAAGTTGTGTATTGTCTCTCATATGCTGTGTTATTCTGAATTCTAGTTACTTGGTGAATCTGGTTATTTCCGCATATTATAGTTGCTTGGTATTTGGTAATCAATTGTATGCTTTCGGTGTTCCGCATCCCTGACACTTCATAAGATCAGTCATGTTATAGGTATAAAAGATTCAAATAATATCCCATGATAAATATTTTTCAAGTTATAATATACATCATTATATTCCCTTTAATATATCATATTATGCCCTTATACACACACAAGCCCACACTTATGGGATAAATACATATGTCTAAAGTCCTATATAAAGTATTGGTTATGTAGGCACCACTCATTAACAAAATGGGTACTTGAGGTAGTCTCAAATATGTGATCCCACTAACCCCTTTTTGGTAAGGTGACCTAACCTAATGTGAATAAATAAGGTTTGAGATATACAAAGTCAACAAAGCTTGTGTGTGATATCCATATACATAAATAAAAAGGTGACATAAAATCCTAACATGCACATGTATTCATTTTTCAATAAAATAAATATTTTTTGTTTGATATAAGTGTCAATCCATGGATAAAATGGTGAAAAAAGTGTCCACAAGTTGACATAAGTTGACGCAAGTGTCTAGGCCCTTAGAGAAAGTATTTTCATAATCTGATGATTGTATCCTGAGCATTAGTTTTCTTTATTCCACCTCTTTACATATTAGATATTATTTTAAAATTACAAACACGTTATTTGCTATATCTTATTTATGTTATAATTATCATAATATTAATTAGCATTATACTTTATATATTTGGTAATTTTATAGATTTAGTATATTATGTTATTTAAATTAATTTAATTATCCTAGTTTGGACTAGTTTTATTCATCCATTTTATTATGATATTGTAGTCCTTTAACTATGACCAATCTAAAAATGATGAAACAAATTCTAGAAGGGTTTTAGCATCCTTTGACATTGTTATTTCTTCATACTTTTTTGACTTCCCTTCCCTATCCTATTATTATTTCTCTTGTGTTTTTATTTAAAATCTCTAAACTCATAACAAAGCTAAAAAAGTGGTTTTCATGAATATCAAAAATTTCCATGACATTAGATGTAGTGCACCCTATCAAAGAAAGTTCTTATGGCATTCCTAACTTGTAATTGTCCAGAATTTGTTCCATTTAAATTATATCTTGTTTTATTCTTCTAAAATAAGCACTTAATGTTTTTTCTTAGAAACTAGGTTTAATGTATATTCTTAGCCAAACTTATCCATTTACAAATTTATCTGCAAGTATAGATAACTCTTTTGGAGATGGTCCCCTTGTTCCTATCAAAAACATTTTTAGTTAATTATTAATAAAATTTGGATTGAAAATTTTATGACAATCATTTTATTTACATGTAAGCCCACCATTTGTACATATTTCAAAACAAGACACCCATTTTCCCATACTTATCATTCAAGTTGTCTATTTTTAGTTTCTCAAAAATATTTAATATTTTTTAAAAGGCCTAATTTAAAACACGAATATAAAGGGTTATAAATGTATTTAAAATAGATTTGTTAATGTTATTTCAAATTAGTCATAAATATTAAATACCTTCTAATTTTCTACCTTTTCATGGCTTGTTATAGGTCGTTGTGGTCTTCTCTCTATGATCCAAGTTGATCTTGCTTTGTATAAATAGCCAATAAATTTGTGTGATCACATATATTTTTAACCATGTTTTTTTTATAAATGCTTATTATCTACTAATTGTGGCTTTAATGGACATAATATGAGTAGACCTTTGTTTTATTATATCATTTACAAACATAAAATTATGGTTTGCTAAGATAATGTTTTGTGATTTGATGGTATGTTTTCCATCGATAATATAAAAATAAGTCTATAGGTCATGTAGGTCTTGTTAAAAATATGCATTATGATATAACCAATTGTTTTATTGAAAGGTAATGACAATTTATCCCTTTGAAGAGGCATCAAGTTACATAACAATGAACTAACCAATTGATCAACACTATATTTGTCAAGATATTGGTATTGGTATTTAGAAGGTCTTTGATGATAAAATTTAATTTAAAATTGAAATATTTTTCATTGAACAAAAAAAATCAATCTCCAATGTTTTTTAAGACTCAAAATTTTAAACTCCTTTTTAGCATGTTTTAAAGTAGTCTTTTTTCATGTTGACTATTTTAATTCATAAAAATGTGATATTGAAGTGTATTTTCCTATGTTGGCCAACTTATTCCTCCTCATAAAAGTAAATACTTTCATATGAAATGTTATTATACCAAATTCCTTATCCATATTTATGTGGGGCGAAATAGATGAAGTAAATATATTTTGATAAAGTGTTTTTAAATACAATCACAATCCTATTCCAAATATTTTCACTATTTTTACATCAAGTTTATCATATCCTATATAAGGTCATATTTAAAAAATAATAATAATAATAATAATAATAATAATAATAATAATAATAATAATAATAATCCCTTTGATGTTTGGCAGAAGGAACCATGCCACTTTTAATATTCATTTCCACCTCTAATTCTATTTTAATCACTTGGAATAAAGTTTCAAATTTATCTATGTATTCAACTTGAGTAGAAATTAGATGTTTAGAAACAATTTTTTTACTTAATATAATTATAATATCTTCATGTGCCTCTGATGTTTACTGAAAAAACCATAAGTCATTATAGTAGTTATCTAAAAAATAAACTCATACATACCATTCTTTATCTCTTCTCTCACAGTCAATGGATTCATATATTAATGTAATTTGTCTAAGCGAGGGGTACCTAATCAAACCCATTATATACTTTCAAAAAATTATTAATTTTTGAAGTTAATAAAACATATGTTAAATTATCTTATATTAAACATGTTTCAATAGTTAACTATAGTGTAAGGAAAATAAAATAATACATGTGAATATACGAATGATTAAGAGATTTATTAGGATAGACATAGTGAAAATAGGATGAGTAATCTTGTTATTAATCTATATAATAGTTATCATTTTCATTGGATAGCCTCACACTCTATGAACATGTAAGTGACACAATATTTTCACTTGGTTAGATTCATTGTGATTTAAAAACCTAGATATAACAACAAATTAATTCAACATAGTCTAAACATTTTTAAATAGTGAAAATATTAAGAGTAACATTATTTTTACTATCCCTATAATGATTTAAGCCTCCCACTCTAAGATTTTCTCAATATGGTTTAATTTTGAATATACAGGTTGGGTGTTGAGCAAGATTATTGGTAATGTTTGCAATGGATATCATCTACAATGGGTGGCCTCTCACTCCATGAATATGTAAGTGACACATTATTTTTAAGTTTATTGGATTCATTTTAATCATAAAAATAAGATATAACAACAAAGTAATTAATGATAATATGTAAAGATTTTTAAAAATAGTGAAAATAGAACAAATAATTGGAGATAATAAAATCTAATTTTATATGACATACTAGTTTATACACTTGATAAATATCAATCATGGATCAAACCTTTAGTTTTTGACCTTCCCACTACCAAAATGATCATGTTCAACATATCACTATAATTATATTTATTATCTTATAGTTTGAACCTAAAATTTTGATTACCCATTACACATGTAACCTTTATTATAAATAAAAATTGATTCATATCTTGCATATACATTTAAAAATACATATAAAATATTAAACCTACATGACACTAGCATCTAGATTAGGAAACTAGCATTGATTCTAGTGTGTCTACCTTCCAAATAATCAAAGTGAAAATATTTTAACATGTACAGGTAAGCATATTCATCATATTTAACCCTACCATGATATTATTTAAAAAGGGGTGGTATAAATAAAAATCAAAATCAATTCATTATCATCTAATAAATATTGAACAAAAACCTCTCAATTTCATACAAAATTAGTAAAAATCACTTTCACAATTGAACCACACTTCCTTATTCTTCAAAATTTATAAATAATTCATAAGAACAATCTTATTATTTGTCTAGATAATTAAAAGAGTAGCCCATGAGTAGTTTTTTTCAAGTTACAAGATAGATAAATACATGCACTTGTAAATAAGATACTACACAATTGTTTACACACAATCCAACATAAGGGGAAAAACTACATCAGTATGAGGCCCTATTCAAATTAAATGCCTATTGATATAGAGATATTTTAAGTCATATTTAGTTTTATTAAGCCCGTTAAACCCTATTTTTCAAGATGACATACCAATACAGAGGATCTTACATTTTGAAAAAAGAATTATTATGGGAACCCAATTTGAGCTAACAACCTACAAGGTGATAATGTACCATAATAAGTGCAAGTGGTTGTTCTAAAAAAGTGTCTATATCTTAAACTAGATAAAATAATCAAAACTATGACAAAAGCATTAATGGTAGTGTTTGTGATAACAAATGGAAATTTTCCAAAATCTAACTAATCAAGGTCAATCATCAGTCTACCTTGTTCTACACATGTACTTGTTATATCTACATTTGAATCATTGAATAATCTAGTTATTTTTCTCCTTCATATTTCAACATTTAAAATATTTTTTAGCATTGTAATTTTATATATTTATCATATTATTAGATTCAAAATATTTATCAAAATATTATAAAAATAAAATATTAAATTAGATTAATTTTATAATAGGTTATTCTAATATGATTAGGTTACTCTCCTTAACCTTAATTAAAAAATGGATAAACATATGGTGAACTTGGTCTTCTTATTTTAGTGGAAAAATGTGCACTTTTGGTATTTCCTATTTTGTGACTCACCCAATGTGAAGTGACACCATTTAACCAATAGTTGGAGAAATCACCCTAAGAATGGTGAATATCCTTTGCTTTTGAGAGGGGTAGATCCATCAAAGGATATAAAATATTTGGGGGGTTTTGTCTACTTTTCAGTAAAAATTAAAAAAGTAAACAAATTATAAAAGAAAATGAGAAAAAAGGGAGAAACCCATAACAAGATAAACATGGAGAACCACCAAGATAACTCAATAATAAAAAGAAAAAAATTGAACTCCTTCCTATCACACAAAAATGAACATAAAATAAATGAGGGTCTTAGGAACATAAGGCATCCTTGGAAGTACAAAGTATCCTTATAAACCCTTTTACATATACTTTGCATGAAATTTCATGGACATCAAACACGTAAAAAATCATGGATATACAGGAACCTCATCCATGGAGGCTCTCAACACAAAGTTTGGGAAGAACTATTATTGCAGATAACCAAGTAAATTCATAAATTTAATGGATTATTTTATCATAAATATTAAATATTAATTCATAAACAAAGAGAATTAAAGTATAAAAAACCCAAAAAAAGTCTCACCCATTTTCTTGCATTTTAATGCTCCAATATGGAAATAACATGGCTCCACACAAAATTGTAGCTAGATCTCTCCAAGAGCTTGAGGAAAAGAATAAATCGTATAAAATTTGGATTTTTCATTTTTATAAAATATTTTTATTTTATGAAAATACCTTCATTTTCCCATTTTCTTCCTTTTTTATTTGGGAAAATTCACAATATTAAATGAGCTTTTCAATTTACATTTGCACATAAATATTAATTCTAAAAATAATTAATATTTATAATGACAAAATAATATATCCATTTAATAAATTTAATTAATTTTAATTAATTATAAAATAATTAATATCATAATTAATCTAATAAATCAAGGGCACTATCATCCACTTAGTGCATGATCTTCCTCTTTCCTATCAAGGGCAATGAATTTCACACTTTCCAAACATTTGTATCTTCATCACTCAATTCACTATTGACTTATTGATCCTAGAGTAAATTTTGGATCACTAATAGTTTCTCCCTAAATATATCTTTTATGCATTACTCTAATATTATAGTGTCCTTAAACACTGACCTTCAAATGACTTACAATGGCTCAATCAATTATAGGTTATGTGAAGAAAAGGAAAAGGTGTACAAAAACTTCTCCTTCAATAAATCCCATCTAGTTATCTAGTGGCACATTTCATCAACCACATACCAAAATTGCACTCATATATTCATGGTTCTATAGAACGTGTGCATCCATAGTTTCCTTAGGGTGTATATACCATAGTCAGTCCATATTTCTTTGCATAAGCATGTGTGCACTATTGGGTCCATATTTCTAGAGTATGCATAAATGTATAGGTCCTAATTTTTTTTATAAATCTATTTTAGATATATTATTTTACATATTTTCAAGTTGGTAAGCTAGACCACTATACTACCCACTAATTAGTGACAATGCTTCTGAAAGTATACACTAGTGTGCCCATCCTGTCTACTTCCTTCAGGATGTAGGAATCTAGGTTGAAAACATATTCTTCTATAAGATTAATCCCCTCATATCATGATAGTGTTGTAAATTTACCTTTACTTATGAAAAACACTCTATTTCCCTTATTCCTATTAAAAGGGACCCCTCTTTTTTAAGTACGATCAATCTTGACCTAGCCAATCCTCATAGGTTTTTTTGCCTTGGTGCTTACTACATGGCACCTATGACTAGTGGTTTAGTAAGTTTATTCAACCCATAAATCACAAGCTACATCAGTAGTGTCTAAGGCCAACTATCCATAATCTCAATAAAGAACTCCTTGGTCATTGGGGTTGATAGTTTCAATGCCTTGCATCATGATGTTATAGATATGGTTGATCTCATCTTCAAGATCAAAATTTTCTACATAATGGGGTCCTTGGTCACTTTAGAGGTGGATCACAACCCTATCCTTGAAATTTTGAAATGTCATATAACACTTTTTGAAGTGCATGTCAGTATTATTTATGTATCACTATGGCCTACCTAGGAGTGATAGATAATTATCTTGCTCAGATAGCTCGATCACTTCCAAGTCAGCATAGAAATTTGTGCTCATAATATCTACACTAGTTCCTTTTATAATTATAATTAGTTACATCTTATATTTGTTGGCCAAGAAAATAACATAAGTGGAAGTCCTCAAGACTAGCCTACCCATCTTCTCCCATGCATTACTTATCAATATATTGACCTCAATACTTATTTTTACAAGGACCTTGCATAAATACCATCCATTAATGGTGGTATTCACCAAGAGCTCTTGATCATATTTTGCATTATATGTATGCTTGACCTATCATACCCTTTTCATGCATGACATATCAATTTCAACTAAATTCTACTTGGCATGTTCTAAAATATAATTATTTAATAAGTAAAATATCCCTTTTGTCTATAGGAGGTGCATGATCTCCATTAGCTCATGTAACTCAGCCTCTTGGTTATCTTTCTTCTTATATGAGGTGGTGGCTTACACCTCTAGATCTCATACCAGTTGAATTTCTCTTTGTAATTTTTGAATGAAACTCATGGCCTATTATAAGATATCCTTCTACCATGCAAGGTTAGGGTAAGGCAAAAATTTGGGTTCCAACCACATGATGTGCTTAGTGTGACTTAGTTCCCCATATTCTAGGTGCAATTCTAGTACTAGCATAATTGATGGCTGAGTGGTGAGCCCACTATGAGTAGTCACCTACACCTTGACTTTATTGATGCTAGTTAGTTATGCCCTTAGATCCCATTTCTTTACTTTTGGCTTGTGCCTAATCATTCCTACACCTTTGTTTGCATTAGGTTGTCCTTGGGTAAAATTTGTATACAAGTTAGGGCATTTTTCAACCTTGTGTGTTCCTCAATAATACCCACACATTAGATGTGTAGGGAGGTTGCACTGATAGTGCTTAATCAAACCACACTTGTAACATGATCACAATGGGAATCTTCCTCCACCACATCCTCCACTCCACCCTATAGAAGCTATTTGCATCCCATAACCTACATTATATTAACCATAGCCCTCATTTCCTTGTATTACCTACCCTCCAACTATTGGAGTTGTTTGTTGTGTGCCTCTCTCCATATTTTTACACATCTCATCGATTACATGACAATAATATATGGTGTGAGTATAGGCATCACATAACTAATAATATATGGTTGTATTAACTTGAATAGTGTATTTCAACAATGGGTAGTTTTGAACATCATGCACCTTATAACAAACCTCATAGCTTGGAAGTAATGTGTGCACATTCCTTTAAGGGCAATTATTCTTGTTATGGTATTTCATCTTGCAGTTAGTGCACCATAATACACTTTGTACATCTTGTGATGAACTAGTAGTCAATTTTTTGAGTTGGTTAGCCATGAATGCAATATATGCTTCCATGAATGGGCTGATCCCAAAATTGGCACTTTTGACTATCTTGACTTTAAACACAACTTCAAGCACTTCTCAAGGATATATGAATGTCTTCATAGAAAGTGCTCTTATAAATGGTACTAACAGTCCTCCAATAAACCATTATGCATGACAAGAGGGGTAAATGTCATTAGGAATCTTGGAAAGAAGAGTTTGAAACCTACCATCATATAGGTGCACACTCTCTAATAACCCTTGACTAATTTCCTTGAGCATGATGATGCTCTACTATTCAAACTTTGGTATGTCTAATTCCTTTAAAAATGCTTCCTTCAAGGTAACATAATCAATTATAGCCTAGTTAGGATCAATTTTACTATACCAAGTATGCAAATGATTAAGTATAATTATCATGAATTGGGTTACCTTGTGCTCTAATTAGGTTATACCTTGAGTGCACCATTGAAGCTCACATTTTAACACATGCACTATGGCATTTTCTATACTATGATAATTTTGTAAGTACATTGTCATTTCATAATATATTTTCTATGGGGGGTTGGCATCTAAGGAATTTACCCCTATTAATTATCTTGGTGATAATCCTCTAATGCCTCTAGTCACTAGGTTGGGTGTCAACCCCATTATTGTGGTTAACATTATTAAAGTTGAATACCTAATGCTACTCACTTGTGGCACTGGGATACTTATTATGGGCTATTTCCTAGTCTATGTAACTAACATTTAATAAATTAGAATGTTTGTGCTCATGTTCTATGTTACTGAGCTAGTTCCCAAAGGTCTAGAGGTATTCTCACTTATCTCTTCATAAGGAAAAACTTGTTCAATCACAAAATTATAGTCCAAGTCTACAAAATGTTTAAATTCAATGTGGAAAATAGGGTTAGTTATCACTCTTCTTTCTTCTTAAGGAGTATCTAGTGCATGAGCATGTAATGTAGATTTAAAAGGGGCAGGTACTTCTAGTGCATCTTCAATGGTAAAATTCTAAAGGGATCTAGTGTATTGTTCACTCATCAATAATTTATCTCAATTTATGGCTTTATTGTTCATTTTCTCACAATGTTTTAATTCAAGAGATCCTTTCCCATGCCCTTCCCACTTGCTTAAAGTTCTCTCAGTACTTCCAAGTTTTAGATTTTCCATCATCCCGTGCCTTCTCTTATTATAAGTCTATCCCCTGAGCTCTCATATGCCAATCTACTCATCCCTTTCCATTACACTTCACCTACACATCCCATTCTTCCCTGTTGTATTGCTCATATGCAAAAGTACTTTAGCCTTCCATTCTTATAGTTTTAAAGCCATAATCCACCATCAGCTTCTTAATATTTTTACTAATTTATTTCACAAACATGCCTTTAGGTTCACATAATAATTGATACTCTACTTATTTAGGGTAGTAGTATATTGATACTACAAACTCAAGCACATAACTATTTAGTGCTCCTTACCACCATTTTTCTATAGATCTAGTCCAAGTGGCATCAAGGTTCTCAAGGTTTTCTAGGCACTCTTTTATCCACTCAAGGTGTTATCTATAATTTAATATTATGTGGGTCACATAGGTAGCTAACCATTAGTACACTTACTCAAGTAGTTTTTAAAAGAATACCCCATACAAATCATCATATAGGTTGTTCTAGACCCACTTCTTTGGCTTCTATTCTTTATAGGATGGATGATCTAACACAAAGTTATCTTTAACCTATTCTAGCTAGTGATTGATGTTCTTAAAGGATAATTAGAGCATTGTTATTTTTCACCATTTTAGAAATAAAATTCAACATGGGTCTAGATAACAAAACCAAAATGTTGTAGAAAAGGGTTGGTTGCCTAAGTCATTTACTCTATCAGGCACTTATTTGGATATCTAGGTCAGTTTTAGACTAGTTACAACTAGGTGAAAACATATAATAAACCCATGGTGATCAAAATTTTCACTCTACTATGCTAGCATTGATTCATATAAGGTATAATCCTTATGCACTCACCCAAAGCATAGTAAAGAAAGAAGAGAGGCCAACATTGGGCTAGTTGTGCCATAACACAACTCATTATTTAAGGTACTTATTCATTACAATAATGACATTGGTAGGTTAATTAGTGAAAACCATTATGGGTGGAGTCTAACTAATTATAGGTGTAAAGTCTATTTAGGGAACTTGTTCTAATCATAGGATCACAAACCTATATTAGGCTAGTTCTAGGATCTCAAGGGCACAAGATTTTATCTTATTAGTCTTAGCATTATTTGGTGTTGATATGGGTCAAGGGAATTACTTTATGTCAAGGGATCATGCTCAAGATTAGTGCTTTAGGTATGTATATCATCACTTGGTGTGGGGTCCTCCTACACTTAGAGTATTTCTATACATTATACTGATGTGATCACTTACATAAAGATGACATTAATGAGTTGTACTAAAATCTTGGTATAAACTAGCATTCATATATTAAATATAATCATTAACACTATTACAAACTTTATGTAACTAATGAACACTACCATAACCATATACACTAGATCAATACTCAATTAAGTGTAATGCCATTCATCATTAAACATTATTAGGATAAATAGAGTACATGATAATTAAAATAGAGAAAATGCTCATCTAAAGCTATTAAAGGCCTAGAGGCTCACAAGTGAGCTTGGAAACTATAATGGGGAGCCTCAATGGCATCCATGTTAGTCCCAAGTTTCAATGGTGGTTTTTTCACTATGTTTGAAAACAATTCTACAAAGATTCACTATCTCAAAGTTATGTCCCCTGCATACTAGTTTGATCTTGGATTTATAGCACTAAGTAGCATCTTCATGCAATGTTGGAGATGCACACCAAGTGCTAAGATGGAACTTTGGTTGATCAATCCATCTACTCCATCACCTTTTACCATTTAAATTTTATTCACCATGTACAACTAGTTATGAAGATTCCCTAAAAACCCTGGGTGCCAAGTAACTACCTACCAGCTAGCACAATATGTTTTAATATTATTTCAACTAGCATAAAAGGTGATAAAATAATAATCGCTCTAAATGATCACCTTGCACTGAAATATATGCTAAGTTGGCATGGATCAAAAAGGATACCAACACTTCCAAAGGTCAAATATATACATTTATACCTAGATTAAGCTATTTTAAGTGATTATACCCTAAATTCGTATTTTTTTATAAAAATATAAGATCAACTAGTTGGAAAATGGTGAGATTCCATCCTTCCCCAAGTTGGCCAATTTTATCCTTCTTTAGTCTCATTTCCCAATTATGAAAACTTTTAGAATATTTTCTTTATTTCTTATTTTATTTTTTTATCTATCAACATGGCTATATCTAGGGCTAAAATATCTAATTTTGTCTTTTTGGTTCATAATTAGTCTTCTTTCAATCATTTTCACTTCATCAAATTCAGTGTTTTAGATTCATTCTAGTTCTTGAAAGTTCATTTACAACATTCTAATTTATTATATAAAATTTATACTAGCTAGGGTTATTTACCATAGTAATTATAATTTAAATAACACATATTGGTTTATTCGAGTTTCCACACACCTTCATTGCTTTAAAAAATTGATCCTATGGTTTAGATAAATTCCTAAACATGTGACACTAATTTTTTTTTATTTCAACCTTAGATCTAAATATAACATTAAAATGATTTTATTTCAATCTTAGATATAATTTTTAACATTTAAAACACTTTATTTTAACCTCAGATCTGAGATCTAACACTAAAAACATCTTCTTTTAGCCTTGTATTTCATAATAATTAACTAATCTCCATATATATGAAAATTCATTTTGTTTGCATTCTATTTTTGGTCATTTTTTTCCATATCTTTTTCCATGTTATTTTAATATGACATAAAAAACCTATTTCATTTATTCCTATAAGGTAAAACACTTTATTGAGTGGAACTATTATAGAGAATATTCAAGTTCCTTTGATCTCTTCTATAATGGATGATATATATTTTTGTTGGAGATGATAAAATAACTATCCAACATTATACACAAGATTCATTAATGGATTTTTTTTAAATTCAAGTATGACATGGGAACAAGAGAAATCATATATTCAGGATGCTATAAATCCTCATACTACCCCTCAATATTATGATAAATGTTTTTCCTCTAAGAATCTCCATGTTGTCACTACCTCAAGGGGAAAGTTAACCCATCCTATAGTACCAAATAAGGTTAACCAACATATCCTTCCTTAACCCCATATACCTCCCACATCTCCTCTTGATGGTGTTTGTATTCATGTTTAATCATAGGTACCTTGAGATTGTGTTTGTGAATCCATTAAATATAAAATCATCACTATGAAAAATTCAATAAGATAATTTCAAAATCAAAATCAGTATTTCATTCCAAAGATCTCATTGTGGGAAAATAATATCACACATATAAATAATTAAGAGTATGTTAGTGTTAATCATGTATATATATGTATATCAAGCTATATTTAGCCTCTATAATAACATACATTTAAAGATAATGATTTAAAAGTTAATAATATTTCAATTGAAATTCTAAGATAAATTATTTGAATCATTTTTATTACATTACCTTCTATGCCTCCTCTATGGAGATCAAAATACTATTGTACATATTATGCAATTCGTGTGAATCATATATATGGATTTTAGGATTTAGAGGACAAAATACAAGGTATTATTAATCTTATAATATATACATCAATTAATAAACCCACCTACATTATGATTATATATTCTAAATAAAAAGGACAAAAATAGCATGTATGGATACAAAATGACACTTTAGAGAAATAAAATATTCAAATGGAAAAATTATAGAAAGAAAAGATCTAAAAGTCAACATAGAGCCAACAGGGTTAAAAAGGGAACAAAATTAAAATTAATATTACAAAAAAAAAAATTACAAAAGGGAAGTTTTGAAAAAGACAAGGTATTAAAAGAATAAAGTATGAAGGGACAAGTTGTATTAGAAAATATATAACAAAAAATGTTACAAAAAGATATATTATTAAAATAAAAGTTACAAAATCAAATTCAAGATAAGAAAAATATCATTCTTAACTGAGGGTTTCTAATAAAAGAGGTTAAAAAGAAAGGTATGCCTACAAAAGTTAAGGTTACAAGTGAGGTTTCCATGGACTTAACCACAAATCATTCATCATGTATAAATTATTTATTTTTTAACCCTCTCATATATGAAAATACATATACTAATCTTAATATTTCATCATTTTTTGAAGACAATATATGTATCATCACACTTTTAAAATATCTTAGGTATGACAATCAACACTTGGGTGGTATTAGAGGACCTCAATGGTTCATTGGATTCATTCAAATACAATTCACACTTGAATAAAAAACATTTTATATTATATTTCATATTGACCCTACCTTGGATTAGTTCACTTTAAAAACTAGGAAGATCATGGATGAGATCAATGGGGGAAACATTAGGAAAATATCATGATTATGTCATATTTGAGCATGAAAGTGCAATGATTACTTTTTTAAGGGAAGATAAATCTATAAAGTAGGAAAATGTGAAAGGTAATATATCTCAAAAAATACATATGAAATAATAAAAAATACACATGATACAATTCATATACCAAAGCAAAGGAAATAGAAATTTTAATACCACAATATGGAGTAATTGATTTTACATATACAGATATAGAAGATGAAAAGAGTGGCATACCACAGTTTTAAGACCAATAAGATGATTATGATCATGATGGTGATTATAAAAATATGATTTTAATGACGCAAAGAATATGTAGGATGAATATTTTAATGTAATTGATTGTTATAGCACACATGATACAAGACCTCCACATAAGCATCCCATTGATGATTTTTTTGGGTTTTACTAACATAAATTTAATTTTACATAACTTCTTGACTATTTCATCATGTTATTATACTTATTTTACATGAAATAAATTTGATAATTTATATCAATCCATTGGGTAATTTTTACTTGTTGGCCTCTTAATCTTTCTTTTTAACTTTCTAAATCTTAAAAATCCAAAACATTGATCAATTTTACCATATTCTGCCATTTATTTCCTTATTTTCATGTTTTTCACTAATCAAATGTAATTTTTATATCAATATAAAAATTAAAAAATATGGAAAATAATGACTTAAACTATTCTACTTGGTTGATCTTGTTATATGTAAATTTTTACCAAGAAATCAAAATCCTAGCACATATTGTCTTATTTTTTCAAATTTTCAAACATTTTCTCTATTTTAGTATGAAAACCACTATTTATTAATTAAAAATGATTATTTTTATGTGATTTATTTTTCATATATGTGACATAATTATGATAGTGTAAATTTGATAAAACAAGGATGTAGAAGTCAATCGTATAAATAATCTTTATGTCCCTTACATACTTTTCAAAGTTGAAATTCATATATAGTAGGGGCATCTTGCCTTTACATATCCATGTAAACATATCTAGTGTAAAATTTACATTATAATGTGTTGTGGTTTTTTATATAAATCTCCTATTATTCTACTTTTGAATCCTTTGCTTATCACTAGCTTCTATTATTCTAAGCCTAATAATAAAAAAAAATAAAAAAAATCAAATGTATGTATGTATGTATGTATGTATGTATGTATATATATATATATATATATATATATATATATATATATATATATATTATAAAAATAAAAATTAGGACTTGAACATGCTTAGATATCTAGTTTACATCATTGGAATATGTAATTTATATCATGATTAGTAGATAGGATATTATTTTTATATTACACATGTATTTAACTAGTATTCATGAGTTTTATGTAAGACATACAAACTTTTACATGAATTAAGGTGTTGGAATTATCATTTTAGACACCCATTTTGGTAAAAGTACACATATTTCTAGTTTTCATGTATGTATATACCTTTTTACTAGGAATTAGACATCTAGTGATGTAGTTTCTCATGGACCTCTTTGGTTCCATCTTATTTCACTTGAATTACCTACCCCTTGGGCCTAATTCTTATGTGTTTATCTTCATTCAATGTATACTAGATAACCATACTTTTTTTACTTGTTTTATATATGATTTATCCCTTGGACACTTTCATTCATCCTTGACACTAGCGTCAATGTTAGTGTATAACCTCAATACAATTGTTCATATTTATCTTTTTATGTTTTTCTATATCATTCACTTTGTGACCATTTTTGTTAACCTTTTTCTCGCATCATATGGTTGGATTTTCACGTGTTACTAGGTTTTAATTTAAATTCAAAAGGTTCCTATAAATACAAAGGATATAATAAAATTAAAGGAAATTATAATTTTATAAATCAAATATATACTAATAAATTAATTTATATTTCAAGCTATCAAATTTTACTACAATAGTGAATTAAATATTTGAATCATTTAAAATGTCAAATATACTATTACATCACTTATTCCAAGGGTTACTAGGAGAAATACCATATAGTCGCACTTTTACAATTCCTAACACATGCATAAGAGGGACAAATACATGAAATTTTTAGTTCCTATTAAAAGTATTAGATATGTAGGAAACACTTAGAAAAAATAGGGTTTCTAGGGCTATCTCAGCTCACATTATTAACCCCTTTTTACCAACTTGCAAGAGGTACAATGCAAAATAACTATGGATTATTATTATATAGATCTAGCATATAGGCAAACATAAGTTGAGGAATATAATGATTACACTAGGGTAAATGCAAGTTTGGTCCAAATTTGAGGTCACTCTTATGTATATATCTCACTAGACACTAGTGTTAGAAATAAATATAAACATCGATGTTACTATCCCAAATTGATGCAACTATTTTAAAGTTAAAAATAGTTAAAATAAAAAACAAGAAAAGTATAGATTTATAACACAAATCTATGAAAAATACTTAACAATACCAAAATCCATAATAGAATAAGAAATAAGATACGCTCTCTTTATATCTTATTTGCTTAGTACTTTTTGTATTTATTACATATGCTATATTAGGTAAATATATATTATTAATTATATTTTATTGTAATTTAAATATCACAATTCCTTTCAAACAACTTTATTTACTTTGGTGTTATATTTTAAAAATCTAAAAGAACTTAAAACATTTGGTGAACCCATCCTCTATTTGTTGAACCCAAAACATAGTTTGCATGTGGTTTTATCTTTCTTCAAGGATTTCATTTCAAAATTCTATATTTTATTTTTAGATATAATTAATGATTATGTAGGATTAGATTAGGTATGTTAAATATCCTTATTACTTTGGCCCTCATGGTTATGTTTTTTGTAATTTTTTTAAAGGCTCAACTCCTTATGGAGTTATTACTTTATGTAAATCCAAGGGATCCTCAGCCAAAAAATCCTCATCCTTTGGTTAGTCAGTTTAATGTTCCCAATGATCAATGTATTTCATATGATGATCTTACAAAACATCAAAAATGAACTCAAACCCCTTACTTTACTTATTACTATGATAATGAAAGAACTACTGATGCAAATTTAAGTCTAATTGAGTAAGATAGTGAGAACAACATTTATACTTATGAATTTGAAAGTATTAGTATCCCTCTTGACTATGAAAAATCTAATTTTACTTTTTTCCAATGATGAAGTGTTTCAAAAACCAAAAAACATGCAAAATTATACTATTCCTAATGTTGACAGTCCAATTATTGCATCTACACCTTCCTTAGTTATCTCAAAAACCAAGTGTGAGTCTCCCCTTTCTAATTTTTACAAATTCAAAGAGGTTAAATGTTCCTCAAATATATCTCATAATGAAAATGGTGATGAAATAAAGTGTGTGCCTTCTCATCCAAATAATACTAGTGAGGAAAATCCTATGACTTCTTTGCATGATTCAAGTAAACCTAATCTAATTTTGTCTTACCCTCTAGTATGTAATGAGAAAACTAAATGTCTTATGTCTCCCATTATTATCCTTGAATAACATAAGAAGAGTACCAATGAGAATCCTAAGGAAACTCTCACAAAAGTTGCATTATTTGTGGACACAGAAAAAGTCCCAAATCCATTTTATGTATCTCATGTAAAGGTCAACTCATATAAATCAAAGAATTTAAAAAGTAGCATTACATTTTACCTTCCTTTATAGATTAAAAATTAAAGTGATAGTTTCATTCCCCCCTCTTAGGATATTGTAAATGAAGTGCCAAATGTTTCTTTTCCTCCCTCTATTGTATTTTTGTCTAACCAAGAGCAAATGTTCACAAGTGAAATTATTTTCCCAATTATTATTAAATGTAACCAAATTAAAAGTGAAGTAGAATATTTTAATGGTAATAGTATTACCCTTCATGATACACATAATGATATACTTACCTATTTAACCATGGGTAATCCTTTACCAAATGTTGTAAAGCCATGCGATGATTCTTCTCTCAAGAGTGGTAAAGATCCTACCATTCCTATGTTTCATGTGAATGGTATTTTATAAACTATAAAGAAAACTTCAACCTATCCTTATGATATTTTATCTATCATGACCACCATGGGATATTTTCAACATCAAGTCAACACTCTTAAATCATAAGTTTCTTCTCATGAGGCTATTTTTGAGGAGAATACATTACAAGACCAAACTATTATTTGAGATGTATTTGAATATCCTAATCTCAAAGAAGTTTATGCCTTATTTATACTTATTTTTTAGTCAAGGGGATCATGTTATTCATTTTCAAAAATATATACACTCTTTTGGGCATCGGGCCCAAAATGGAAGCTTGTTATTAAAAGCTTTCACATGTAATTTAACTAAATGGGTTCTTGATTGGTTTTAAAAACTTAAAAATGGTTCCTTATCAAATTCTAATAATCTTGAGGATGTATTAATATTAAATTTTAACTATTTTATTATACATAAGTTACCATTAGAATATTTTCAAGCATTGACAAAAAATGAGAATGAGTTTATACAAGACTATGTTGTTTGATTTAAGAATACTTTATATTCAATAAACTATACACCTTTCGATTTGGAAGTAAAATTTATATTTAGTAGGGATCTTATTTCTCCACTTAGAGAGAGAGAGATAATTTAATAATACCTTTAATTCATTTAAGACCTTATAATGGGATATGCATAAATATGCATGTGTTTTAACAAATACACAAACTCAATTACATATTTTATTATCCAAAACCAAGCATGATAAGAATAATTTTTTAAGGGCATATAAATAAGTTACAAAGTATTATAAATCACTTCAAATATATTCTTCAAAACCACTATTACCTACCAAAACACCAATAGTTAATGTATTAAACAAAGGAAAAGGACACATTTTTAGAGTACTGTTAGGTTGTGGAGCTAAAAGCTTCACTGATGTAGACATGGAGGAGGTTGCTGGAGAGTTTGCGGAGTGTCACTAACACTGGCGTCAGTCAGGCCAATCGACGTCAGTAGGATCAGACAAGAAGGCAACCGACATCGGTCAGAAGTCAGCCAGCATCGGCACCCCCCAAGCAGATAGGGACTGACGTCGGTCACCTATGTGGTTTGAACTGCGTATGTTATGGGCAGTTAGCTAATGAACCAAGTGTTTGCATGACAAGAGCCAAATTTAGACTAAAAGCTACAGATCTAATTATTGTAATTAGGTGTCTAATTATTGTTTACAAGAGATCTATTTAAGAGACTCATTGGTTGTATTGTAAACGTGTGCTATAAAGTAAGAGAGCAATAATATAAGCTCCTTCTGTGTGTGAGGTGAGCATGGTGTGTTCCTCCTAGTGCCACAGTACCAAGTGTGGGTGTTGGATTAGAGAATTAGTAGGGTTCTTCATGTATGTATGATCTTGGTCATCAGGTGAGCATGGCTAACATAGGAGATCTACATGGTAAGTAAGATCATTGATTTACAGGTGTATGTGTGTGCAAGGTCAAGGTTCACAGGTGTACAGAACCAGATTGATTTGTAAGTGTGCAAGATCAGATAGGACAACAACACAATAAGGAGCAGAATCAGGTGGGATCTACTTTGAGTACAGTGTGTACTCAGATAGAGTAAAGAGGAAGAAAAGGAAGATCCTTCCATAAGTAAGGTCTATTGAGGTGTAGGTTGTTGTAGGTTCAGGGGAGATCTACTTGAAGTATGTTTGTGTACTTCTGGAGTGCGTGGAGCACTTGTGGAGTGCATGGAGCACTTGTCGAGTGCATGGAGCACAGGTGTAAGGTGAACACCAACTCTATTTTTGAGTTGGGTGTTGGGACCTAAGGGAGAGATCTTTGAGGGAATATTTACTATTTATGCCCTAAAGGTGTGGGAGCCCTAGAGATGTGTAAGGAAGAAGAACTGTGGCAGCCTTCTTTGTTGTATTTCCTTTTGAAAGAGTTTTAATACAAGTTGTGTATTATATCTCATATTCTATGTTATTTTTGGATTCTAGTTACTTGTGTATTCTGGTTAATTTTTGCATGTTAAGTTGCCAATTGTGTGCTTCTGTTATATTTATCCCAACACGTGGTATCAGAGCTAATGTTGCAGGGAGCAAGTTTTGTGTTTGGTTACAGGTCACTCTCAGGGGTTTCTGATTGAGTGGGAGTAGAGCAATGATAGAAGAAAGTAAGCTAAGAATGGAGGAGTTGAAAATCATAGATGGTCACTTACGGTCCTATGGAAAGAAAGAGCAGGAAAAAGAATATTGTTGGTTGGTAGCAGATCAGCATGAAGGAACTGAAGATGTAGATGTTGTAGGTGTTGTTACACAGGATGCTTTGGGAGGTTTCTTGGATGAAGTTGAATCTTGGATAATAGATTTTGTTGCCTCTTTCCATGCAGCCCCAGGGAGAGGAGCTGGTGAGCCTTGCCAAAGAATTGGCAAAGGGGAAGTGAAGCTGAAATTGCAGGTGGTTAACACATGGGTGTTGAAGCAGGTCATGCAGGTCCTAGGTTTGGAGATGTGGCTAATTTCTTCAAAAAAGTTGGGTGATGAGAGATGCATAAGAACTCTCATAGAAGATGCACTTGAATTAACTGGTGGTAAGAAAATAGGTACTCTTTATCTACTTGTTTATATTACTGATTCTTCTTTTATTGCAGAGACATGGCTTTGTAGGCTTGGTCACATGAGCAAGAAGGAGATGCATGTTCTTAAGTAGAAGATAGATATATTTGACAGGCTTAAAAACTAGAAAGCCTTGGTGTTTATGGAGGAGATGGTGGATAGAGACTAGTGGATGGGGCTGGATACTTCTGGGTAGGGTAGTTTGGACATGGGTTTTGATTCAAAGGAGCTCGCAGGGAAAAAGTCATCACTCACAGGCGAACACAGGTACCAACGTCGGTAGGAAAATTGATGTCGATAGTAGGTAATATCAACGTCGGTCATGAAGACCAACATTGGTAGCAGGAGGACACTGATGTCAATAGGGTTGGTAGTCAGGATGGGCATAGGAATCGATGTCAGTCAGATGCAGACTATGTGGTGACTGAGGTCGGTCACTGTAACGGATTTTGGGTAGATAACAAGTTGTCAAGGAGTCTCAAATGCCCATATGGAGGACTAAAGGTGGTAAGTAAGCCTCAAATTCATTATTCCTCTTCTTTATACCAGTTGCTTATTGTAGAGTAGGAAGGACCCAGGAAATAGTGGGAGCATCGCAGGATTATGATGCAGAACCAAGTAAAGATTTGGTAGAGTTGCCAGTAGGTATGAAAGCACAGAGATGAATGGATACCTTAGTTGAAGAATAGAGAGAATGGACACGTGAGATGGAAGACCAGGTCATATGTTCTTGAGGAAGCTATAGGACAGTGGTATAGGGTTTGATAGGTGGAGGATGAAGCATGGCTTCAGTCAACGTCAGGGTAACTACTGTGGTTTGTCTTACCAGGGGGATGGTGATTACAACATCATTCTATTGTTGTATGTGGATGGTATGCTAGCTAGCAGGTTTATACATATAGGGTTTTGCTGAGCTAAGGGTAAGATTAGTTTAGAGGTTTGCTATGAAGAATTTAGAGCAGTGAAATTCTTTAGCATGGGAGACATGGGAGATCACAGGTTGATTTTGTCTCCAGTGGGAGCTGGTGTGAATCAGGTGTTGGCAAGGTTCAAGATGCAGAATTAGAGCACACCAAGGGTTGGATAGTTTAGTGTCTAAAATCACATGAGGTCTAGTATAGACCTGAGTTTGCCCAATCAGTGGGTGTTGTGAGAGAGTTAGGAGCCAATTCGGGGAAGTGGGTTCTCAAGGATTTGAGAGGGACCAGCAGCAAGGATTCATGCTATGGAGGGTCAAGACTTCACTACATGGGTTTGTAGGTTCAGATGTGGTAGGGTACTTGGATGACAGGTGGTGCACCATAGGTTGTGTGGTGGGTTGTCTTCAAGATTGATCTTGAAGAGGGATACAAGATAGGAAATAGATTAGATGGGGTATAGGTATAGGTATAGTGCAGCTATTTATCTCCAAGTGGGAGATTGTTAGGTTGTGGAGCTAAAAGCTTCACTGATGCAGACATGGAGGAGGTTGTTGGAGAGTTTACAGAGTGTCACTAACACCGGTGTCGGTCAGGCCAAATGACATCGACAGGATTAGACAAGAAGGCAACCGATGTCAGTTAGAAGTCAGTCGACATCGGCACCCCCCAGGTAGACAGGGACAGACGTCGGTCACATGTTTGGTTCAAACTATGTATGTTAGGGGTAGTTAGCTAATGAACCAAGTGTTTGCATGACAAGAGCCAAATTTAGACTAGAAGTTGTAGATCTAATTATTGTAATTAGGTGTCTAATTATTGTTTGCATGAGATCTATTTAAGAGACTCATTGGTTATATTGTAAATGTGTGCTAGAATGTAAGAAAGCAATAATATAAGCTCCTTTTGTGTGTGAGGTGAGCATGGTGTGTTCCTCCTAGTGCCACAGTACCAAGTGTGGGTGTTGGATTGGAGAATCAGTAGGGTTCTTCATGTATGTATGATCTTGGTCATCAGGTGAGCATGGCTACTTTAGGAGATCTACATGGTAAGTAAGATCATTGATTTGTAGGTGTATGTGTGTGTAAGGTCAAGGTTCATAGGTGTGCAGAACCAGATTGATTTATAGGTGTGCAAGATTAGATAAGACATCAACACAACAGGGATCGGAATCAGGTGGGATCTACTTGGAGTACAGTGTGTACTCAGATAGAGCAAAGAGGAAGGTAAGGAATATCCTTCCATAAGTAAGGTCTATTGAGGTGCAAGTTGTTACAGGTTCAGGGGAGATCTACTTGAAGTACATTTGTGTACTTGTGGAGTGCGTGGAGCACTTGTGGAGTGTGTGGAGCATAGGTGTAAGGTGAACACCAACTCTGTGTTTGATTTGGGTGTTGGGACCTAAGGGAGAGAGCTTTGAGGGAATATTTACTGCTTATGCCCTAGAGGTGTGGGAGGCCTAGAGGTGTGTAAGGAAGAAGATTGTATTTCCTTCTAAAAGAGATTTAATACAAGTTGTGTATTGTCTCTCATATTATGTGTTATTTTTGGATTCTAGTTACTTGTGTATTCTAGTTAATTTCCACATGTTAAGTTGCTTGGTAATCAATTGTGTGCTTCTATTATATTTATCCCAACAAGTACCTCCCATTGGTTAGACCAAATAACCCTAGGAGGTGCTAACTTCTTTAGTTTGATTGGTATTAAGATAGACCAAAATATATATTATATGCATTTTTGGATAAACAATTAATCAAACTCCCTATTAAATCATATTATAAACCTAATAAATTTGAGAAGTCAATAGGACACCACTTTTATACTTATCATGGTATTAATGGCCATTAATATAATGAGTGTTTTACTCTTAAGCAAAAATTACATAGTTAACAGATCAAGGAATCATTACATTTAAATAATATCCATACATAACTCAATCACATACTTATCTTAGAGGCTCATATAACAAGTTTAATCCATCCCATGATGGTCCTTCTAAGGAATACATGGCCCATCATCCTTCACATAAGACATTCACTAGCATAAGTCCTTCCCTAGTGTGCTCTCTACCAGGATTGATTGCTCCCACACTAATCCTAGCAAAGAACCATTGCTTGATTAGGTCTTGTATAAAGGAACACATGGAGGAGTTATACCTACATAATATATATTGTTTCCTAAGTAGGTACCTATAGATTCACTAGGTATGCCTATAATTATAGTAAAGTTGACCAAAAACAAAATTGATAGTTATTTTATCACATGATCATTATAGTAAAGCATTATTGTTTCATATAGGGTTTCATTACATATGATTCCCACTTTATTCTTAAAATAATACAAGTATTTCAATAAATTGAAATATTTGTTATATCTTTTACCATATATACAACATACACCGTGGAAGTAAAATATAATTAATAAACCATATAATGATGAACAAATAATAAAACAATGAAAATATATTTGATAACATTGATATTTTTGAGACAAAAATACTAAAACATATTATACCCTAAGGGAGACCCATTAATTTTTTGGGAAAAATATTTAAGGTGACCAAGGAAGCCCCTTTTTAATACCTAGTGGAAATCAAAGATTTGGGTGAAATTTTTAACTTGCAAAGTTAAAAATTATACCCCAACCTCTGCTGCCTAATTTTCACATACCTAGTGGAAAAATGATGTTTAATTACAATTTTCAATTTTAAAAAGTTTAAAAATGCACCATAACCTATACTTCCTACTCACCCAATGCCTAATGGAAATTGGAACTTCAGTTACACTTTACAACTTTGTAACTTGCAAATTGCAAATAGAGCCCCATCTTCTACCATTCACCAAGCCTAGAGAAACTAGAACTCTGATTGCACATTAAAACTTGAAAAGTTTAAAAGTCCAATAAAATTTCCACTTTCTTTCGTTTACCATACCCATAGAAACTAAAACTCCAGTTGCACATTGTAACTTCCAAAGCTACAAAGTGCAACTTGATTTCTACTTTCCACCCTTCCTCCCTACCTGAAGAAATCAAAACCCTAGTTGTAATTTCAACTGTGAAAATTTGCAAAGTGTAACTTGATTCTACTTTCTTGCTTTCATGGTACCAAGTTACCTAGCAAAAATTGGAGATCAAAATGCAAAATACAATTTTGTAAATTTGTAAAATTTTATCATGACTCCAAAACCTTGCTTATCCCACCATTTTCCCAACCACCACCCTAATTAACATTAATTATAAGGTTTTATTAATAAAACTAGGGTTTTAGTAATTTTTTAACATTTAAAATTAGATTTGGAGATATTCATATTAAGATTCTTTTGAGTGCTCACCAAGCCACATCTCACCAATGTTACACTAATGCCATGACTGCCATTTCCATCCCTTACATGAATAAAATTGTATTCTTTCATTTTCACCACGTTTTCCATAAAATAAATTATATCTTTCTATCAGAAAATCATAGATTTCCATTGAATTGCATAAGGATTTTAGCTATAAATTTAGGGTATTCTCCATTTTACCTTCTTCATGCATTGTTTCATTTTTTCCTACTAAAGGCTTGTTTAAAAAGATAATCTAATCATTTATTGATCATTGTAAGAAATATATGGCTTAAAAAATTGATTAAATATAGAATATTCCCCAACTATTCTCTACCCAGACTTTAGAGGAAATGCCCATTGTAAAAACAACTCCAAAACCCATAGAAATCCCCATTGCACTAACAACTCCAATCCTCGTTAGAGATACAACTCACTTTTGCAAACCTAAACCCTGCCAGAACTTTCATTAGACTTTGCAAGTGTAAATTACAAGTCTAAAACCACTAAATTTTTTTATCTATCTTTTTAAGTGAAAATTATAAGTTTGAACCCCATCAAACATTTTAGTTACAATTGTAAAATATATCTCTATCACAAATTTTACCTATAATTACAAGTCTAAAACTCACCAAATCTATGATTGGTTTTCCCAAACCAATTTTCCTAGAATATATGTCTAAAAAATTAATTAAGTTTAATTCCAAGTGACCAAGTTTCCCATTCATCTTAGACTGAAATATGAATGATATTACCAACATAGATCTAGGTCACATAAACCTAGTTGATTTTTGGAATAGAATAAACACTAAATTAAAGAAAGATTGGATTCAAAGTATCTACAATAGTGGGTTTATCCATGTATAATACTTCACACTATTAGTGTAGATCCATGATATTTGTTAGAAAAACACTATGTGCCTTTACAAGGGGAAAATATTCTAAAAATATGGCAAAGCACTATTAGCAAAGCACTATCTTATGCATACCTCCCATTATCAGTGAAGAGGAGTGGTGAATGACAAAGGAAAGAATATTTATATACTTGAACTTTATTTCATAGATACCATGTTTATGATTCTATAATATGAATGATATCTAGATATAACCCTTAACTCTTATAATATGTTCTATAAAAATAATAATACTTCATGTTTATGGGCTATAAATAAATAATGGCTAAAAAAATCTAGACCCATATCCATGAGACTGTCTAAATCCCTAACAAGAATAGACTTCAAAGAAGTAGGTGACATTATCATATCTTAAAAAGAGTTATAAGGAACCTAAATGCTAAGAATTATCAAGATTGGATGTACCAATATATCTGGGTGATCTAATTAAACAAATTGTATGTCCACTAGGCGCAATTGATTTCTGAATCCATCCACAAACAATTTATTGAATTCCACACTATAATAAAGTTTTGCATGACCTCATACTTGGTCTATAAACTATCAAAGGGTATTTCATTCCTAGGATTGAACATAGTGCCCACTTAGATCAAGAAGGTCTTTAATTACTATCTTGACCTCATCATTAAGGAAAGAAAGAAACATTTTAGAAGGGTCAATGATGCTTTCATATAAAACATCATAATTATTTTTGATAAGGAGATAGAAAGGAGAAGATTATCTAATGATAAAAAATTTAAAATCATAAATTAGGGATCATATTTCATTTAGTTCCCAATATATTTATAAATCAGGGTGGGAGGTTTTAGTGGTTATCCCTACAGCCTTAAAAGGTATGTAAATGACAAATGGACCCTGATGGAACTTGTACGGAAACTTGAAAAAACTCACAAGTTATTTTTAAGCAAACATAAGTTAGGGATCCACTTCCCCATCAACATGAGTTATACTTGCCCTTCCCTATCAAAATCCAAATGTCAGAGATCTTGATGCAAAGCCATTCTATGATGTGAGAGGCTATATTACCATTATAGTGGGTATCACCACATACTCCCACATTATGTTTTATGAATATTATTGGGAAGACAAACAAGATGAAGAGGAAGTGAGATTGAGAAATTATTCTAGGATAACCCTAGAACAAATCAAAACTTATGACATAGAACCAATCCTTAAGGACTTAAAAAATGATGAATTTCTAGTTGATAGGTTATACTATGATAATAAGATCTATCTCCAACCTCTTCTACTATTCATGTGGTTTATACCTGAATCCTTTTCATTGATGGATAGGACCACCTAGGTAATAAATAGAATAATCAACTAGATAAGGAGAAAAGTGGTCAAGATTACCAAGGAATCCTTGAGAATCAATGATAGGTTAAGAGAAGTGAAGGAGAAGGGTGTGGTAACAATAGTGAGTGTTCTAGAAGTGAAACCCAACAAGATTAGGTAAATAAGCTATTTGTGTCATACAGGTAGAAATAAAATCAAAAGGATAAAAGAGGTCCTTATAGTAGCCAAGAGATAATAATACAACAAATGGATCAGTCAATATCAACTTCCATAAAGGACATAACTGCTTCTCTAATAACACAAATATTTACCCCTCCTATCTCTATTATTTAACCAACTATAGTATTCCCTCATCCTATTTCAACTACCCAATTAGCTCAAATAACTACCCCTCTTATTTCTACTAGTCTACCAATTTAAGTGATTTCACCTTCACCTGACCCACCTATGTAGGTAACTTCCTTAGTAGAAATCCAATCAACACAAGTGGATGCTTATAATGTACCTTCACCTCCTTTAGCAATCACTTCCACCTCATCCCCCATATCCACTACTACTCCATTAATCACTAATACCACCAAAAAATACATGCTTTTAGACTCAATTATTTTGAATACAATCCAACTAGCCATCCCAACCATTGGGGTAGTTATTGATTCATTTTCATCTCCCATCATAGCCCCCATTTCATTAACTCTAAGAGTTCTTACCATGTTTATTGATTCATTTTCTACCTTAGATTCTAGACTTCCATAACTTCCCCTATTTTAACTACCCATGACTAACCCTCCACTCATGTCATTCCTAGTTCCCACACCTATAGTAAGCACATCAATACCCACTTCACCCACTTATTAAAATCCATTAATAACCCAATCCTCCACCAAGGAGGTGGATATATAAGGATCCACTTATACAAATTTAGTTGCTTAACCCATAAATGGGAAACGAATAGTACAATCATTAGACAAGGATTTAGTGACAACATCAGTGATAGATACAACACTTGTAACAATAACCACTAGTATATCAACTTCAGTGATAAATTCATAGATAACAATGTCAATTTTATAGGATGCCACTCCAAGGTTTCTAACACAATTAGTAACAAAGAAGTGGAAACAAATGGTGTCTCTTGACACACTAGACTTTGGTCTATTAGAGGCATCTAAGAGATCAAAGTCAAGACCCATAACCCTATCTAGGATATCATATTATTTATAAGGGGAGAGATATGTGGAAATACCAATCCCCCCACTTGATAAATAAAAGGAAGATCTAGTGGTGGGGGATTATCAAATATCTAAGGAGCATTTGAGTTATTTGATTAGATAAGGGATAGAACATGATGTTTAATAAAGAATTATCTCTCTTTTTGAGAATATGGCTAGTGATAAGGTTACAAAGGATGAACTGAAGAATAAATTTGAGTAGTTGAGAACTTCCCTAAAGAAGTTCATGAAGCCATTATCCTAGGCAACACAATATTTTACTTAATTCATTGATAAATAAACATTTGAAGTAATGACAAAGACTAATAATATGGGAAGGGACATAAAATATTGGGATGAATAAGTAATCATGAAATTAAACATAGTGATAGAGCTAGAAATGGTCTATTACAAGCCTTTGAAGGATGATCAGGAATCTTTAAAATCAAAAATAAGCAAGGATGAGGAGGAGATTGGAAAATTAAATCTATTTTTTCCATAGGCTATTGACATAATTAAGGCTAACACCCTTATATCATAAAATATATTGAAGATTTTTATAGAGAATGAAGAACTGGATAGTGAATCTAATTTTAGAATCAGGATACTCATTGAGAGTATTAATAAGGCTAAGGTTATATGTGACAAGGCCATAAATAAAATATATGACATTGAAGACTTACTAAACAAATTTTTATTTAAAATAAAACATCATCAAGATTAAATCCTTTAATTTAAAGAGTTTCATGATAAATTCAAAGGAGTATTCAAGAGAGAGTCAGCATATGATACAATGTTCAACTTGAGTTCCATTCACCAATTCATCAGATATCATGATACACTAGATCAAATGGGGAAAGACACTCAGGTATATATGGTTGCATATAGGGAACTATCTAAAGTAATGGAAAAATGTGAGATAAACAACCTTTATTCACTTGATCCTAATGAAGATTGCCTCCAAGAGATCTTTAGCAGCTTTGATGCTTACATTCAAAAGATACAAGCAAAACCAGATAAGGAATCTTTAGAGTTCCTAGTTGTGGACTAATTATTTCAAATTAACTATAAAAATACATTATATAAATTATGTTTATTTATTGTACATAACATTGTAAAATTATAGGTTGTAAATTACAACTATCATTTTGATAGATCTTTTTGAGAAAGAGCCACCTATAATTTTCAAGTACCTTATTGATAGGCTTAAATTGTAAAAGGGAAACTTGTAATTTTCACTTTTCCTTTCAAAAAAGTTGAATTTATTCACTTGAGAAAATTCATGTTGTAATTTACACTTTCCTTTTTGTCAATTTGAATGACTTATGTTTTAAAAGTCTCAACTATAAAATACAAATTAGGTTTTGTAATTTATAACCTAAAATATCTAAAAGCATTCAACTTTACCAAGTAATAGTTTATTTTGGTACCCCATTTATTGGAAGAGATAAAAATAGCAGAACTCAAGGATGAGGATGTTTGCATGAATATTCGAATGGATTTATCCACTCCTCCAACACTTGTTGAAGTGAATAGTAGTTGCATGTTTCTTTTTTAGCCATCTATTCCACCAAAGATGTCATTCCAAATTGAAGATGATGATATTTATGAGAAGCACTTATATTTTATTTCTCTTTAACTAGGCGTAAGGTTTTGTTAACTTTATCTCTTTTAAGAGAGTGTTTTTATATAAATATAGGTACCATATTTTAGCCCAGTATTTTTTTTGTTATTAGAGAAATTATTTCACATTTTGAAGAATTGATCTACATGTTGTAACCTAGAGAATGATAAGAGATTGTTGTTTTGCTTTCTTTATCTATGTTATCTTTGTGTATGAATGGATCTTTATTGTATTTTTGAATGATCTAAATATTATTTCAATCATATAGGTTCATATATGGTATTAGTTTTTTCTCTTTTGAAAACCTATTGATGGAAAATAAATAATCTTATTACTTATATGATAAAAACTAATATTACCTTTGGTTTCATATTTGTGTAAGTTTATTACAATTTAATATATTTGTTTTCTATTGTGTTCATACAAAAAGAGCATTAATTTACACTATAACCATTTTGTATAATCATAATTTTCCATTTTTAAAATTCATTCTAAAACTCTTTTCCTCACAAGTCAAACCCTAGTTAGGAGTAAGATTGCTAAAAAGCAATATTTTAACATGAACTAGTAATTCATCAGTTGCACTAAACTTAGTCAAAGGAAACCAACCTTCTTCAGAGGATCACCTCAATTCACTAAGGTCTTAAAAATTGTAGTTGATCCCATTGTGTCATTAGATTTCCCATAATTTATAAATCATATTATACAACATATTACCACACAAAGATGGGTGAAACATCTAAGTGATAACAATTTTTGGCATACCCAATGGGACCTAAAAATCATACCTAAAATATTGGTTTTATTCTTATAAAAATTATATGAGGCTTATATACATTCCAAAAGAAACTAGTGATTTCACTAGCTTATAGATTCAATAAATTTAAGTTTACGTATGGCAAATATAAAGACAAAACCCTCTACTAAAGGTAAGAGAGTTGACTTACAATAATTTTCATTTCCATATAAGAAGAAATTAAGATTAGTTGTACCTTATTCTAGAATATATCATACAAATCTATTTTCATCTCCTAAAAATACACATATTTGTATCATACCTCCCATTATGGCCCTAAGAAATCAAAATTTCCTTCAATGGAGGCATCCCACTTCAGCTGGCCCATTATGATGATATACCCACCATGGCTCTGAAAAAACTTGTATATTTCATTGGTAAAACTTACATCACTCTCATTTAACATATTTAAGACATTTATAACATCTTCTCAATCCATAATATATCATAATAACATTTTATAATTAGACTTTTTGCTTCCTCATTGAAGGGTAAAGTGTTACAGTGGTATATAAGTCTACTTCCCAATTCCATCTATGTAAGGGATGAGTTAGGTTCTACCCTACACACATAATTTGAATATAAGAGTGACCACTTATCCCTAGTTGAATAACTAACCACTATTAAACATGATCTGCATGAGTTCATGAGTGATTTCAATTTTGGCTTTCAAAAGATATGGAATATAATCCCAGTGTTGGTAAAGCCAACATCAAATAATGTTTTCTTATATTCTTGATATCCTTAAATATTGATATACTATCATTATTAAATTAATGTGTGGTTCCACACTCCCAAATGCCTATTAAATTTCAATAAGAGAAGAAAATTACATCATTCAAACTATAAAAATTGCCCCACAACCTCTAATGCCTTTCTTTATAGAAGTGCCTGCCATGTAACCCACTATTTCCCCAATTTTCACCACAAGAAATGCACCAACTTTGACTCCTACCCATACTAATGATTTAAATGAAGTTAAGTCACTACTTAAAATCTTTGATAATGAGTTGGTAGATATTAAAAGGAAACAATCCCAAAACTATAGGACTTATTAGTAAAATAACCAAACATATCAACCCAATATGCAACCATACGAAGGTATATCACAGCCCTAAATTCAATCCATGTAATAAAATACTATAAACATCTATGCTATACTTTCATTAAGTACTTTTAAAGCTATTATACCTATTCATAACAACCTACCTCAAGAATATGAGTGGTGTTATCTATGTGCTCAACTGCATAATCAAAATGCTTATCCTAATGGTGTCATAAGTCAAGACTTGATGGTAAAAATCATATCAAACACCAAAGGGAAATAGGAAAATTATAATTCCTAGTAGGAAGATGTATAATATCCTTCTCAAAATGAGGCTACTCTTTTGAATTGGTAAGAGGATGATTTTAATGGTGTTAATCAAAAGGAAGTACTAACTAATTGTGGTAGTTTAGTGTTAGTGAATACACACTCTAAGAATAAGTAAATAGAAAGTGATCAATCCCATAAGATTGAGTAGGCTACAAATTCTATATTTTCATAAGAGTTTTCAAAAGGCAACATAGTTTATATACCACCCAATGTGCCAATGGGCCAGTCAAAGGCAAATTTTTTGACTCCAAATCTCATGAAAGAAGATATAGCTCCCACTAAGTCACCAATAAAATTTGGAAACATTCCTTTTAGTATTTTAGAAAAAATTAAGAATACTAACTTGAATATCACCATGTGGGAAGCAATTTCCATTCTAGCACAAAGAGACTTACTTTAGGAAGCTTTAAAAAACTTGTATATAATACACAAGGTCCCATTTAAGAGACCCATTACTATGGTTAATTTGTGTTAACATTAACTACACACAAAATCAAGTAAAAATGGTAAGCCTAACCCTTTTTACCTTTCACTAATAGTTGGAAAAAATCTCATACATAATTATATGGTAGATTATAGGGCTAGTAGTTCTATTATGCACAAAAAAATAATTGATGCTCTTGCTATTAAATACACACATATCATAAAAATAATGGTTCAATTATATGACACTACTATCCAAATGGTTAGGAATATAAAAGGTTTATACCTTACCATCCATGCATGCCCACACTTGTTAATTTCCTAGGATATATCAGTTATTAACCTACCCCATATTTTGCTAACTACCTTTCCTAAGACTTCACTAAAAAAATGGGGGGTATCTATCTATTGAATTATCTTATATGTTGCATAGGAAATGATATGGAATAAGAGTGATAGTAAGAGATTATCCAATTTCTAAAGACCACATTGAGCCATACAATCCTATCCCTATAGATATGAATTACAAATTATAAGATTAGGAGGAGGAACTTAACCATGAGGTTTCAACACCCTTGGAAAAAATACTAAACACTCATCTATAAGAATGAGGATCAGATCTCCAATTTGATCCTTATAATTATGTAAAATAAATTAGGTTAGCTATGCATTGCATTCATGAAAATGATGCAATCATCCCAAAACTTGTGAAACCAGCTAAGGATCTCCAGGGAATGTGGAAACTATTATTTGATGGCTTAAGATATATTAATGGTGTAGGTGTAGGTATTGTTTTGATCTCTCCCCAAAAGGAGAGTTACTTTTATTCTTTTAGACGTCAATTCAGTTACACTAACAATGTATCTAAATATGAAACATTGATTCAAGGTCTCTAGCTAGCCAAAAAAGTGGAATACAATCACTACAAGTGTTTGGTGATAATGAATTGATCACTCACAAAGTAAGATCTAAAATCACAAACAAGAATAACTTGCTAAGATCTTACAAACATAAGGTTTGGAACTTGTTAAAACATTTTATTGCTTTAAACATTCAAGTGGCACTAAGTTCACAAAACAAGGTTGTTGATCACATGGCCTCAGTGGGTTTTCAATATAGCCTACCTAAAGAGATAAATAAGAATACCAACCAATATGTAAAATTAATAGTGAGACCATCTACTCCTAACAATGCAATCAACTGGCAAGTTTTTGACATTGATCAACAAATTATTAGTTTTCTATAAGATGAGGCTAAATTCTTAGACAAAAATTAGTCAAGACTCCAAGAATAATACATGGATCAAATCATTTAGTTGAAGACAAAAAAATTTCTCATGGGTCTTGCTAATTTTGAAAGTATCTTCAACTTTGATGATCAACTATAAAGGTGAAAAGAAGAATATCACAGTTAATGAAGAAGACTACGAGCTCATAGTAATTTTAGAGGGAAAAATATTGAAGATCAACAAGGTTTTTAATACTTTTTAAAATCAATATTTTATTGAGTTATGTCAAGAATTTGATGATAACTTTTCTTTGAATTATAAATATCTAAGGGGATTTGACCCCAGCTTAGCCCAACACATAATAAAACTTGACCCAAATACCAAGCTTGTTAGATAGAAATAGAAACCAATCAATACATTAATATAACCCTTGATGAAGAGTGAGCTATCCAAACTAATAGAGGCTATCATCATTTTCCGCATAAAAAACTCATCTTGGGTTGCTAACTTAGTCCCTATAAGGAAAAAGAATGGTAAAATTAGTCTTATGTAGATTTTAGGTAACTAAACAAATCATCCTTGAAGGATAATTATCCCCTTCCACCCATGGAGTAAATATTTCAAATTGTATTAGGATCTAAAAGGTTTTCTCTTTTAGATAGTTATTTTGGATATAACCAAATCTTAATACATGAATTATACTAGTTCAAGGCTACTTTAACTACAAAATGGGGCACATATGCCTATAAAGAGATGGCTTTCAATATAACTAACACTAGTGATACATTCCAAAGATCCATGGATATGGATTTTGGGGGTTTGATCAATGAAATGATCCTAGTGTACCTAAATGACATCAATGTTTATTTAAAACATATTGGTGCCCACCTATATTACCTTAGGAAAGTTTTTGAAAGGTGCAAATAATGTGGATTTTCCTTCCATCCAAAAAGTGCATTTTTTTAGTGCATGAAGGGAAGCTAGTGCGACACATTTTTTCAAAAGAGGGTCTTGTAATAGACATAACGAGAATAAGTGTTATATTTTCACTAGAAATTCTAAGCCATAAAAATGGATTAAAATTTTTCCTAGGAAAAAACAAATTCGTAAGAAGGTTTGTCAAAAATGTTTCCTCCATGGCCAAACCCCTTACTACCATGCTCAAGAAGGGGGTTTGTTTCAACTAGACACTAGAAGTAAAATCCAATTTTAAAGACATCAAGTAGGCTATTTCTAAAATCCTACCCTTATCAACCCCAACTATGAGAATCATTTCATTTTGTATGCTTTCTAAAGGGAAGTTAGCGTATCGTCTATTATGACATAATAAAATAAAGAGTAGTTGGAACATCCAATATCCTTCTTCAATCAATCCTTGAAAGATTATGAGGAAACATATAGTTTTATGGATAAATAAGTATGTGATGTAATAAAATCTTTGAAATTTTTTAGGCATATGCTTTTCAATAATAAAATTCATTTGATGATTATTCACCAAAGTGTTGAAGAGTTCCTATTGAGTCAAGAAATAAATGAGAAGAGAGAAGGTTGGATCACGAAAGTCATGGAATATGATGCAAACATAAAAATAACTAAGCTCATAAGAGGAAAGGGCTTATTTGAATAGCTTGATTCTAATGTAAATAATACTAAGGTAGTATCTAATACAAAATATGCTCAACATGAATTCCAACTAGCCACTCCACATCTAATCAATAGCTAGACCCATGATATGACCATCTTCTTGTAGACTAGAAAGTACTTATGATTTCTAATAGTCCAAGAAAAGGTATTTCATACTCTAAAATATTCTTTAAGTTATTTTTGATGGATTAATGCTTAGGAAAGATATGAATGGAATCATATTGAGTTGAATCGAACATGATCAAATTCCCAAGGTGCTTGAGGAGTTTCATGAGGTTCATTAGGTGGAAATTTCTCCACAACAACCACTACCATAAAAATAATTAGGGAAGGTTATTATTGGATTGAACTATTCAAAGATGCCCATCAATGGGAGAAAAATATGAGAAATTTACCTACTTTATAGGCGAAAATAGATTAGTATCTTTCCCTCTCAAACCAATGCAGGATAACTAACCATTTGCCTAATGGGGATTGGATTTCATTTGCATGATCAATCCACCATCGAGTGTAGGACACAAATGGGTCCTTATAGAAACTAAATATTTTTCTAAATGGACTAAAGTGGTTACATTAAAATATTCCATAGAGTAATCTATCCTAGAATTAATGGATGGCATTGTCACTATATTTGGTGTTCCTTACACCATTATCTACGATAGTGCCAAAGATTTTATAGGCTTACAAGTGAGTGAATGGGTGGTAAAGCACAATGTATACCTAAATACCTTATCCAATTATTACCCATAATTTAATGGTTTGTCCAAATATAAAAACAAAAATATCATAAGGATTATCAAAAGGACAATGGAGGATAACCAAAGGATATGAGATAGAAAGTTAAAATTAGTACTTTGAGTTGAATGGATAACTCCAAAGAGAGACATTGGAAATTCTCCATTCATGTTCGTATATCGAAAGGAAGATAGATTTTTTATGCTAATTGAGTTACCATCTCTAAAACTCAATCATTAGCTGGAATTGATTAAAGATGATGAAATGATAGTATGGTTTACATAACTCATGGAGATAGAATAAGTCAAGAACTAGTAAATGCATATTCTAAAAGCAAACAAAGCTCAAAAAAAGAGAAATTTTGACAAAAATTCATCTGACATGAGCTTCGACAAAGAAGACATGGTTTTGAAATGGGATGCTGAAAGAGCCAAACCAAGTAAGCATACAAAGTTTGATATAATATGGAGTGGTCCATACATCATAATTAGTGTAAGGGAGTAGATGCATTCCATCTATTTAAGATCCATGGATTAGAGCTACATATTCTAGTCAATAGTATATACCTTAAAGCTTTCTTCTGAGGTTTAAATTCCTTCCAAAACATTGTATATATTAGGTTTAGTTGGTTTTCCCAAATAAGTGCTTTAACACAAGTCAACTCATTATGAGTTTTTGTTTCTTGCATTGTTTCTATTTTATTTTCCCCTATTTTTTTATTCTTTAAAATTCATTCTAAAAATATTTTCCTCACAATTCAAACCCTAGTTGGGATTAATATCAGTAAGAAGCATTTTTTTAATGTGAACTAGTAATACATTAGTTACACTGAACTTAGTGAATAGAAGTTGGCCTTCTCTAGAGGTTCAACTCAATTCTCCAAGGTCCCAAATCTTGGAGGTGATCCCATTTTGTTAATATATTTCCCATAGTTTAGAACTCATACTATACAACATATTACCACACAAAGATAGGTGAATGATCTAAGTGATAACAATTTTTGGCATGCTTAGTGGAACCCAAAGATCATAGCTAAGAGATTGGTGTTATTCTTAGCAAACATTATATGCATCTTATACACATTCCAAAATCCCCTAGTGATTTTACTAGATTGTAATTTAAATAAATACAATTTTATGTATGCTAAATATATAGACAAGATCATTTACTAAAGGTAAGATAAGTTACAAGAATTGTCATTTCCATATAAAAATAAATTAAGATCAGTGGTACCTTATACTAGAATATATCCTATACATATGATTGCATATCCTAAAAATACACATAGTTATTTCATACCTCACATTATGGCTCTAAGAAATCAAAATTTCATAGCCTTCAATGAAGGCAACCCACTTCAGCTAGCCTAGTATAATGATATACCCAACTCGGCTCTAACAATCATTCCATATTTCATTGGTAAAACTTTCACCACTCTAATTAAATATATTCAATATGTTTATAACATCTTCTCAATCTATAATATAGCATAAGAAAATGTTGAAATCAAAATTCTTGCCTCCTCATTTAAGGGTAAAGCCTTATAGTGGTATATAAGTCTACTTCACAATTCCATCTATGTATGGGCTGATCTAGGGTCTGCCCTATGCACATAATTTGAAGATAAGAGTGACCACCTCTACCTAGTTGGATAAATAACTATTATTAAATGGGATCCTCATGATTTCATGAGTGATTTCAATTTTTACTTTCAAAAGTGGTGGAAAATAATCTTGGATCTGGTCAAGCCAACCTTGAACAATGCTTTCTTATATTACATGAGAGACTTTAATAGTGATTTAGCTATCATGATTGATTCAATGGGTGGAACCACACTCACCAATGCCTATGAAATTTCAATAAGAGCATAAAATTACCTCATTCAAGGTGGAAAAATTTCCCCATGGCCTCTAATGCCTCTATTTCCAAAAGTGCATCCCATGCAACCCATTATTGGCTCATTTGCCATCACAAGTACTGAACCATATTTGACTCCTTCTCATACTAATTATTTATATGAAGTTAAGTCCCTAATTAAAATATTTGATAATGATTTGGTAGCTATGAAATGACAATAATCCCAAAAAAATAGACCTTATCACCAAACTAACTAAACATACCAACCCAATAGGCAACCATACCAGGGTATCTCAAAACCCCAAAGTCAATCCATGAAAGCAAAGCTTCCAAAACTTTATGTTATACCTACACTAGGTACTTCTAAAGCCATTGTGACTATTTAGAATATCCTAGCTTAGGAATATGAGTGGTGTTACCCTTATGCTCAATCACATAATCATAATGCTAGTCATAATAGTGTCATCAATCAAGATTTGATGGTAAAAAGTATATAAAACACCTAGGTATAGCAATAATAAGTTACTTCCCATCAAGAAGATGCACAAGAGCTTACTTAAAATGAGACTACTCTTTTGATCTAGTAAGAGGATACTTTTTATGGTGTTAATTAGGAGGAAGTACTAACCAATGGTGGTAGTTAAATGGTAATGAATAGATGTTCTAAGAAGAGGGAAATATAAAGTGATAAACCCTCCAAAATTTATTAGGATATAACTACTAAAGTTGTACAATAGGTTGTAAAAGGTAACACAATTTAGAGACCACCCAATGTGTTGATGAGCTAGTCAAAGTCAAAATTGTTGACCCTAAATCTCATGAAAGAAGATATAGCTCTTAGAAAGGCACTGACAAAGGTTGGTAACATTCCTTTCAGTATTTCATAACAAATTAAGAAGACTAACTTAAATATCACCATGTGAGAAGAACTTTCCATTCAAGCATATAAGGACTTGTTTCAAGAAGCTTTAAAAAATCCAAATAATAGATAGGGTCTTATTTAAGGGACCCATTACTATAGTTAATTTGTGTTAACTTCAAATAGACACAAAAGCAAGGAAAAAGGGTAAGCCTCCCCCTTTTTACCTTTCACTCATAGTTGGTAAAAATCTTGAACATAATTGCATGGTAGATTTTGGGGCTAGCAGTTCTATTATGCCCAAGAAAATAGTTGATGATCTTAGTATTAAATACACACCTATCACAAAATGCATGGTTCAATTGGATTAGATTATTGTCCAAATATTTTGTACTATAAAATATTTAAACCTTACCATCCATGAATGTCCAAGCTTGTCAATTTCCTAAGATATCTCAGTTATTAACCTACCCCCAATTTTGCTATCTACCTTTCCTAAAACTTCACTACAAAAATGGGATGGTATTTATCTTCTGATTGGTCCCATGTTTTGATTCAGACAAGATATGGAATTAGAGTGACAATGAGATCTAAGACAATTTATAAAGACCATATTGAGCCATACACTCCTCTCCCTATGGATATGAATTAAACATTACAATATAAGGAGGAAAAACATGACCATGAGGTTGTAACGTCTATGGACAAAATCCTAAACACTCATCTATAATAATGGGTATAATCTCTCTAATTTGATGATTAAAATTATGTAAAATAAATTGGTTTGGGTAATATTTCATTCATAAAAACTATGAATTATCACAAGCCTTGTAAAACTAGATAAGGAACTCTAGGGAATATGGTAACTATTCTTTGATGGATCAAAAAATAGGAATGGGTTAGGTGAAGGTATTGTTTTGATATTTACCCAAAAGGAGAGTTACTTATATTCTTTTAATCTTCAGTTCAATTGCACTAACAATGTAGCTAAATATGAAACATTGATTCATGGTTTCTAACTAGCCAAAGAAAGGGGAATATAGTCACTACAAGTGTTTGGTGATAATGAACCGATCATTCACCAAGTAAGATCTAAAAACACAACCAAGAATAACTTGTTATGATGTTACAAGCATAGGTTTTGGGACCTGTTAGAACATTTCATCACCTTAAACATTCAAGTAGTTCCAAAAGCATAGAACAAGGATGTTGATCGCATGGACTTATTAGGTTCTCAGTATAAACTACTTGAAGAGATAAAAAATAACAATAACTAGTATGTAAAATTAATAATAATGCTATATTTTCCTAAAAATGTGACCAACTAGAAATTTGTTTACATTGATCAACAAATATTTTTTTTTTGGTGAGATGAGGCTAAATTCTCAGACAAAAATTAGTCAAGACTCCAAGAATAATACAAGGATCAAATCATTTAGTTGAAGATAAACAAATTGTTCATGGGTCTTGTTAATTTGAAAATTATCTTCAACTCTAATGATAATTTCAAAGGATGAAAATAAGAATATTATGATTTATTAGTTATTTTAGGGGGCAAAACATTGAAGATCAAAAAGGTATGTAATACTTCCAAAAATTAAGATTTTATTGAGTTATGTCAAGAATTCAATGATAACTTCTCTTAGAGTTATAAAGATCTAATGGGATTTGACTCTAGCTTATCCCAACACATAATATATACTAACCCAAATACCAAGCCTATTAGACAAAAATAGATCCCAATCAATAGAAAAATAGAAGCCTTGATGAAGAGTGAGTTATCGAAACTAATATAGGCTAACATCATTTTGCCTATCAAACACTCATCCTAGGTTGCTAACTTAATCCCTATAAGGAAAAAGAATGGTGAAACAATGCTTTGTGAAGATTTTAGGGACCTAAACAAATCATCATTTAAGGATAATTATCCCCTTCCACCCATGGATCAAATTCTTCAAATTTTGTCAGGATTTGAAAGGCTTTCCCTTTTAGATGATTATTTTGGAAATAACCAAATCCTAGTACATGAATAAAATTAGTTCAAGACTACTTTCACTACAAAATAAATCACATATTCCTATAAAAATATGCCTTTTAGTCTAACTAACATTGGTGTTATATTCTAGAGAGCCATGGATATGGTTTTTAGGGGTTTGATAAATGAGATGATCTTGGTGTACTTAGATGACATGATTGTTTATTAAAAATATGTTGGTGCCCACCTAGATCACCTTAGGAAATTTTTTTAAAGGTGAAAAAAAATTGGAGTTTCCCTCAATCCAAAAAATTGCATTTTCATAGCTTATGAATGGAAGCTACCGGGACACATTATTTCAAAAGAGGGCCTTGTAATAGACATAGAGAGAGTAAGTGATATATCTTCACTATCACTTTAAATCCATAAAAAGGGATTACAAAGTTTATTAGTTAAAATAAACTTTAGAGGAAGGTTCATCCTAAATTTGGCCTCTATGGCCCAATAAGGGGGTTAGTTTCAACTGGACATGGGAAGGAAAAGATATTTTTAAAGCCATTAATAAAGCTATTTCTCAAGATCCTAACCTTGTCAACCCCAACTATGAGAATGATTTCATTCTATATAATTTCTAAGGTGAAGGTATCATATCATTTATTCTAAAAAAAAAAAATAGATAATAGTTTGAGTAGCCTATATCCTTGTTCAATCAATCCTTGAAGGATTACAAGGAAAAATATAGTTTTATGGAGAAACAAGTATATGCTATAATAAAATATCTAAAAAAATTAAGAGATATACCCTATAATAATAAAATTCATATAATGGTTAGGCACCAAAGCATCAAGGAGTTCTTGTTAAGCCAAGAAAAAAAATGAGAAGAGAGAAGGTTGGATCGTAAAAGTTATGGAATATGACACAAACATTAAAATAACTAATCTTGTAAGAGGAAAGGGATTATGTGAACATCTTGATTTGGATATAAATATTTTAGAGGTAGTATCTTATATAGTATATGTTCAACATGAATTCCAACTACCCTCTCCACATTTGATCAATAGCTAGTCCAATGACATGACCATATTTTTATAGACTAGCAAATACCTGTATGATTTCCAATAGTCCAAAAATAATTATTTTAGACTCTAATATATTCATTATGTCATTATTGATGGAGTATTGTTTAATAAATATATGAATGGAATCATTCTAAGGTTAATTGAGTAAAATCAAATTCTTAAGGTGATAGAAGAGTTTCATGATGGTTCATAAGGTGGACATTTCTCTGCAAGAACCACTACCATCAAAATAATTATGGGAGGCTATTATTGGCCTGACATGTCCAAAGATGCGCATAAATGGGTCAAAAATTGTGAGAAATTTACCTAATTTATAGGTAATAAAATATTAGTAGGTCTCCCTCTTAAACTAATTGAAGCGGACCAACCATTTATCCAATGAGAATTAGATTTCATTAACATGATCAATCCACCATTGGGTGTAGGCCATAAATGGGTCCTTATAACAACTAATAATTTCATTATATGGATTGAAGTAGTTGCATTAAAAGACACCATGATGCATCTATCTTGGATTTTATGGATGACATTGTCACTAGATTTGGTGTTCCTTACACCATTATTTTAGATAATGCCAAACATTTTGTAGGCACACAGGTGAGTGAATGGGTAGTAAGGAATAATGTATACCTAAATACCTCATCCAATTATTACCCAAAAGGTAAAGGCTTGGCCGAATCTACCAAAAAAAATAGCATAAGGATCATCAAAATGATAATGGAGGATAGCCAAACGACATGGCACACAATGTTAAAATCAACACTTTGGGTTGATAGTATCACTCCCAAGAGAGTCATTTGGAATTATCCATTCATTTTTGTATATGGAATGGAAGCTAATGTTATGTTGTCAATTGAGTTACCATCTCTATAGATTAATCATTAGATGGAATTGATTGAAAATGATGAAATGACAATATGGTTTATAGAACTCATGGAGATAGAAGAAGTCAAGAACCAATCAATGCAAGTTCTAAAAGTAAATTATGATAAAAAAAATATAAATTTTGAAAAAAAAATCATTTGATAGGATCTTCAACAAAAAAGACATGGTTATGAAATGGGATGATAAAAGAGCCAAACTAGGCAATCATTCAAAGTTTGTTGTATTATGGAGTGGTCAATACATCATAACTCAATGTAAAGGAGGAAATGTATTCCATATATCTAGGCTCAATGGATCAAAGCTACCTATCTTAGTAACTAATATATACCTCAAATCTTGCTTCTAAGGGTATAATTATTTCCAAAACATTGTATATATTAGGTTTAGTTAGTTTCCCCAAATAAGTGCTTTTGTGAAAGTTAACTCATTAGGAGTTTTTGTTTCCTTAGTTATTTTTGTTTTTTTTTACCTATTTTTTTATTGTTTAGGAAATTCCAAATTTTATTCTTCTCTATTTAAAGTGTGTTAATCTTAAAATGACTCCATGACCAATGAAATAGAAGGTTATTTGAAACAAATTGATTAGCACACAATCACCCCATAGAGGTTTCCAAAAATGTTGATATTTTTGAGCTAAAAATATTAAAACATATTTTACCCTAAGGGATACCTATTATTTTTTTTGAAAAAAACTTTAAAGTGACCAAGGAAAGGCTTTTTCAATACCTAGAAAAAACTAGAGATTTGGGTGTAATTTGTAACTTGAAAAGTTGTAAATGACACCCAAACCTTCACTTCCCACTTTTCACATACCTATTGGAAACTTGAGGTTTGATTATAATTTTTAATTTTGAAAGTTGAAAAATGCACCCCAATATCCTCTTCCCACTCACCCAATTCCTAGTGGAAATTAGAACTCTAGTTACACTTTGCAACTTTATAAGTTACAAATTGCAAGTGGAACCCTACTTTCCACTATTCACTATGCCCACATAAACTAGAACTCTAGTTTAAAATTATAACTTGTAAAATTACAAAGTTTAATCGAAGTTACACTTTATACCATTTACCATACTCATGAAAACCAAAACTTTGGTTTCACATTGCAACTTACAAAGTTAGAATGTGTAACTCGAGTTCTACTTTTTTCCCTTCTTCCTTACCCATGAGAACCATAACCTTGATCATTGAAACTCAAAGTTTAAAAATGAAACTTGAGTTATTATTTCCCCCTTCTAATTCACCAAGTTACTTAGTGAAAAGTATATATCAATCTATAAAATACAATTTTACAATGTTTCAAAATTGCATCATGACTTCAAAACCCCACTTCTCCCACCATTTTCCCAACCACATCCCTAATTAGCATTAGTTTCAAGGTTTAATTAATAAAAATAAGGTCTTAGTAATTTATTTAAAATTAAAAATTGGATTTGGATCTATTTATATCAAGAAGATTTTTAGCACTCACCAAGTCATGCCTCACCAATGTTATGTCGATGACATGACTGCCATTGTCATCCCCTGCATGCATAAAATGGCATTCTTCCATTCTCCCCACATTTTACCTCAAATAAATAATATATGTTTTTTATAAAATCATATACTTATATTTAATTCATGAAAGGATTTTAGCTATGAATTTAGGGTTTTTTCCATTTTACCTTTTGCTCATGATCTTTAAAGTTTTTCCTACTAAAAGCTTGTTTAAAAAGATCATGTAATCATTACCAATAATTATAATAAATATAGGTTTAAAAATTGTTATTAAATATAAAATATTACCCAAAGATTATCTAACCAAACTCTAGTGGATATCCCAATTACAAAAACAACTGCTAAACTTGGAAAAATCCCCATTACACTAACAACTCCAAATCCCTATCAGAGATCTGAATCACTTTTGAAAACCTAAACCCTAAAAAAACTTTCATCAGAATTTTTAAGTGAAAATTACAATTCTAAAACCCACTAAACTTTTCATCTTGATTTATAAGTGGAAATTGTAAGTTTGAACCTCGTCAAAAATTTTAGTTGCAATTGCACAGTATATCTCCATTGGACTTTTTACCTGTAATTGTAAGTATAAAACCCACCAAATCTATAGTTGGTTTTACCACATGAATTTTACCAAATTATATGTCTCAAAAGGAAATGAAGTTCAAGTCTAATGGACTTGGTATCTAATTTATCCTATAATCAAATACAAATGAGATCACTGACATAGATCTAAGTCACATAGACCTACCTGATTTTTAGAATAGAATAAATGTTGAACTAAAGAATGATTGGATTCAAAGTATATATGATAATGGGTTACCCTAGGCATCAACCTTCCCACTGTCAGTGTATATCTATGAGCTTGTGTTCACATTAGAAAAGAACTATGATGTTGAGAAAAGGGATGTGGTGAATAACAAGGACCTTGATTTCATAGATACCATGTTCCTAATTATAGAATATAAGATATATCTATATATAACACATGAATCTTCTAAGAAGCTTTATTAAGATAAAAATACTATATGTCTATGGGTTCAAAAAAAATTATGGATAGAAACCTCTAGACCCAAATCAATGAGATTACTTAAAACCCTGGCAAGAATAGACTTCAAAGATGAAGTAGGTGATATTATCATACTCTTGCATAGAGTTACAGGGAACCCAGATGACAAGAATTATCAAGATTGGATGTACCAGTATATTTAGGTGATCCACCAAAAAAAATAGTATATCCACTAGGCCCAATCAATTTCTAACTCCATCCATAAACAATTGATGGAATTCCAAACTATAGAAATTTTTTCCATGAATTCATACATGGTCTACATATTATAAAAGGGGAGGGCATTCCCAAGATTGAACATAGTACCTAATCAGGTCAATAAGGTCTTTAAATAATATCCTATCCTCACCCTTGAGGTAAGCAAGAAACATTTTATAAGGGTCAATGATGTTTTCATATACTGCATCATAATTATGTTTGATAAGGAGCTATAAAGAATAATATTATATGATTCTACAACATTTGAAATCACAAATTTGGGATCATATTTTATTCAATTCATAACACATTCATGCATTATAGTGTGAGGTTTTAGTGGTTATCCCTACACCCTTCCAAGGCATGTAAGTGATAAATGAGCATTGATGAAACTTATGAGATAACGTGAAGAAACCCACAAGTTTTTGTCAAGCAAACATAAGTTAGGGATCCACTTCCCTATCAGCATAGGGAGGTATACTTTCCATTCCCTATCAAAGTCCAAGTGTGTATATGTAGAGATGACTCAAATGACCTTAAGATATCTTGATGCAAGGTCATTATATGATGTGATAAGACATATTACTAGTATAGATGGTATCACTACATATTCCCACATTATTTTTTTTAAAAATTACTAGGAGGACATGCAAGATGAATAAGAAGTGAGATTGAGAGATTATTCTAGGATAAACCTTGAAAAAATCAAAACTTACAACATCGCACTAGTCCCTAATGACTTAAAATATGATTAATCTCTATTTGATAGGGTTTACTATAATAATAATATCTATCTCTAACCTCTTCTAATAGTTAGGTTTTATATACGTGAATCCTTCTCATTGATGGATATGACCACCTAGGTAATAAACAAAATAATCAATAAGCCAAGGAGCAAAGGGATCAAGACTACCAAGGAGACCCTAAGTAAGAATGATAGGTTGAGAGAAATGAAGGATAAGGGTATGGAAACAATGATAGAGGGTTCAAATAGTGGAACCCAAGTAGATAAAAAAGAATGGCTAGTTATGTCACACAAGCAAAAAAAATCAAAGGGCTAAAATATGTCCTTCTAGTAGCCAAGAGATAGTAGCACAACAAATGGATCAACTAATTTTGACTTCTATAGAGGACATAACTGGTAATCAATTGGCATAAATAGTTACCCCTCTTATCTATATTATTCAACCAACTATAATACTCCCTCTTATTTCTACTACCTAATTAGCTCAAATAGCTACCCATCCTATTTATACCATTCCATGAGTGGAAATGATTGCACCTTCACCTAACCCACTTGTGAAAGTAAATTTATTAGCAAAAATACAATCAACATAAGTGGACACTCAAAATCCACCTTCACCTCCCTCTTTGGAAATCACTTCCACCTCATCCCCCATATCCATTACTACTCCATTAATCACTAATACCACCCATCAATACATGGATATAGAATTATTCATCCTAAGTACAATCCCATTAGCCATCCCAAACATTGGGGTAGTTACTACTTCATTTTCATATCCCATCACACTCCCCATTTCATCAAATTTGATTATTTCTACCATATTGATTGATTCATTCACTACCGTAGATTCCAAACTTCCATAAGTTCCCCTATTCCATCTACCTATGCCTACCCCTCCACTTATTTCCTTCCCAACTCCCACACCCCAATAAATACATCACTAACCACTTCACCCATTCAAATACCCATATATTACACTCCATCAATAACCCAAGCCCCCACTAAGGAGGTGGATACAAAAGGATGCACTGATAAAAATGTGGTTTCTCAACCCAAAAATGGGAAAGAGATAAAAATAATTAACTAATGATCTAGTGTCAACATTAGTTATAGATACAACACTTGTCATAATAAACACCAATGTAACAACTTCAATTATAGATTCATATATGATAGTTCCAAGTTTGTAGGCTACCACTCCAAGCTACCGAGCATAATTAGTAACGAATAAGTGAAAATATATTATGTCTCCCAACACACTAGACTTTGTTCTATTAGAGGAATCTAAGAGATCAAAGGCATGCCCCAGAACCATATTGAGGATATCATATGATTTAGCAAGGGATATATACATGTAAATAGAAGTCTCCCCACTAGATAATAAAAAAAAGATATAGTGGTATAGGATTATCAAATATATAAAGTACATATAGGTCATCTATCTAGATAAGTACTAAAACATGATGTTTAATCAAACATTATATCTCATTTTAATAAGATGGATAGTGACAAGGTTATAGAACTGAAGAATAAAGTTGAGTAGTTGACAACTTCCCTAAATAATTTCAGCAAGATAGTAGCCCAAAAAACACAATCTCTTGCTCAATTCCTTGATGAAGAAACATTTGAAGTAATAAAAAAATATTGGTACTATGGGAAGGGCCATATAATATAGGGCTAAAGAACTCATCACGAAAGGGAATAGAGAGATAGAGCTAGCAATGGACTATTACAAGACTTTGAAGGATGATAGAGAATCTTTGAAATAATAAATATGGTTGTATTAGTAGGAGATTGAAAGACTAAATCTATTCTTTCCAAGGTCTTAGGTTATTGACCTAATTAAGGCTGACACCCTCATATCAAAAAACATATTGAATATTTTTGTAGCGCATGAAGATCTATATAGGCTAGCTCATTTCAGAATCAAGATAATCACTGAGAATATTAATAAGGCCAAGGTTACATGTGACAAGGTCATAGATACAATCTATGACATTGAATATTTATTCAATAAATTATCATGTGAAGTAACATATTGTTAATATAAAATATTTTATTTTAAGAGGTTTAGGACAAATTCAAAAGAGTATTTAAGAGAGAGTCAATGGGGGATACAATGTTCAACTTGAATTCCATTAACTGATTTATTAGATATCATAATACATAGGATCAGATAGGGAAAGACACTCAAGTATATAGGTTTGCATCTAGGGAAGTATCTAAAGTAATGGTAAAATATGATATCAACAACCTTTATTCACTTAGTCCTAATGAATATCACCTCCAAGATATATTTAGCAACTTTGATGCTTACATTGTGTTACTGCTATCAATATAGGTAAACGAGAAAATGAGGAGACCAAAGCACTAGAGGGTCCCAGCAAAAGGATGAGGCAAAGCTCTAGAAAGAAAGATACACAAAAAGGGGCTTTGCTGGAGGCTACCACCCAGGAAACTATTTTGAAAGGAAAAGAAGCCTTGAACTTGATACTGGAACTGGATGAATAATCCGGTCCTTCTTGTTAGTTTTGAAACTGGTACTGATCTTAGTTTTCTTTTTGTTATCCTTTGACTGATGTGTTACCAGATCTCTGTTTATCTGGGTTTTGACCGGATGCTTCTCTGGTGGTTCCAGGTCCTTTTAAAACCTATTTTTACTACTTCCTTGTAGTGTTTTTTAGGCTTTACCTGTGGACTTAGATGTTCTTTCTTTCGCTCTTTGTTACAGGGTTTCGTGGCCCCTTCAAAACCTGATTTTACCTCAATCTAAAACTTTGATGCTTACATTGAGAAGATACAAGTGAAGAAGGATAAGGAATATTTATAGTTCTTGGTTGTGGACTACTTATTTAAAATTAACTATAAAAATACATTCTAGAAATTACATTTCTTTATTGTAAAAAACATTGTAAAACTATAGGTTGAAATTTATAACTATCATTTTGATGGCTCTTTTTGAGAAAGAGCCACTTGTATTTTTCAAGTATCTTTTTGAGATGCTTAAGTTGTAAAAGTGAAACTTGTTATTTGCACTTTTCCTTTCAACAAAGTTTAATTGCTTTACTTGAAAAAAAATCATGTTATAATTTACACTTTCCTTTTTTATCAATTTGAATGACTTAAAAGGTTGTAAAAGTCTCAACTAAAAAATATAAATTAGGTTTTGTATGTTATAGTTTAAAATATCTAAAAACATTCAACTTTACCAAGTAATATTTCATTTTGGTACCCCATTTATTGGAAGAGATAAAACTAATAGAACTCAATGAAGAGGACATTTTCACGAATATTAAAATGGATTTATCCACTCCTCTAACACTTTTTTAAGTTCTAAATAGTTGCATGTTTCTTTTCTTGCCATCTATTCCACCAAAAACACCATTCCAAACTAAAGAGGATGCCATATACATGAAGTCCACAAATTTTATTTCTTTTCAACTAGGCATAAGGTTTTATTAACTTACTCTATTTAAATAGAGTGTTTTTGTATAAATATGGGTACCATAACATAGCCCAAGGTTTTTTTGCTATTGGAGAAATTATTTTGCATTTTGAAGAATTGATGTGCATAATGTAACCTAGAGAATGATAATAGATTGAAGTTTTTTCTTCCTTATCTATGTTATCTTTATGTATGAATGAATCCTTATTTTATTTTTGGATGCTCTAAATCTTATTTAAATAATATAGGTTCATCTATGTTATTATTTTCTTCCATTTTGAAAACTTGTTGAGGGAAAATAAAGAATCTTGTTCCTTATATGATAATATCCCAATATTACCTTTGGTTTCATACTTGTAAAAGTTTTTGCTTCAATAAATTTTAGTATATTTATTATTATAATCTATTCATACAAAGAAAGCATTAATTTACACTATAATAACATGATGTAATCACCATTTTCCATTTTTAAAATTCATTCTAAAAACCTTTTTCCTCACAAGTCAAACACTAGTTAGCAGAAAAGTAACTAAGAAGTAGTACTTTAATGTGAACTAGTAATACATTAGTTACACTAAGATTAGTGAAATGAAGTTTTATTTCTCTAGAGGTTTTCCTCAATTCACTAAGGTCTCATATCTTGGACGTAATCCCATCATGTCATTAGATTTCCCATAGTTTACAACTCATATTATACAACATATTACCACACAAAGATGGGTACAAGATCTAAGTGATAACAGATACCAAATAATTTCATGTGTAAAGTTTAATATATAAAATTTGATACAAAGTTTATAAAAATACACATAAAATTCATAATATAGGGGCATATCCCTTGGGGTGTACTCCTCATCACTATCGACATCTACAAATCCAACACTTATAGATATAAATGCACTGGGATCAAACTATGGGCCCCATACAGATGACAACATGCATAATATCTCATTTAAATCACCTTGAATCTAAACTATATCCTCATAATATTTTATCAAATCATCATATAACTTAATAAGTGTCTATATAATCTTAGTGGAACTCTATTGTGGGATGTCCCATCTATCTAGATTCACATGTAATTCCTCGCACTATGTGGATGCAGTATGTTATACTACCATAACTCTTGAAATAGGATAAAAAAATGGTGAGTGCACACCAAAAATATAAATGAATTTATTAATAAAACCATCTTCAAATACATCCATAGGCACACTACAAGTAAGGGTTTGAATCACATGATTCACCATGGTCAACCACTCCTAGTTACCTACACACATTTGAGATAACACACTAGTTACTGATATATATGAAAATGAAATATTGTTATAACAAAACCAAATTTGAGACTCAAAAGTAAGGTACTCACATGGATCCAATGTATGCCTCATCTATTTATGCTAGTGATATGGGAACATCATCTCCTTCATCACTACCTATCTCTCTGCCACCATCTTGTACTATAAGAATGGAACTTAAAACCATAACTATAATAAGAAATAACGAAGGCCATTAGGACATATCTAACCACTACACATACCCATTATTAAACCCCACATCATCATTTATTACTAGGGGAACCATGATATGTTTCTCATCACCTAAGTATAGGCATAGATCTAAAGAAGTGAGAGTTGACCTATCACATGGCTTATGCCTTGCACTATGGAATGCCATGGATATGGTGTCAAGGCCACCCCTACTTAATACCAAACTACCATAATACTTGATCATATGTAAATAAATCATACACATAAGGAAATTTATTAATCTATAATATAATATCATGCATTCTCTATAATTGACATCTATCCTCAGGCCACCTATAAAAAGTCCTACAAGGATGCCATATAATCTGATCGAGAGATAGACTATCCAAAATAATATAGTATTACATCATGGTATAATATGTGGGAATACCCACCACTTATCAGACACTTGTGGCTAAACCCATCCATAGAGAGGGCCACTAACTAGATTTACTAATGTGATATGCTCATATGCTTAGACATACAATAAAGTCACCACTCTAATGCCTCCATCATGTCTCTCTAGTTTGAGTTTGTAGAGATACCTATACATGTGGGATAGTATAGTGTGACCCCAAAAATAACTTTTCTAATATAAATTAATATGATAAGCTATATTATAAATTTGATAATAAATACCAATAGTCCAATCATCCACAACTAAAAATGATGCTAGTAACATGCAAATACAGTTATGTAATGTAATATTACCTCTAATAATGTCATTGATTTGAACCAAATGGATTGGGTATAAATTAGTATTCCTTTAATTGGTAAAATATACATGAGACCAATTAAAATAGCCATGAATACCATCATTGGTAACATTCACTCTCTCACCATGAATTGGTAACCAAAAGATATGACGTTCATCCTCTAAGGTGATGGTCATCACACCAGTAGGAAGCCAAAATTTACATGTATCTAGATTTCACCTCTTTTTTATGGTTGTGAGGAGGTGGATATCATATGAGATATTTAAAAATTATTCAACATGCCCTAATCCTACTTGATTAATAATATCCTAGGTAGTTGCATGTAGACCCAACAAGGACTTTTTTGAATAATTTAGACTTATACCCACTAAATTGTAGTGGAGAAAATTTTCTCCAAAATTAATTTTTATATATTCAAATAAATTAGACTATTTAAAACCATTTGGGCATAGATCATTTTTAACAAATTAGACTATTTCAAACAATTTTGACTTATACTCACCAAAGTGGAGTGGATAAAATTTTCTCCAAAAATATTATTTCTATATTCCAAATAAATTATACTATTTCAAACCATTTGGGCATAGATCATTTTGAATAAATTAGACTCTTTCAAATAATTTAGACTTATACCCACCAAAGTGGAGTGGATTAAATTTTCTCAAAAACTATTATTTCTATATTCCAAATAAATTGGACTATTTCAAACAATTTGGGCATTGATCATTTCAGATAAATTGGTCTCTTTTGAATAATTTGGACTTATACCCATTAAAGTGGAGTGGATAAAATTTTCTCCAAAAATAATAATAAATTGGACTATTTCAAATCATTTTGAATAAATTGGACAATTTTGAAATATTTAGAATTATACCCACTAAAGTAGAGTGGAGAAAATTTTATCTAAGAATAATTTTTCTATATTTCAAATAAATTAAAATATTTTAAACCATTTAGGCATAGATAATTTAGATTAATTTGGACTATTTTAAATATTTTGGAATTATTATATATTCCAAATAAACTAGACTATTACAAACCACTTGAACAGAGATTGGTTGAAATAATTTCAACTATTCTAAATAATTTGTACTGTAATGAATAATTTGTACTATTCTAAATAATTTGGACTTATACCCACTAAAGTGGATTGGTGAATTTTTTCTCTAA
>JARHVA010009034.1:222500-230000 GCA_037957365.1 Torreya grandis
TAAATTTTTGTTCTTCATCTTCCTCATCTGCTTCTTCTCTTAGTAGAGCTTCTAATTTTGTTTGAGCTTTCTTCAGGAAGAGCTGTAGCGTTTTAATACACTTTATTCTCCATTCTTTCCTATGAGAATCTGAAAAAGAAGAACCAACAACTTCTTTGCCCTTATTAAGAGTTTGTGAGGAAAACTGTGAAGATAAAGAATTCTTTTGATTCTGCATATATTCTAATTGCTGTAAATATTTTCTTTCAGTATCTTGAATCTGAGACTGAAGAAACATTTTTTCTGACATCATATATGTAGGCAGACTATCATATCTATTTTTTAACTGTGTTAACTGCTGAGAGAGACTTAAACTATCAGAAAAACTGGTTTGAAGCATACTGCATACTATTCATATGTATCTGAAAACCAATCTCTGATTCATAGTCTGATGAAAATTCTGACTCAGAATCAACTTCTTCATTATTCATATTGATCCTATTATTCTCAGATTCTTCATCAGTGTACTCAAAATCAGACTCATACTGAGCATCATCAGCAGATATTAAAACATATTCATCTTCATTAATTTCATGACTTTGAATGAAATTAACTTTCTTAGAATTATCCTTTTTCTGAGGACATTTACTAGCATAGTGATTTCCTTGGCAAAGGAAACACTTAACAGGGGCTTTCTGAAACCCGTGTTTCTTTTTTCTAAATATCTTTTTCTAAAAGAATTTTCTATTTTTGTATTTAGGCCTTTTTGAAGACCATCTAGGAGACTTCATTGAACACTGACAATCAGATTTATGTTTATACTTCTGCTTATATCTCTATTTTCTATACTGTCGAGGACTACCAGAGCAACCATAACCATCTTCTAAGGAATTACAAAATTTAATTCCAAGCTGTTTATGAAATTGCATTGTTTCTTTATGAGCTTTACGCTCTTCACACAGCTTTTGATTAGTCTTTTTGATATACTGGTTTATCCTACCAAAGGATATATTTGAAAACTGTTCACCCATAGCATTTTTATATTTTTCTGCAAAATATTTAGGGAATGATTCAATATATCTAACCTTATATGCTAGGTTAAACATTTCACCAGCTCCATATAACAAATTCTCCATTTTACACATATATTCTTCTATTCTCGACATATCACAACATTGAGCTCTGAGGAATTTAGATCTGTTCGCTTCTCTTTCATCTTCTATAGCACCCACAAATTCATTGTAGATAGCTTGACATAAGCATGGAACAGGCTCTGCATGGTTTACTATTGCATCCTTATACATACTATGACCAGCATCCCACCATTCCTTTATATTACCAATGAATCCATTAATAATCTGTTGTGCTACAAATTTTGCTTCTTTCTTTAAGCCATACATTTGCACACTAGCCCATGAGAGCATATCATGACACATCTTTTTTCTTTCAGCAGGTGGTTCACAATTAAATTTCCAAAAGAAAGGTTGTAATCCCAGAGTTCTTATATTACTATCTAAAGGTTGTTTAGAAGATTCTCCTTCAGAGAAATAACTGAATGTTTCTGGTTCACTGATTTTAACCATGCCTATCTTGAAAGCTTTAGCAATTGTTAGCTGGGGAGCTTTCATGGTTAAAGGAGGAACAATAGGCTTATAAATTTCTTCCTTTTCTATCTTTGCAACTGTATCCCATTCAAGGATACCAGCTTCAGTTATATCCAGACTCAGAGGTTGAATTTCTGTAGGCTGGACTGACTGTGTAGGGAGTAGTGCAAGCTGTTGCTACTGGGAAGAAACTTCTCTATTTAAAGAGTCCATACCAAAAATTATAGTATCTACTTTAGCTTCTACATCAGACACTTCAGATTTCAATTCTTCCTGACTATGTGCTATATTCTGATGACCAGTAATAACTGTATCTATCTTACTACTAATGTCTTCTTCTTTTTGAATTACTTTTTGAATTTCTTTTTCAACTTTTTGCTGGATATGTGCTGAATGAACCCCAGTGTTAATATCCATTATTTTTAAAGCTTTAGCTATATCTCCTTTTTGATATAACTCAATACTCTTCAACATTTTAGAAATCTGGTCTAGACTATCTTGAATACTAGATACTCTATTATTGATGCACTTTGTGGCCAGATTATTCCAATTCATCAACCTTACTTCCATAGGCTGATCTATAGATCTATCTGTAGTTCTCAAATAAGACATTTGAGATCTATTTTTACCATCTGGTGAGTATTGGTTGAAGTCAGAAGCTTTGGGGAAAACCTTCTCATTATAGGATTCATCTCCTTGTGGTGTCTTCCAGACATGACCACCATCATCAGTACTCGCAGGAGTCTGTGATGTGCTTTCCATATGCAGATTCCTCTTATAAGACAATAATTGTTTATTTTTCTCAAATAATTTTTGTAATTCTATGTCTCTCTTGCTTCTAGAGCTAACCATATTGATAACAACATGGCTAGGCTTTTTCAGAATATTTTTGCAATCAGGACAGTAGAAGGAATCTATTTGAGGGTCATGAATCTTTTGAGGATGAAGACATTGGGATGGAAATGACAGAGTTGAACTCAAGGAAGGTTTTTTAGAAATATCAAATCTTATGATAGATTTATCGAGGTAGTCTTTCACAGAGGTAGCTCTTTGTAGTGACTGGTGAGCAGGCTGTATGAATTCTGTATCCACAATCCATTTACAAGGAAACTTTAACTCAGACCATGAGATAGCTTTAGAAGCCATAATCTGACTATGTGATGTACCTTTTGTCACCACGCTTTTGCCAGGTGCAGGTGAGTGTTGCATAGCAGGATAAAGGGTATTAGTCAGACGATACATGACTTGGTAATGTAAAGCAAGTGGACAGGAACTAGCAAGCATGTGAATACCATGGGTCTGGATGAATAATTTAAATATTTGGTTAAGATTTTTCTTCTGGTGGATAGCAACAAGGAAATTAGGATAGACTGTGGTGAAAACAAAATCATCGTGAAGACCAGTCTGGATAGCAGCTTGTAAACAATCAGCAAAATATAGATGTCGATTATCAAGAAGACAGGCTAACATACTAGCATTTAAACCTTTATGAAACAGAGGTTGAAAACCTAAAGAAATAGCACCTATATGCAAGAATTCATATTTCTTTTGAGACTTTAAGGCTCGAATATCTTTCTCAGACAAGATCTAAAGAAAGTATTTATCTTGGTCTTGCGTTTTTAGGTTTAAGACATTTTCTACAACTTTAATATTAGTTCTAGCAAACAAATTAAATGAAGGGAGATTAGCATAAACATCAGAAGGTTTTAACTCAGGTAAGTGCCAAGCAGGACTAGGGGTAGACTCATCTATTTCTAATGTATCAAAATTTATTGTAGACATAGATAACTCATCTAGAGTGCAAGTATCAGACATACTAGGTTGAGCTTCAACGGAGTGATCCAGAGCTTCCATTATGACGCCTATTGTCGGTACTTAAATCGGATCCACAACACGCCTTCCCTCGGCTTAAACCAGACCATACCACTTCCCTATCTTCAACGTTGAATTGAATGTGATACCAGATCACAGTAGTAGAAACAACCAAAGTACAACTAATACAGAACTCAAGCAAGCTATTGAATCAAAGTAAATGCGATACAAAGAAGCAAGATACTAATATTAAAGTTGTAGAAAATGTCTTAAACCTACAAACGCAAGACCAAGATAAATACTTTCTTCAAATCTTGTCTGAGAAAGATATTCAGGCCTTAAAGTCTCAAAATAAATATGAATTCTTGCATATAGGTGCTATTTCTTTAGGTTTTCAACATCTATTTTGTAAAGGTTTAAATGCTAGTATGTTAGCCTGTCTTCTTGATAATCGACATCTGTATTTTATTGATTGTTTACAAGCTGCTATCCCGACTGGTCTTCACGACAGTTCTATTTTCACCACAGTCTATCCTAATTTCCCTGTTGCTATCCACCAGGAGAAAAATCTTAACCAAATATTTAAATTATTCATCCAGACCCATGGTATTCACATGCTTGCTAGTTCCTGTCCACTTGCTTTACATTACCAAGTCATGTATCATCTGACTAATACCCTTTATCCTACTATGCAACACTCACCTGCGCCTGGCAAAAGCGTGGTGACAAAAGGTACATCACACAGTCAGATTATGGCTTCTGAAGCTATCTTATGGTCTAAGTTAAAGTTTCCTCATAAATGGATTGTGGATATTCAAATAGCCTGCTCGCCAATCACTACAAAGAGCTACCTCTGTGAAAGACTACCCCGATAAGTCTATCATAAGATTTGATATTTCTAAAAAACCTTCCTCGAGTTCAACTCTATCATTTCCATCCCAATGTCTTCATCCTCAAAAGATTCATGACCCTTAAATAGATTCCTTCTACTGTCCTGATTGCAAAAATATTCTGAAAAAGCCTAGCCATGCTGTTATCAATATGGTTAGCTCTAGAAGCAAGAGAGACATAGAATTACAGAAATTATTTGAGAAAAATAAACAATTATTGTCTTATAAGAGGAATCTGCATATGGAAAGCACATCACAGACTCCTGTGAGTACTGATGATGGTGGTCATGTCTGGAAGACACCACAAGGAGATGAATCCTATAATGAGAAGGTATTCCCCAAAGCTTTTGACTTTAACCAATACTCACCAGATGGTAAAAATAGATCTCAAATGTATTATTTGAGAACTGCAGATAGATTTGTAGATCAGCCTCTGGAAGTAAGGTTGATGAATTGGAATAATCTGGCCATAAAGTGCATCAATAATAGAGTATCTAGTATTCAAGATAGTCTAGACCAAATTTCTAAAATGTTGAAGAGTATTGAGTTATATCAAAAAGGGGATATAGCTAAAGCTTTAAAAATAATGGATATTAACACTGGGGTTCATTCAGCACATATCCAACAGAAAGTTGAAAAAGAAATTCAAAAAGTAATTCAAAAAGAAGAAGACATTAGTAGTAAGATAGATACAGTTATTACTGGTTATCAGGATATAGCACATAGTCAGGAAGAATTGAAATCTGAAGTGTCTGATATAGAAGCTAAAGTAGATACTGTAATTTTTGGTATGGACTCTTTAAATAGAGAAGTTTCTTCCTAGTAGCAGCAGCTTGCACTACTCCCTACACAGTCAGTCCAACCTATAGAAATTCAACCTCTGAGTCTGGATATAACTAAAGCTGGTATCCTTGAATGGGATACAGTTGCAAAGATAGAAAAGGAAGAAATTTCTAAGCCTATTGTTCCTCCTTTAACCATGAAAGCTCCCTAGCTAACAATTGATAAAGCTTTCAAGATAGGCATGGTTAAAATCAGTGAACCAAAAAATTTTAGTTATTTCTCTGAAGGAGAATCTTCTAAACAGCCTTTAGATAGTAATATAAGAACTCTGGGATTACAGCCTTTCTTTTGGCAATTTAATTGTGAACCACCTACTGAAAGGAAAAAGATGTGTCATGCTATGCTCTCATGGGCTAGTGTGCAAATGAATGGCTTAAAGAAAGAAGCAAAATTTGTAGCACAACAAATTATTAATGGATTCATTGGTAATATAAAAGGATGGTGGGATGCTGGTCATAGTATGTATAAGGATGCAATAGTAAACCATGCAGAGCCTATTCCATGCTTATGTCAAGCTATCTACAATGAATTTGTGGGTGCTATAGAAGATGAAAGAGAAGCCAACAGATCCAAATTCCTCAGAGCTCAATGTTGTGATATGTCGAGAATAGAAGAATATATGTGTAAAATGGAGAATTTGTTATATGGAGCTGGTGAAATGTTTAACCCAGCATATAAGGTTAGATATATTGAATCATTCCCTAAATATTTTTTAGAAAAATATAAAAATGCTATGGGTGAACAGTTTTCAAATATGTCCTTTGGTAGGATAAACCAGTATATCAGAAAGACTAATCAAAAGCTGTGTGAAGAGCATAAAGCTCATAAAGAAACAATGCAATTTCATAAACAGCTTGGAATTAAATTTTGTAATTCCTTAGAAGATGGTTATGGTTGTTCTGGTAGTCCTCGACAGTATAGAAAACAGAGATATAAGCAGAACTATAAATAGAAATCTGATTGTCAGTGTTCAATGAAGTCTCCTAGATGGTCTTCAAAAAGGCCTAAATACAAAAATAGAAAATTCTTTCAAAAAAAGATATTTAGAAAAAAGAAACACGGGTTTCAGAAAGCCCTTGTTAAGTGTTTCCTTCGCCAAGGAAATCACTATGCGAGTAAATGTCCTCAAAAAAAGGATAATTCTAAGAAAGTTAATTTGATTCAAAGTCATGAAATTAATGAAGATGAATATGTTTTAATATCTGTTGATGATGCTCAGTATGAGTCTGATTTTGAGTACACTGATGAATAATTCGAGAATAATAGGATCAATATGAATAATGAAGAAGTTGATTCTGCGTCAGAATTTTCATCAGACTATGAATCAGAGATTGGTTTTCAGATACATATGAATAGTATGCAGTATGCTTCAAACCAGTTTTCTGATAGTTTAAGTCTCTCTCAACAGTTAACACAGTTAAAAAATAGATATGATAGTCTGCCTAAATATATGATGTCAGAAAAAATGTTTCTTCAGTCTCAGATTCAAGATACTGAAAGAAAATATTTATAGCAATTATAATATATGCAGAATCAAAGGAATTCTTTATCTTCACAGTTTTCCTCACAAACTCTTAATAAGGGCAAAGAAGTTGTTGGTTCTTCTTTTTCAAATTCTCATAGGAAAGAATGGAGAAAAAAGCATATTAAAATGCTACAGCTCTTCCTGAAGAAAGCTCAAACAGAATTAGAAGCTCTACTAAGAGAAGAAGCAAATGAGGAAGATGAAGAACAAAAATTTGAAGAAGAATTAATTAAAGTTGCTGATGCTGTTGAAGCAGAGTATGCTGCCACTCACATGATAGTAGACAATAATATACATCAAGTTTTTGTTCATGAAACCAATAACCCTATCTGTGAGGTAAGTATTAAATGGAAAGGATTTCAAGCTTATGATTTAGATGTTATGCTTGATACTGGTGCAGATGCTTCGCTTGCTAGATTTCATGTAATTCCTCAAGATAAATGGGTCCCTGATTTTGCGAGACTGACCTTCAATAAAAAAATAGTTATATCAGAGTATTCAGCTCATGTTCCTGTTCTGTTAGGAAATACTATATTTCAGTTTAAGGTCATCCACCATGAAATCCCATTATTTGATATGATTTTTGGTGCTGATAATTTATCATGCTTCTATCCTATCACCATTAATAAACATGAAGTTTTGTTAGCAGAAAAGTATTCTCTTTATAAGAAGCATAGATATGAGTGTAAGATTCCTTTGAAATCCAAGGTTCAGAAACATGTAAATAATGATTGGATTATTAAGCAGATTAGTTGTTATAAATCTGACATAGATCCCGTGCTTACAAAGATTATCAGAGATTGTTGTTCTGACAACCCTCTTGCATTTCAACATAGGAAAACTCATG
>JARHVA010009034.1:235000-265000 GCA_037957365.1 Torreya grandis
TAAAAAATCAATTTCTGTTTTAAAGGTAACCATCTTTTTACCTGATAAGACCAGACCATTATCATACACAACCTGATAAAACTAATTTAAATGTTTGAGATGTTCTGCTGGACTTTTACTAAAAACCAGAATATCATCTATATATACAATGATAAAGGTACTATATGGAGCAAAGATATCATTCATCATTTTCTGAAAGATACTTGGAGCAGTTTTTAAACCAAATGGAAGAACATTCCATTCGTATTGACCAAATGGAGTGATAAAAGTAGTTTTGTATTTATCTGCCTCATCAATCTGTATCTGCCAGAAACCTGACTTTAAATCAAATTTGCTATAGATTTTGCTACCAAACAATCTATTCAAAATTTCATCCTTAGAGGGAATTGGATGTTGAACAGGAACTACATACTTATTTAGAGGAATATAATTGATTACTAGGTGCTTCTTTCCTCTTATCTGCTCACTTCTCTTATTAACGTAAAAAGCTTCACAAACCCATGGACTGTGAGACTCTCTAATTAATCCCTGAGCTTTTAATTCCTGTATTTTTTTGAAACATTCTTTTCTAAGAGATGGTGACATGCCAGAATGATGTGCTTTAAACTTAGGCTCAACTGGCTTACCATTCTGATTAGTAGCAAACTTTAAATCTATATGGCAAACATGAACTTTTCTGTCCTGGAATGCCAAAGGATTTTCACTGCAACAATCCTTAACAAGTTTTTCAATCACAGGAGCTATGTCAACTTGACAACAATTAATTTTTTGATGTATCCACTTTGTATCTACAGCTTTCTTAGCCTTAGTTTTAAGGGGCACCTTACATTCATATCTCTACTTTTTATATAAAGAATATTTTTTTGCTAAAATTACCTTATGCTGCTGAATCGTAATTGGATAAAAACAAGATAAATTATCTGATCCTAGCATGAGATCAAACATTGGCATTTCATGATGAGTGACTTTTAAATGAAATACTGTATCACCAAACTGAACAAGAATATGAGCAGGAAATTTAGAGATAATAGTTTTGGCATTGAATGTAAGTCTGACAAAATCTAGAATCCATTTATCTTCAGGTATAGCATGATACCTGGCCAAAGAAGCATCTGCACCTGTATCCAGAAGTGCATCTAAGCTGTAGAGTTTAAATTCTGAAAACTTAATTTGTAATTCACAAACTGGATTAGTAGCTATATGAACAGAAATTTGATTAATATGACTATTACTTGTCATCATATGATTCTGTTCTACTTCATCAGCAACCTTAGCTAATTCAGCTTCAAATTGTTCTTCTTCTTCATCATCTTCAGATTCTTCTCTCATAAGGGCTTCTAATTTTGTTTGTGCTTTCTTCAAAAACAATTGAAGAGTAGCAATACGCTTAGTGCGCCATTGCCTTCTTTCAGCCTTAGCAGGATTAGCAAACAGATTATCAAGTTCTTTCCCTTTATGTGAATTTAGACTATACTTACTAAACTGAAGTTGAAGTGCATTTTTCTATTGCTATAACTGTTCTAACTGACTGAAATATCTTTTTTCAGTTTGAAGAATTTGCTATTCTAAAAACATCTTTTCAGAAAACATGTAGACAGGCAAACTATCATATTTATCTTTTAATGACTGTAATTGCTGAGACAAACTCAAACTGTATGAAAACTGACTTGACTGCATATTTATTTGAAATCCTATTTCTAAATCAAAATCTGATGATTCTGTATCAGAACTGATTTCTTCTTGAACCATATTTATTTCAAAGTCATCTTCAGATTCATATTCAATGTCTGAATCAAACTTAGCACTGTTATCTGACAAATATACATAGTCATCTTCATTAATAGAATGACTTTCTAAGAAATTAACTTTCTTAGATTTTTCTTGTTTCTTAGGACATTTATTTGCATAATGATTACCCTGGCAGAGAAAACATTTGATTGGCTTTTTTTGATAACCATATTTCCTTTTTCTAAACACTTTCTTTTTGTGAAATGGTTTTTTGAATTTCTGCCTATCCCAATATTTCTTTCTATCATATTTTTTATACCTTGGAGGAGGCAATCTGCAATCACATTTCTCTAACTATTTTTTCATTCTAGATTTTCTATACTGATAAACATCTGTGCATACAAAACCATCTTCAATAAAATTGCAAAACTTGACACCTATCTGTTTATGAAATTTCATAGTTTCTTTTTGTGTTTTCCTTTCTTCACACATTTTGTGATTTACTCTATGTATATAATGATTAATCCTTCCAAAGGAAAATGTAGGATATCGTTCACCCATAGCAGATTTATATTTCTTAGAGAAATATTTCAGAAAAGATTCAACATATCTGACCTTATATGCAGGGTTGAACATTTCACCAGATGCATAAAGAAGATTTTCCACATAGCACATATATTCTTTCAATCTAGACATATCACATAGCTGTGCACGCAGAAACTTTGATCTATTATGTTCTTTTTCATTATCTATTGTACCAACAAATTCAGCATAAACAGCTTGACACAAACAAGCTACAGGTTCAACATGATTAAGAATATTATCTTTATAGGTAGTATGTCTGCCATCCCACCATTCTTTGATATTACCAATGAATCCATTCACAAGTTACACTACAACTATTCTAGGTTCTCTTTTTAATCCATATATCTGAACACTAGCCCACGCTAACATGGCTTGACACATTTCTTTTCTTCTAGAAGGAGATTCACAAGTAAATTTCCAGAAAAATGGTTGTAACCCAAGAGTTCTGATTTGAGCATCTAAAGGGGGCCTTGAAGATGCTTCACCATCTGAGAAATAAGTATATTTTTTAGGGTCATCAATCTGTGCCATTCCAATTCTAAATGCCTTATGGATTTCTAACTGTGGGGCTTTCATCTTTAAAGGTTGGACAATACTACTAGAAGAGCTTTCTTCCTTTTCTATTTTTTCTAACTGATCCCAGCCTATGATTCCTACAATTGGAGGAGACCATTCCATCTGCTGTAGTTTTGAACTAATCTGGGTCTGGAGTTTCACTATCATCTTCTGATGGATGATCCATATACAAGGTAGATGGGATTCGACAAAGACGTCCATCAGGAGTTACTGCAAAGAGTGCCTTGTGCGATATAGTCATTATTCTCCAGAGAGATGCAACTGGTCGACAGACCTCAATCTGAGCATGCCTATTATATTACTTATTCTGCACAAGCTTCAGCTCAAAGGTTACATCAAAAGGAATACAAATTGCAATAAAGATATTGCGTATCATATCTGGATGAACATTAACAAAATATGTATTTGAGGCAACTCTAGGCATAATATAATCTAAAAATTCAAACATATAATTACTCATATCACCAGAATTCCAATAATTCTCTGTGGTCGAATTGAAGGAAGGCGAGAAAGTAGACCAAGTAAAATGAAACTTAGTATTCTTTCTGTAGAGCATCTTAATCAGAGGATGATTAGCACCCATAAGATCATCATTGTTTCTTGGCTTCTGGAGTAGAATACTATGAGTAATAGTCTGTTCTTCTTGATTAGAAAATAGACTTGTCCATGCAATATTATGTGCATTGATATATTCAGAAGCAGCATAAGAATTAACAGTCAACTGATTTAATTCATGAGTTAACTGATTCTGAACAGAATGTCGAGACTTCCATATATGAGAATGAAACTCATCTCTGACTTCTGTAGTGACTACCATGATATTTTTCTCAGAATAAAATTCCCTTGTCAGAAAATTTGCTAAAGAATTTTTCTTGCCAAAAATATGTTCAACTGTAAAATCAAAATCTAACAAATAGGTAGCCCATCTGATTAATCTGCTTACTGAACCTTTTTTCAAATTATCTGTTGAATGAAGTATGCTCATAAAATTCTTAAGATCAGATCTTACCACAAATTTTTCAGATCTCACAAAGAACATAAAAGCTTGAATAGCCTTTATAACTGCAAGAATTTCTTTGTGCATAGAGTGTTAATTAATCTGAGCTTTCTTAAAAGTACCTGAAGCATACCTGCATGGTTTTTCTCTACCATTTAACAATTTCTCTTTTAACACTGCACCCCAGTATTGTTCTGATGCATCTGTGTCAATAATCTTCAATCCATTACCTGGAAGCTGCAAAGGAGGCAAAGATGAACATTTCAATTTAATTCTTTTAACAGCTTCTGTCATTGAATTATTCCATGCTGGTGGAGACTTAGTCAATCTTTTATTCAGTAACAATCTATCATGAGCAATCTGATAATAATATCCTGCAATGTAATTCACACAACCTAAAAATCTTTGTAACAGAGTTTTACCTAGAATTTCATCAAGAAAATTTTGAATATTCTGTAAAACATGTGGCTGAACTTAGACTTCTCCTGATTTAATGGTTATTCCTAAGAAATCAATTTCTATTTTGAAGGTAACCAGCTTCTTAGCTGATAAGACCAAACCATTATCATACACAACCTGATAAAACTGATTTCAATGTTTGAGATGTTCTGCTGGACTTTTACTAAAAACCAGAATATCATCTATATAAACAATTATAAACTTACTGTATGGAGCAAAGATATCATTCATCATTTTCTGAAAGATACTTGGAGCAGTTTTTAAACCAAATGGAAGAACATTCCATTCGTATTGACCAAATGGAGTAATAAATGCAATTTTGTATCGATCTGCTTCATCAACCTGTATCTGCTAGAAAACAGAATTTAAATCAAATTTGCTATAGACTTTGCTACCAGACAATCTATTTAAAATTTCATCTTTAGAGGGAATTGGATGTTGAACAGGAACTACATATTTATTCAGAGGAATATAATTGATTACTAGATGCTTCTTTCCTCTTATCTGCTCACTTCTCTTATTAACATAAAAAGCTTCACAACCCCATGGGCTATGAGAATCTCTGATCAATCCCTGAGCTTTTAATTCCTATATTTCTTTAAAACATTCTTCTCTAAGAGATGGTGACATGGGAGAATGACGTGCTTTAAACTTAGGCTCAACTGGCTTACCATTCTGATCTGTAACAAGCTTTAAATCTATATGACAAACATGAACTTTTCTGTCTTGAAATGCCAAAGGATTTTCACTACAACAATCCTTGACAATTTTTTCAATCACAAGAGCTATGTCAGCTTGACAATAATTAATTTTTTGATGTATCCATTTTGTATCTATAGCTTTCTTAGCCTTAGTTTTTAAAGGAATCTTACATTCATATCTTTGCTTTTTATATAAGGAATATTTTCCTACTAAAATTACTTCATGCTGTTGAATCATAATAGGATAAAAATAGGATAAATTATCTGATCCTAGCATGAGATAAAACATTGGCATTTCATGATGAATAACTTTCAAATGAAATACCGTATCACCAAACTGAACAGGAATGTGAGCAAAAAATTTAGAGATAATAGTTTTGGCATTGAATGTAAGTTTGACAAAAAAAGGAATCCATTTATCTTCAGGTATAGCATGATACCTAGCCAAAGAAGCATCTGCACCGATATCCAAAAGTGCATCTAAGCTGTAGAGTTCAAATCCTGGAAACTTAATTTGTAATTCACAGACTGGATTAGTAGATATATGAATAGAAATTTGATTAATATGACTTTTACTTGTTATCATATGATTCTGTTCTACTTCATCAGCAACCTTAGCTAATTCAGCTTCAAATTGTTCTTCTTCTTCATCATCTTCAGCTTCTTCTCTCATAAGGGATTCTAATTTTGTTTGTGCTTTCTTTAAAAACAATTGAAGAGTAGAAATACGCTTAGTGTGCCATTGCCTTTTTTTAGCCTTATCAGGATTAGCAAACAGATTATCAAGTTCTTTCCCTTTATATGAATTTAGACTGTGCTTACTAAACTGATGCTGAAGTGCATTTTTTTGTTGCTATAATTGTTCTAACTGACTGACATATCTTTTTTCAGTTTGAAGAATTTGCTATTCTAAAAACATCTTTTCAAAAAACATGTAAACAGGCAAACTATCATATCTATCTTTCAATGACTGTAATTGCTGAGATAAACTCAAACTATCTGAGAACTGACTTGACTGCATATTTATCTGGAAACCAATCTCTGAATCAAAATCAGACGATTCTGTATCAGAACTGATTTTTTTTTGAACCATATTTATTTCAAAGTCATCTTCAGATTCATATTCAATGTTTGAATCAAACTCAGCACTGTTATCTGACAAATATACATATTCATCTTCATTCAAAGAATGACTTTCTAAGAAATTAACTTTCTTAGATTTTTCTTGTTTCTTAGGACACTTATTTGCATAGTGGTTTCCTTGGTAGAGAAAACACTGAATAGGCTTTTTCTGATAACCATATTTCCTTTTTCTAAAAACTTTCTTTTTCTGAAATGGTTTTCTGAATTTATACCTATCCCAATATTTCTTTTTATCATATTTTTTATACCTTGGAGGAGGCAATCTGCAATCACATTTTTCTAACTATTTTTTCTTTCTAGACTTCCTGTACTGATAAACATCTGTACATCCAAAACCATCTTCAATAAAATTGCAAAACTTAACACCTATTTGCTTATGAAACTTCATAGTTTCTTTTTGTGTTTTCTTTTCTTCACACATCTTTTGATTTACTCTATGTATATACCGATTAATCCTTTCAAAGGAAAATGTAGGATATTGTTCACCCATAGTAGATTTATATTTCTCTGAAAAATATTTCAGAAAAGATTCAACATATCTGACCTTATATGCAGGGTTGAACATTTCACCAGATGCATAAAGAAGATTTTCCATATAACACATATATTCTTTCAATCTAGACATGTCACATAACTGTGCACGTAGAAATTTAGATCTATTTGTTTCTTTTTCATTATCTATTGTACCAAAAAAATAAGAATATACAGCTTGACACAAACAAGATACAGGTTCAGCATGATTAAGAATATTATCTTTATATGTAGTATGTCCACCGTCCCACCATTCTTTGATATTACCAATGAATCCATTCACAAGTTGTATAGCAACTATTCTAGGTTCTCTTTTTAATCCATATATCTGAACGCTTGCCCATGCTAACATGGCTTGACACATTTCTTTTCTTCTGGAAGGAGATTCACAAGTAAATTTCCAAAAAAAAGGTTGTAATCCAAGAATTCTGATTTGAGCATCTAATGGGGGTCTTGAAGATGCTTCACCTTCTGAAAAATAAGTATACTTTTCAGGGTCTTCAATCTGTGCCATTCGAATTCTAAATGCCTTATAGATTTCTAACTGTGGGGCTTTCATTTTTAAAGGTTGGACAATACTACTAGAAGAGCTTTCTTCCTTTTCTATCTTTTCTAACTGATCCCAGCCTATGATTCCTGCTGTTGGAAGAGACCATTCCATCTTTTGTAGTTCTGAACTAGTCTGTGGTAAACTACTAGATAACTGTTGAGGAATCAAAGCAAGATGTTGCAGTTGGGAGACTACTTCTCTATTTAATGAACCTACACTGCTGGAAACAGAGACTAATGTAGTTTCTATAGAAGAAAGTTTTGATCTTATTTCTACCTGACTATGTGCAATATCTGCATTTCCTATCAACACAGTATCCAATTTCTTTTCAGTTTTTATTTGGTTTTTTGTAATCTCAGCAGCTTCTTTGTCTACTTTACTGGTGATTTGATTAGCATAGACTCCAGCATTTGAATCAATAATTTTTAATGCTTTTACTATGTCACCTTTCTAATAAGCTTCAATCCCTTTTAACATAACAGCAATCTGATCTAAACTCTCTTGAATTTTGTTAACTTTGGAGTTCAGACACTTGGTTGCCACATTATTCCAGTTCATTAACCTGACCTCAGTTGGCTGATCTAAAGATCTATCAGACTATCTAACATAATACATCTGAGCTCAGGTTTTACCATCAGGGGAATACTGATTGAAGTCTGAAGGTTTAGGAAATCCCTTCTCTGTATAGGACTCATCATCCTGAGGAGTCTTCCAGACATGACCTTCTTCATTGCCAAATTTAGATGATTCCATATGCACTTTTCTTTTGTAAGACAAGAGTTCCTTATTTTTAGGAAAAAGCTTTTGTAACTCTATGTCCCTGGCAGCCATACCTATGTGCTAGGCATGGTTCTGCTTTTTTAGTATTTGCTTACAATCTGGACAATAGAATGAATCTATTTGTGGGTCATGAATCTTTTGAGCATGGAGACACTCTATTGGAAAGGATAGAGAGGAGGAATTGGATGAAGCTTTGCTGGATTGATTATCAAAGCTAATGATAGCTTTGTCTTTGGTTTCTTTAACAGAGGTTGCTCTGGCTATGGACTTTCGTGCAGGCTGGATAAAATCAATATCAACTAACCATTTCTTAGGAAACTGAAGTGTAGACCAATCAATGGCTTTAGTTTGCATGACTTGGCTATGTGGGCTAGCTCGACACACCACGCTTTTGCCAGGCGCAGGTGTATGTTTGATAGCAGGAGCAAGCGTATTGGTTAGATGATAAAGAATTTGATATTGGACAACAAGAGGACAAGAACCAGGAATCATATACAGACCAGAGGTTTGCAGAAATAGCTTAAAAATCTTATTAAGATTCATTTCAAAATGAATAGCAACTGGATAATTAGGATACGCAGTAATATAAACTAGACCATTATGCAGACTAGTTTGGAAAGCAGCTTGCAGACATGCAGCAAATGACATATGCCTATTGTCTAATAGACAAGCTAATCAGATGGCATTTAACCCTTTATGGAACAGAAGATGTATGCCAATAGAAATAGCACCTATATGAAGAAATTTATACTTTTTTTGGGCCTTTAATTCAATAATAGCTTTCTCATCCAGAATTTCTAAGAAATATTTGTCTTCAGCATTATTTCTAATTTGCAGAGTATTTTCAACAGATTTAAAAGTAGTGCGAGCTAACAGATTAAACGAGGGTAGCTGAGTATAGACATCAGCAGGTTTTAATCTAGGCAGAATCCATTATGGACTTGGGTTTGATTCTTTAATATTAATAGACTCGAAATTCACAGCATAATCTCCTAATTCAACAAGAGTGCATGTCTCAGAATTACCTGGTATACTAGAAGCAGACTGATCCGAAGCTTCCATATTTCCGCCTATCTTTGGTACTTAATTGGATCCACTAACGCCTGTCCTTCGGCTAAATGGGACCTCGCCACTTCCCTATTTTTGGCTTGATATTAAACGCGATACCAGACCAAATAGCAAACTAATAGACAGATAATTGAGATAGCATAACAGATTCAACACAGGAGATATAGCAATGATTCAACACAGATCATACAAATAAGACAGCTTAACATCTAACATATGGCTCTTCTCTGGCTCTGATACCATTTACTGTAGCATTCCTTCGCTACATAGGATATTGCTTAAACTTCGTACTTTCTTATTAATACTGAAACAATATTACAAAGAGGACAGTAAGACACAAGACAGCTATGAAGCTAGACTACTGACTTTGAGACTCAACTCAAAAATTGAATTTAAAACCAAATGCCTAGAACTCAATCGAGCTCTTCTTTATATAGCTTTTTAGAAGAGAGATCGATGGTTCTAAAAAAGCGGTGGCATCAATGGTTGAGACACAAGATGTGATTACCATGTGGGTTAAGGGCCCACTACGCACCGACTCAAACAAAAGCAAGCATAAAAGAAAACTACAGTAATAGAGAATCATGTCGACACGGCTGACAGAATACCACCTTTGATAGTGGTGTGGTCCACAGATTCCTAAAATATCTAAAAAGAGAGATATAGTGCTCTCCACTCACTATCACAGACAGACCCCGTGATTAGTCATCATCATTAAACTCGTAGGATCCAGCTGGTGAATATGATGTATCATCATCATCTAGGTTTGGAGTTTCACTATCATCTTTTGATGGATGATCCATATACAAGGTAGATGGGATTCGACAAAGATGTCCATCAGGAGTTACTGGAAAGAGTGCCTTGTGCGATATAGTCATTGTTCTCCAGAGAGATGCAACTGGTCGACAAACCTAAATCTGAGCATGCCTATTATATTGCTTATTCTGCACAAGCTTCAGCTTAAAGGTTACATCAAAAGGAATACAAATTGCAATAAAGATATTGCGTATCATATCTGGATGAACATTAATAAAATATGTATTTGAGGCAACTCTAGGCATAATATAATCTAAAAATTCAAACATATAATTACTCATATCACCAGAATTCCAATAATTCTCTGTGGCCGGATTGAAGGAAGGCCAGAAAGTAGACAAAATAAAATGAAACTTAGTATTCTTTCTGTAGAGCATAAAAATCAAAGGAATATTAGCACCCATAAGATCATCATTGTTTCCTGGCTTCTGGAGCAGAATAGTATGAGTAATAGTCTGTTATTCTTGATTGGAAAACAGACTTGTCCATGCAATATTATGTGCATTGATATATTCAGAAGCAGCATAAGAATCAACAGTCAACTGATTTAATTCATGAGTTAACTGATTCTGAACAGAAGGTCGAGACTTCCATATATGAGAATGAAACTCATCTCTGACTTCTGTAGTGACTACCATGATGTTTTTTTCAGAATAAAATTCCCTTGTCAGAAAATCTGCTAAAGAATTTTTCTTGCTAGAAATATGTTCAACTGTAAAATTAAAATCTGACAAATAGGTAGCCCATCTGATTAATCTGCTTACTGAACCTTTTTTCAAATTATCTACTGAATGAAGTATGCTCATAAAATTCTTAAGATCAGATCTTACCACAAATTTTTTAGATCTCACAAAGAACATAAAAGCTTGAATAGCCTTTATAACTGTAAGAATTTCTTTGTGCATAGAGTGATAATTAATCTAAGCTTTCTTAAAAGTACTTGAAGCATACTTGCATGGTTTTTCTGTACCATTTGACAATTTCTCTTTTAACACTGCACGCCAGTATTGTTCTGATGCATCTATTTCAATAATCTTCAATCCATTACCTGGAAGCTGCAAAGGAGGCAAAGATGAACATTTCAATTTAATTCTTTTAACAGCTTCTGTCATTGAATCATTCCATGCTGGTGGAGACTTAGTCAATCTTTTATTCAGTAACAATCTATCATGAGCAATCTGATAATAATGTCCTGCAATGTAATTCACACAACCTAAAAATCTCTGTAACAGAGTTTTATATGGAATTTCATCAGGAAAATTTTGAATATTCTGTAAAACATGTGGCTGAACTGAGACTTCTCCTGATTTAATGGTTATTCCTAAGAAATAAATTTATGTTTTGAAGGTAACCATCTTCTTAGCTGATAAGACCAAACCATTATCATACACAACCTGATAAAATTGATTTAAATGTTTGAGATGTTCTGCTAGACTTTTACTAAAAACCAGAATATCATCTATATAAACAATTATAAACTTACTGTATGGAGCAAAGATATCATTCATCATTTTTTGAAAGATACTTGGAGCAGTTTTTAAACCAAATGGAAGAACATTTCATTCGTATTGACCAAATGGAGTAATAAATGCAGTTTTGTATCGATCTGCTTCATCAACCTGTATCTGCCAGAAACCAGACTTTAAATCAAATTTGCTATAGACTTTGCTACCAGACAATCTATTCAAAATTTCATCCTTAGAGGGAATTGGATGTTGAACAGGAACTACATATTTATTCAGAGGACTATAATTGATTACTAGACGCTTCTTTCCTCTTATCTGCTCACTTCTCTTATTAACATAAAAAGCTTCACAACCCCATGGGCTATGAGAATCTCTGATCAATCCCTGAGCTTTTAATTCCTGTATTTCTTTAAAACATTCTTCTCTAAGAGATGGTGACATGCCAGAATGATGTGCTTTAAACTTAGGCTCAACTGGCTTACCATTCTGATCTGTAACAAGCTTTAAATCTATATGACAAACATGAACTTTTCTATCCTGGAATGCCAAAGGATTTTCACTACAACAATCCTTGACAATTTTTTCAATCACAGGAGCTATGCCAGGTTGACAACAATTAATTTTTTGATGCATCCATTTTGTATCTATAGCTTTCTTAGCCTTAGTTTTCAAAGGAATCTTACATTCATATCTCTACTTTTTATATAAGGAATATTTTTTTGCTAAAATTACTTCATGCTGCTGAATCGTAATAGGATAAAAATAGGATAAATTATCTGATCCTAGCATGAGATCAAACATTGCCATTTCATGATGAATAACTTTCAAATGAAATACCGTATCACCAAACTGAACAGAAATGTGAGCAGAAAATTCAGAGATAATAGTCTTGGCATTGAATGTAAGTCTGACAAAATCAGGAATCCATTTATCTTCAGGTATAGCATGATACCTAGCCAAAGAAGCATCTGCACCGGTATCCAGAAGTGCATCTAAGCTGTAGATTTTAAATCCTGAAAACTTAATTTGTAATTCACAGACTGTATTAGTAGCTATATGAATAGAAATTTGATTAATATGACTATTACTTGTTATCATATGATTCTGTTCTACTTCATCAGCAACCTTAGCTAATTTAGCTTCAAATTTTTCTTCTTCTTCATCATCTTCCAGCAGTGTAGATTCATTAAACAGAGAAGTAGTCTCCCAACAGCAACATCTTGCTTTGATTCCTCAACAATTATCTAGTAGTTTACCACAGACTAGTTCAGAACTACAAAAGATGGAATGGTCTCCTCCAACTACAGGAATCACAGGCTGGGATCAGTTAGAAAAGATAGAAAAGGAAGAAAGCTCTTCTAGTAGTATTGTCCAACCTTTAAAAATGAAAGCCCCACAGTTAGAAATCCATAAGGCATTTAGAATTGGAATGGCACAGATTGATGACCCTAAAAAGTATACTTATTTTTCAGAAGGTGAAGCATCTTCAAGACCCCCATTAGATGCTCAAATCAGAACTCTTGGGTTACAACCTTTTTTCTAGAAATTTACTTGTGAATCTCCTTTCAGAAGAAAAGAAATGTGTCAAGCCATGTTAGCATGGGCAAGTGTTCAGATATATGGATTAAAAAGAGAACCTAGAATAGTTGCTGTACAAATTGTGAATGGATTCATTGGTAATATCAAAGAATGGTGGGACGGTGGACATACTACATATAAAGATAATATTCTTAATCATGCTGAACCTGTAGCTTGTTTGTGTCAAGCTATATATTCTGAGTTTGTTGGTACAATAGAAAATGAAAAAGAAAAAAATAGAACTAAATTTCTGCGTGCACAGTTATGTGACATGTCTAGATTGAAAGAATATATGTGTTATATGGAAAATCTTCTTTATGCATTTGGTTAAATGTTCAACCCTGCAAATAAGGTCAGATATGTTGAATCTTTTTCAAAATATTTCTCAGAGAAATATAAATCTACTATGGGTGAACAATATCCTACATTTTCCTTTGGAAGGATTAATCAGTATATACATAGAGTAAATCAAAAGATGTGTTAAGAAAGTAAAACACAAAAAGAAACTATGAAGTTTCATAAGCAAATAGGTGTTAAGTTTTGCAATTTTATTGAAGATGGTTTTGGATGTATAGATGTTTATCAGTACAGAAAGCCTAGAAAGAAAAAATAGTTAGAAAAATGTGATTGCAGATTGCCTCCTCCAAGGTATAAAAAATATGATAAAAAGAAATATTGGGATAGGTATAAATTCAGAAAACCATTTCAGAAAAAGAAAGTGTTTAGAAAAAGGAAATATGGTTATCAAAAAAAGCCTATTCAGTGTTTTCTCTACCAAGGAAACCACTATGCAAATAAGTGTCCTAAGAAACAAGAAAAATCTAAGAAAGTTAATTTCTTAGAAAGTCATTCTTTGAATGAAGATGAATATGTATATTTGTCAGATAACAGTGCTAAGTTTGATTCAGACATTGAATATAAATCTGAAGATGACTTTGAAGTAAATATGGTTCAAGAAGAAATCAGTTCTGATACAAAATCATCAGATTTTGATTCAGAGATTAGTTTTCAGATAAATATGCAGTCAAGTCAGTTCTCAGATAGTTTGAGTTTATCTCAGCAATTACAGTCATTAAAAGATAAATATGATAGTTTGCCTATTTACATGTTTTCTGAAAAGATGTTTTTAGAACAGCAAATTCTTCAAACTGAAAAAAGATATGTCAGTCAGTTAGAACAATTACAGCAACAGAAAAATGCACTTCAGCATCAGTTTAGTAAGCATAGTCTAAATTCATATAAAGGAAAAGAACTTGATAATCTGTTTGTTAATCTTGCTAAGGCTGAAAGAAGGCAATGGCGCACTAAGTGTATTGCTACTCTTCAATTATTTTTAAAGAAAGCACAAATAGAATTAGAATCCCTTATGAGAGAAGAAGCTGAAGATGATGAAGAAGAAGAACAATTTGAAGCTGAATTAGCTAAGGTTGCTGATGAAGTAGAATAGAATCATATGATAACAAGTAATAGTCATATTAATCAAATTTCTATTCATATAGCTACTAATCCAGTCTGTGAATTACAAATTAAGTTTTCAGGATTTAAACTCTACAGCTTAGATGCACTTCTGGATACCGGTGCAGATGCTTCTTTGGCTAGGTATCATGCTATACCTGAAGATAAATGGATTCCTAATTTTGTCAGACTTACATTCAATGCCAAGATTATTATCTCTGAATTTTCTGCTCACATTTTTGTTCAGTTTGGTGATACGATATTTCATTTGAAAGTTATTCATCATGAAATGCCAATGTTTGATCTCATGATAGGATCAGATAATTTATCCTATTTTTATCCTATTACGATTCAGCAGCATGAAGTAATTTTAGCAGAAAAATATTCCTTATATAAAAAGTAGAGATATGAATGTAAGATTCCTTTGAAAACTAAGGCTAAGAAAGCTATAGATACAAAATGGATACATCAAAAAATTAATTGTTGTCAAGCTGGCATAGCTCCTGTGATTGAAAAAATTGTCAAGGATTGTTGTAGTGAAAATCCTTTGGCATTCTAGGACAGAAAAGTTCATGTTTGTCATATAGATTTAAAGCTTGTTACAGATTAGAATGGTAAGCCAGTTGAGCCTAAGTTTAAAGCACATCATTCTGGCATGTCACCATCTCTTAGAGAAGAATGTTTTAAAGAAATACAGGAATTAAAAGCTCAGGGATTGATCAGAGATTCTTATAGCCCATGGGGTTGTGAAGCTTTTTATGTTAATAAGAGAAGTGAGCAGATAAGAGGAAAGAAGCGTCTAGTAATCAATTATATTCCTTTGAATAAATATGTAGTTCCTATTCAACATCAAATTCCCTCTAAGGATGAAATTTTGAATAGATTGTCTGGTAGCAAAGTCTATAGCAAATTTGATTTAAAGTCTGGTTTCTGGTAGATACAGGTTGATGAAGTAGATCGATACAAAACTAAATTTATTACTCCATTTGGTCAATATGAATGGAATGTTCTTCCATTTGGTTTAAAAACTGCTCCAAGTGTCTTTCAAAAAATGATGAATGATATCTTTGCTCCATACAGACATTATTATCAGATTGCTCAGGATAGATTGTTACAAAATAAAAGATTGACTAAGTCTCCACCAGCATGGAATGATTCAATGACAAAAGCTGTTAAAAGAATTAAATTGAAATGTTCATCTTTGCCTCCTTTGCAGCTTCCAGGTAATGGATTGAAGATTATTGAAACATATGCATCAGAACAATACTGGGGTGCAGTGTTAAAAGAGAAATTGTTAATATATATATATATACATGGTAATCACATCTTGTGTCTCAACCGTTGATGCCACCGCTTTGTTAGAACCATCAATCTCTCTTCTAAAAAGCTATATAAAGAAGAGCTTGATTGAGTTCTAGGCATTCGGTTTTAAATTTGGTTCTTGAGTTGAGTCTCAAAGTCAGTAGTCTAGCTTCATAGCTGTCTTGTGTCTTACTGTCCTCTTTGTAATATTGTTTCAGTATTAATAAGAAAGTGCAAAGTTTAAGCAAGATCCTGTGTAGCGAAGGAATGCTGCAGTAAATGGTATCAGAGCCAGAGAAGAGCCATATGTTAGATGTTAAGCTGTCTTGTTTGTATGATCTATGTTGAATCATTGCTATATCTCCTGTGTTGAATCTGTTATGCTGTCTCAATTATCTATCTATTAGTTTGTTATTTGGTCTGGTATCGCATTCAATATCAAGCTGAAAATAGGGAAGTGGTGAGGTCCCATTTAGCCGAAGGATAGGCGTTAGTGGATCCAATTAAGTACCAAAGATAGGCGGCAATATGGAAGCTCTGGATCAGTCTGCTTCTAGTATACCAGGTAATTCTGAGACATGCACTCTTGCTGAATTAGGAGATTATGCTGTGAATTCTGAGTCTATTGATATTGAAGAATCAAACCCAAGTCCAGAATGGATTCTACCTAGATTAAAACCTACTGATGTCTATACTCAGCTACCCTCATTTAATCTGTTAGTTCGCACTACTTTTAAATCTAACATATATCTGTTAGCTCTGATACCATTTACTGCAGCATTCCTTCACTACACAGGATCTTGCTTAAACTTCACACTTTATTATTAATACTGAAACAATATTACAAAGAGGACAGTAAGACACAAGACAGCTATGAAGCTAGACTACTGACTTTGAGACTCAACTCAAGAACCAAATTTAAAACCGAATGCCTAGAACTTAATCGAGCTCTTCTTTATATAGCCTTTTAGAAGAGAGATCGACGGTTCTAACAAAGCGGTGGCATCAACGGTTGAGACACAAGATGCCATTACCATGTATATATATATATAGTATGATACATATATATATACAGATATATATCAGTAAATGGATAGTGATGGTGTAGAGATTTGGTTTAAAAATATTCAGTACAGGTCCCAAGATCGAAACCTGGCTCTGATACCATTTACTGCAGCATTCCTTCGCTACACAGGATCTTGCTTAAACCTCGCACTTTCTTATTAATACTGAAACAATATTACAAAGAGGACAGTAAGAGGACAAGAACCCACAATCATATACAGACTAGAGGTTTGCAGAAACAGCTTAAAAATCTTATTAAGATTCATTTCAGAATGAATAGCAACTGGATAATTGGGATACGCAGTAATATAAACCGGACCATTATGTAGACCACTTTGGAAAGCAGCTTGCAGACATGCAGCAAATGACATATGCCTATTGTCTAATAGACAAGCTAAACAGCTGGCATTTAACCCTTTATGGAACAGAGGATGTATGCCAATAGAAATAGCACCTATATGAAGAAATTTATACTTTTTCTGGGCCTTTAATTCAACAATAGCTTTCTCATCCAGAATTTCTAAGAAATATTTGTCTTCAGCATTATTTCTAATTTGCAGAGTATTTTCAACAGATTTAAAAGTAGTGCGAGCTAACAGATTAAACGATGGTAGCTAAGTATAGACATCAGCAGGTTTTAATCTAGGCTGAATCCATTCTGGACTTGGGTTTGATTCTTCAATATCAATAGACTCAAAATTCACAACATAATCTCCTAATTCAGCAAGAGTGCATGTCTCAGAATTACTTGGTATACTAGAAGCAAACTGATCTAGAGCTTCCATATTGCCGCCTATCTTCGGTACTTAATCAGATCCACTAACGCCTGTCCTTCGGCTAAATGGGACCTCACCACTTCCCTATTTTTGGCTTGATATTGAACGCGATACCAGACCAAATAGCAAACTAATAGACAGATAATTGAGACAGCATAACAGATTCAACATAGGAGATATAGCAATGATTCAACACAGATCATACAAATAAGATAGCTTAACATCTAACATATGGCTCTTCTCTGGCTCTAATACCATTTATTTTCTTCTGGAAGGAGATTCACAAGTAAATTTCTAGAAAAAAGGTTGTAATTCTAGAGTTCTGATTTGAGCATCTAATGGGGGTCTTGAAGATGCTTCACCTTTTGAAAAATAAGTATACTTTTCAGGGTCATTAATCTGTGCCATTCCAATTCTAAATGCCTTATGGATTTCTAACTGTGGGGATTTCATTTTTAAAGGTTGGACAATACTACTAGAAGAGCTTTCTTCCTTTTTTATCTTTTCTAACTGATCCCAGCCTATGATTCCTACAGTTGGAGGAGACCATTCCATCTTTTGTAGTTCTGAACTAGTCTATGGTAAACTACTAGATAACTGTTGAGGAATCAAAGCAAGATGTTGCTGTTGGGAGACTACTTCTCTGTTTAATGAATCTACACTGCTAGAAGCAGAGACTAATGTAGTTTCTATAGAAGAAAGTTCTGATCTTATTTCTACCTGACTATGTGCAATATCTGCATTTCCTATCAACACAGTATCCAATTTCTTTTCAGTTTCTATTCGCTTTTTTGTAATCTCAGCAGCTTCTTTGTCTACTTTACTGGTGATTTGATTAACATAGACTCCAGCATTTGAATCAATAATTTTTAATGCTTTTACTATGTCACCTTTCTGATAGGCTTCAATCCCTTTTAACATAACAACAATCTGATCTAAACTCTCTTGAATTTTGTTAACTTTGGAGTTCAGACACTTAGTTGCCACATTATTCCAATTCATTAACCTGACCTCAGTTGGCTGATCTAAAGATCTATCAGACTGTCTAACACAATACATCTGAGCTCGGGTTTTACCATCAGGGGAATACTGATTGAAGTCTGAAGGTTTAGGAAATCCCTTCTCTGTATAGGACTCATCATCCTGAGGAGTCTTCCAGACATGACCTTCTTCATTGCCAGATTTAGATGATTTCATATGCACTTTTCTTTTGTAAGACAAGAGTTCCTTATTTTTAGCAAAAAGCTTTTGTAACTCTATGTCCCTGGCAGCCATACCTATGTGCTGGGCATGGTTCTGCTTTTTCAGTATTTGCTTACAATCTGGACAATAGAATGAATCGATTTGTGGGTCATGAATCTTTTAAGCATGGAAACACTCTTTTGGAAAGGATAGAGAGGAGGAATTGGATGAAGCTTTGTTGGATTGATTATCAAAGCTAATGATAGCTTTGTCTTTGGTTTCTTTAACAGAGGTTGCTCTAGCTATGGACTTTCATGCAGGCTGGATAAAATCAATATCAACTAACCATTTCTTAGGAAACTGAAGTGTAGACCAATCAATGGCTTCAGTTTGCATGACTTGGCTATGTGGGCTAGCTCGACACACCACGCTTTTGCCAGGCACAGGTGTATGTTTGACAGCAGGAGCAAGCGTATTGGTTAGATGATAAAGAATTTGATACTGGATAGCAAGAATATGTATCATTCCTTAATCTTGCTTAAACTTCAATCAGTATTCCCCTGATGGTAAAACTCGAGCTCAGATGTATTATGTTAGACAGTCTGATAGATCTTTAGATCAGCCAACTGAGGTCATGTTAATGAATTGGAATAATGTGGCAACCAAGTGTCTGAACTCCAAAGTTAACAAAATTCAAGAGAGTTTAGATCAGATTGCTGTTATGTTAAAAGGGATTGAAGCCTATCAGAAAGGTGACATAGTAAAAGCATTAAAAATTATTGATTCAAATGCTGGAGTCTATGCTAATCAAATCACCAGAAAAGTAGACAAAGAAGCTGCTGAGATTACAAAAAAGCAAATAGAAACTGAAAAGAAATTGGATACTGTGTTGATAGGAAATACAGATATTGCACATAGTCAGGTAGAAATAAGATCAAAACTTTCTTCTATAGAAACTACATTAGTCTCTATTTTCAGCAGTGTAGATTCATTAAACAGAGAAGTAGTCTCCCAACAGCAACATCTTGCTTTGATTCCTCAACAGTTATCTAGTAGTTTACCACAGACTAGTTCATTACTACAAAAGATGGAATGGTCTCCTCCAACTGCAGGAATCATAGGCTGGGATTAGTTAGAAAAGATAGAAAAGGAAGAAAGCTCTTCTAGTAGTATTGTCCAACCTTTAAAAATGAAAGCCCCATAGTTAGAAATCCATAAGGCATTTAGAATTGGAATGGCACAGATTGATGACCCTGAAAAGTATACTTATTTTTCAGAAGGTGAAACATCTTCAAGACCCCCATTAGATGCTCAAATTAGAACTCTTGGGTTACAACCTTTTTTTTGGAAATTTACTTGTGAATCTCCTTCCAGAAGAAAAGAAATGTGTCAAGCCATGTCAGCATGGGCAAGTGTTCAGATATATGGATTAAAAAGAGAACCTAAAACAGTTGATGTACAACTTGTGAATGGATTCATTGGTAATATCAAAGAATGGTGGGATTGTGGACATACTACATATAAAGATAATATTCTTAATCATGCTGAACCTGTAGCTTGTTTGTGTCAAGCTATATATTCTGAGTTTGTTGGTACAATAGATAATGAAAAAGAAACAAATAGATCTAAATTTCTGCGTGCATAGTTATGTGACATGTCTAGATTGAAAGAATATGTGTTATATGGAAAATCTTCTTTATGCATCTGGTGAAATGTTCAACCTTGCATATAAGGTCAGATATGTTGAATCTTTTTTGAAATATTTTTCAGAGAAATATAAATCTGCTATGGGTGAACAATATCCTACATTTTCCTTTGGAAGGATTAATTAGTATATACATAGAGTAAATCAAAAGATGTGTGAAAAAAGAAAAACACAAAAAGAAACTATGAAGTTTCATAAGCAAATAGGTGTTAAGTTTTGCAATTTTATTGAAGATGGTTTTGGATGTACAGATGTTTATTAGTACAAGAAGTCTAGAAAGAAAAAAATAGTTAGAAAAATGTGATTGCAGATTGCCTCCTCCAAGGTACAAAAAATATGATAAAAAGAAATATTGGGATAGGTATAAATTCAGAAAACCATTTCAGAAAAAGACAGTTTTTAGAAAAAAGAAATATGGTTATCAGAAAAAGCCTATTCAGTGTTTTCTCTACCAAGGAAGCCACTATGCAAATAAGTGTCCTAAGAAACAAGAAAAATCTAAGAAAGTTAATTTCTTAGAAAGTCATTCTTTGAATGAAGATGAATATGTATATTTGTCAGATAACAGTGCTGAGTTTGATTCAGACATTGAATATGATTCTGAAGATGACTTTGAAATAAATATGATTCAAGAAGAAATCAGTTCTGATACAGAATCATCAGATTTTGATTTAGAGATTGGTTTTCAGATAAATATGCAGTCAAGTCAATTCTCAAATAGTTTGAGTTTTTCTCAGCAATTACAGTCATTAAAAGATAGATATGATAGTTTGCTTGTTTACATGTTTTCTGAAAAGATGTTTTTAGAACAGCAAATTCTTCAAACTGAAAAAAGATATGTCAGTCAGTTAGAACAATTACAGCAACAGAAAAATGCACTTCAGCATCAGTTTAGTAAGCACAATCTAAATACATATAAAGGGAAAGAACTTGATAATCTGTTTGCTAATCTTGCTAAGGCTAAAAGAAGGCAATGGCGCACTAAGCGTATTGCTACTCTTTAATTGTTTTTAAAGAAAGCACAAACAGAATTAGAATCCCTTATGAGAGAAGAAGCTGAAGATGATGAAGAAGAAGAACAATTTGAAGCTGAATTAGCTAAGGTTGCTGATGAAGTAGAACAAAATCATATGATAACAAGTAATAGCCATATTAATCAAATTTCTGTTCATATAGCTACTAATCCAGTCTGTGAATTACAAATTAAGTTTTCAGGATTTAAACTCTACAGCTTAGATGCACTTCTGGATACCGGTGCAAATGCTTCTTTGGCTAGGTATCATGCTATACCTGAAGATAAATGGATTCCTGATTTTGTCAGACTTACATTCAATGCCAAAACTATTATCTCTGAATTTTTCGCTCACATTCCTGTTCAGTTTGGTGATACGGTATTTCATTTGAAAGTTATTCATCATGAAATGCCAATGTTTGATCTCATGCTAGGATCAGATAATTTATCCTATTTTTATCCTATTACGATTCAGCAGCATGAAGTAATTTTAGCAGAAAAATATTCCTTATATGAAAAGCAGAGATATGAATGTAAGATTCCTTTGAAAACTAAGGCTAAGAAAGCTGTAGATACAAAATGGATACATCAAAAAATTAATTGTTGTCAAGCTGACATAGCTCCTGTGATTGAAAAAATTGTCAAGGATTGTTGTAGTGAAAATCTTTTGGCATTCCAGGATAGAAAAGTTCATGTTTGTCATATAGATTTAAAGCTTGTTACAGATCAGAATGGTAAGCCAGTTGAGCCTAAGTTTAAAGCACATCATTCTGGCATGCCACCATCTCTTAGAGAAGAATGTTTTAAAGAAATACAGGAATTAAAAGCTCAGGGATTGATCAGAGATTCTCATAGCCCATGGGGTTGTGAAGCTTTTTATGTTAATAAGAGAAGTGAGCAGATAAGAGGAAAGAAGCGTCTAGTAATCAATTATATTCCTCTGAATAAATATGTAGTTCCTGTTCAACATCCAATTCCCTCTAAGGATGAAATTTTGAATAGATTGTCTGGTAGCAAAGTCTATTGCAAATTTGATTTAAAGTTTGGTTTCTGGCAGATACAGGTTGATGAAGCAGATCGATACAAAACTGCATTTATTACTCCATTTGGTCAATACAAATGGAATGTTCTTCCATTTGGTTTAAAAACTGCTCCAAGTATCTTTCAGAAAATGATAAATGATATCTTTGCTCCATACAGTAAGTTTATAATTGTTTATATAGATGATATTTTGGTTTTTAGTAAAAGTCCAATAGAACATCTCAAACATTTAAATCAATTTTATCACGTTGTGTATGATAATGGTTTGGTCTTATCAGCTAAGAAGATGGTTACCTTCAAAATAGAAATTGATTTCTTAGGAATAACCATTAAATCAGGAGAAGTCTTAGTTCAGCCACATGTTTTACAGAATATTCAAAATTTTCCTGATGAAATTCCAGATAAAACTATGTTACAGAGATTTTTAGGTTGTGTGAATTACATTGCAGGACATTATTATCATATTGCTCAGGATAGATTGTTACTGAATTAAAGATTGACTAAGTCTCCACTAGCATGGAATGATTCAATGACAGAATCAGTTAAAAGAATTAAATTGAAATGTTCATCTTTGCCTCCTTTGCAGCTTCCAGGTAATGGATTGAAGATTATTGAAATAGATGCATCAGAACAACACTGGGGTGCAGTGTTAAAAGAGAAATTGTCAAATGGTACAAAAAAACCATACAGGTATGCTTCAGGTACTTTTAAGAAAGCTCAGATTAATTATCACTCTAAGCACAAAGAAATTCTTGCAGTTATAAAGGCTATTCAAGCTTTTATGTTCTTTGTGAGATCTGAAAAATTTGTGATAAGATCTGATCTTAAGAATTTTATGAGCATACTTCATTCAGCAGATAATTTGAAAAAAGGTTCAGTAAGCAGATTAATCAGATGGGCTACCTATTTGTTAGATTTTGATTTTACAGTTGAACATATTTCTGGCAAGAAAAATTCTTTAGCAGATTTTCTGACAAGGGAATTTTATTCTGAGAAAAACATTATGGTAGTCACTACAGAAGTCAGAGATGAGTTTCATTCTCATTTATGGAAGTCTCAACCTTCTGTTCAGAATTAGTTAAGTCATGAATTAAATCAGTTGATTGTTAATTCTTATGCTGCTTCTGAATATATCAATGCACATAATATTGCATGGACAAGTTTGTTTTTCAATCAAGAAGAATAGACTATTACTCATACTATTCTACTCCAAAAGCCACTAAACAATGATGATCTTATGGGTGCTAATAATCCTCTTATTAAGATGCTCTACAAAAAGAATACTAAGTTTCATTTTACTTGGTCTACTTTCTAGCCTTCCTTCAATCCGGCCATAGAGAATTATTGGAATTTTGGTGATATGAGTAATTATATGTTTGAATTTTTAGATTATATTATGCCTAGAGTTGCCTCAAATACATATTTTGTTAATGTTCATCCAGATATGATATGCAATATCTTTATTGCAATTCGTATTCCTTTTGATGTAACCTTTGAGCTGAAGCTTGTGCAGAATAAGCAATATAATTGGCATGCTCAGATTGAGGTCTGTCGACCAGTTGCATCTCTCTGGAGAACAATGACTATATCATACAAGGCACTCTTTCTAGTAACTCCTGATGGACGTCTTTGTCGAATCCCATCTACCTTGTATATGGATCATCCATCAAAAGATGATAGTGAAACTCCGGACCCAGATGATGATGATACATCATATTCGCCAGCTGGATCCTACGAGTTTAATGATGATGACTAATCACGGGGTCTGTCCGTGAAAGTGAGTGGAGAGCACTATATCTCTCTTTTTAGATATTTTAGGAATCTGTGGACCACACCACTATCAAAGGCGGTATTCTATCGGCCGTGTCGACATGATTCTCTATTACTGTAGTTTGCTTTTATGCTTGCTTTTATTTGAGTCGGTGCGTAGTGGGCCCTTAACCCACATGATAATCACATCTTGTGTCTCAACCGTTGATGCCACCACTTTGTTAGAACTGTCGATCTCTCTTCTAAAAAGCTATATAAAGAAGAGCTCGATTGAGTTCTAGGCATTCGATTTTAGATTATTCGGTTTTAAAATTTGGTTCTTGAGTTGAGTCTCAAAGTCAGTAGTCTAGCTTCATAGCTGTCTTGTGTCTTATTGTCCTCTTTGTAATATTGTTTCAGTATTAATAAGTGAGAAGTTTAAGCAAGATCCTGTGTAGCGAAGGAATGCTGCAGTAAATGGTATCAGAGCCAGAGAAGAGCCATATGTTAGATGTTAAGCTATCTTGTTTGTATGATCTATGTTGAATCATTGCTATATCTCCTGTGTTGAATCTGTTATGCTGTCTCAATTATCTATCTATTAGTTTGCTATTTGGTTTGGTATCGCGTTCAATATCAAGCTGAAAATAGGGAAGTGGTGAGGTCCCATTTAGCCGAAGGACAGGCGTTAGTGGATCCGATTAAGTACAGAAGATAGGCGGCAATATGGAAGCTCTGGATCAGTCTGCTTCTAGTATACCAGGTAATTTTGAGACATGCACTCTTGCTAAATTAGGAGATTATGCTATGAATTTTGAGTCTATTGATACTGAAGAATCAAACCCAAGTCCAGAATGGATTTTGCCTAGATTAAAACCTGCTGATGTCTATACTCAGCTACCATCGTTTAATCTGTTAGCTCTCACTACTTTTAAATCTGTTGAAAATACTCTACAAATTAGAAATAATACTGAAGATAAATATTTTTTAGAAATTTTGGATGAGAAAGCTATTGTTGAATTAAAGGCCCAGAAAAAGTATAAATTTCTTCATATAGGTGCTATTTCTATTGGCATACATCCTCTATTATTTAAAGGGTTAAATGCCAGCTGTTTAGTTTGTTTATTAGACAATAGGCATATGTCATTTGATGCATGTCTGCAAGATGCTTTCCAAACTGGTCTACATAATGGTCTGGTTTATATTACTGCGTATCCCAATTATCCAGTTGTTATTCATTTTGAAATGAATCTTAATAAGATTTTTAAGCTATTTTTGCAAACCTCTGGTCTATATATGATTTTTGGTTCTTGTCCTCTTGCTGTCCAGTATCAAATTCTTTATCGTCTAACCAATATGCTTGCTCTTGCTGTCAAACATACACCTACGCCTGGCAAAAGCATGGTGTGTCGAGTAAGCCCACATAGCCAAGTCATGAAAACTGAAGCCATTGATTGGTCTACACTTCAGTTTCCTAAGAAATGGTTAGTTGATATTGATTTTATCCAGCCTGCACGAAAGTCCATAGCCAGAGTAACCTCTGTTAAAGAAACTAAAGACAAAGCTATCATTAGCTTTGATAATCAATCCAGCAAAGCTTCGTCCAATTCCTCCTCTCTATCCTTTCCAATAGAGTGTCTCCATGCTCAAAAGATTCATGACCCACAAATAGATTCATTTTATTGTCCAGATTGTAAGCAAATACTGAAAAAGCAGAACCATGCCCAGCACATAGGTATGGCTGCCAGGGACATAGAGTTACAAAATCTTTTTGCTAAAAATAAGGAACTCTTGTCTTACAAAAGAAAAGTGCATATGGAATCATCTAAATCTTGCAATGAAGAAGGTCATGTCTGGAAGACTCCTCAGGATGATGAGTCCTATACAGAGAAGGGATTTCCTAAACCTTCAGACTTCAATCAGTATTCCCCTAATGGTAAAACCCGAGCTCAGATGTATTATGTTAGACAGTCTGATAGATCTTTAGATCAACCAACTGAGGTCAGGTTAATGAACTAGAATAATGTGGCAACCAAGTGTCTGAACTCCAAAGTTAACAAAATTCAAGAGAGTTTAGATCAGATTGCTATTATGTTAAAAGGGATTGAAGCCTATCAGAAAGGTGACATAGTAAAAGCATTAAAAATTATTGATTCAAATGTTGGAGTCTATGCTAATCAAATCACCAGTAAAGTAGACAAAGAAGCTGCTGAGATTACAAAAAAGCAAATAGAAATTGAAAAAACATTGGATACTGTGTTGATAGGAAATGCAGATATTGCACATAGTCAGGTAGAAATAAGATCAAAACTTTCTTCTATAGAAACTACATTAGTCTCTGTTTCCAGTAGTGTAGATTCATTAAACAGAGAAGTAGTCTCCCAACAGCAACATCTAGCTTTGATTCCTCAATAGTTATCTAGTAGTTTACCACAGACTAGTTCAAAACTACAAAGGATGGAATGGTCTCCTCCAACTGCAGGAATCATAGGCTGGGATCAGTAAGAAAAGATAGAAAAAGAAGAAAGCTCTTCTATTAGTATTGTCCAACCTTTAAAAATGAAAGCCCCACAGTTAGAAATCCATAAGTCATTTAGAATTGGAATGGCACAGATTGATGACCCTAAAAAGTATACTTATTTTTCAGAAGGTGAAGCATCTTCAAGACCCCCATTAGATGCTCAAATCAGAACTCTTGGATTACAAAATTTTTTCTGGAAATTTACTTGTGAATCTCCTTCTAGAAGAAAAGAAATGTGTCAAGCCATGTTAGCATGGGCAAGTGTTCAGATATATGGATTAAAAAGAGAACATAGAACAGGTGCTGTACAACTTGTGAATGGATTCATTGGTAATATCAAAGAATGGTGGGATGGTGGATATACTACATATAAAGATAATATTCTTAATCATGCTGAACCTGTAGCTTGTTTGTGTCAAGCTGTATATTCTGAGTTTGTTGGTACAATAGATAATGAAAAAGAAACAAATAGATCTAAATTTCTGCATGCACAGTTATGTGACATGTCTAGATTGAAAGAATATATGTGTTATATGGAAAATATTCTTTATAAATCTGGTGAAATGTTCAACCCTGCATATAAGGTCAGATATGTTGAATCTTTTTCGAAATATTTCTCAGAGAAATATAAATCTGCTATGGGTGAACAATATCCTACATTTTCCTTTGAAAGGATTAATCAGTATATACATAAAGTAAATCAAAAGATGTGTGAAGAAAGGAAAAAACAAAAAGAAACTATGAAGTTTCATAAGCAAATAGGTGTTAAGTTTTGCAATTTTATTGAAGATGGTTTTGGATGTACAGATGTTTATCAGTACAGGAAGTCTAGAAAGAAAAAATAGTTAGAAAAATGTGATTGCAGATTGCCTCCTCCAAGGTATAAAAAATATGATAAAAAGAAATATTGGGATAGGTATAAATTTAGAAAACCATTTCAGAAAAAGAAAGTCTTTAGAAAAAGGAAATTTGGTTATCAGAAAAAGCCTATTCAGTGTTTTCTCTACCAAGGAAACCACTATGCAAATAAGTGTCCTAAGAAACAAGAAAAATCTAAGAAAGTTAATTTCTTAGAAAGTCATTCTTTGAATGAAGATGAATATGTATATTTGTCAGATAATAGTGCTGAGTTTGATTCAGACATTGAATATGAATCTGAAGATGACTTTGAAATAAATATGGTTCAAGAAGAAATCTGTTCTGATACAGAATCATCAGATTTTGATTCAGAGATTGATTTTTAGATAAATATGCAGTCAAGTCAGTTCTCAGATAGTTCGAGTTTATCTCAGCAATTACAGTCATTAAAAGATAGATATGATAGTTTGCCTGTTTACATTTTTTTGAAAAGATGTTTTTAGAACAGCAAATTCTTCAAACTGAAAAAAGATATGTCAGTCAGTTAGAACAATTACAACAATAGAAAAATGCACTTCAGCATCAGTTTAGTAAGCACAGTCTAAATTCATATAAGGGGAAAGAACTTGATAATTTGTTTGCTAATCCTACTAAGGCTGAAAGAAGGCAATGGCGCACTAAGCATATTGCTACTCTTCAATTGTTTTTAAAGAAAGCACAAACAGAATTAGAATCCCTTATGAGAGAAGAAGTTGAAGATGATGAAGAAGAAGAACAATTTGAAGCTGAATTAGCTAAGGTTGCTGATGAAGTAGAACAGAATCATATGATAACAAGTAATAGTCATATTAATCAAATTTTTGTTCATATAGCTACTAATCCAGTCTGTGAATTACAAATTAAGTTTCCAAGATTTAAACTCTACAGCTTAGATGCACTTCTGGATACCGGTGCAGATGCTTCTTTGGCTAGGTATCATGCTATACCTGAAGATAAATGGATTCCTAATTTTGTCAGACTTACATTCAATGCCAAAACTATTATCTCTAAATTTTTTGCTCACATTCCTATTCAGTTTGGTGATACGGTATTTCATTTGAAAGTTATTCATCACGAAATGCCAATGTTTGATCTCATGCTAAGATCAGATAATTTATCCTATTTTTATCCTATTATGATTCAGCAGCATGAAGTAATTTTAGCAAAAAAATATTCCTTATATAAAAAGTAGAGATATGAATGTAAGATTCCTTTGAAAACTAAGGCTAAGAAAGCTGTAGATACAAAATGGATACATTAAAAAATTAATTGTTGTCAAGCTGACATAGCTCCTCTGATTGACAAAATTGTCAAGGATTGTTGTAGTGAAAATCCTTTGGCATTCCAGGACAGAAAAGTTCATGTTTGTCATATAGATTTAAAGCTTGTTATAGATTAGAATGGTAAGCCAGTTGAGCCTAATTTTAAAGCACATCATTCTGGCATGCCACCATCTCTTAGAGAAGAATGTTTTAAAGAAATACAGGAATTAAAAGCTCAGGGATTGATCAGAGATTCTCATAGCCCATGTTGTTGTGAAGCTTTTTATGTTAATAAGAGAAGTGAGCAGATAAGAGGAAAGAAGCGTCTAGTAATCAATTATATTCCTCTAAATAAATATGTAGTTCCTTTTCAACATCCAATTCCCTCTAAGGATGAAATTTTGAATAGATTGTCTGGTAGTAAAGTCTATAGCAAATTTGATTTAAAGTCTGGTTTCTGGCAGATACAGATTGATGAAGTAGATCGATACAAAACTACATTTATTACTCCATTTGGTCAATACGAATGGAATCTTCTTCCATTTGGTTTAAAAACTGCTCCAAGTATCTTTCAAAAAATGATGAATGATATCTTTGCTCCATACAATAAGTTTATAATTGTTTATATAGATGCTATTTTGGTTTTTAGTAAAAGTCCAGTAGAACATTTCAAACATTTAAATCAGTTTTATCAGGTTGTGTATGATAATGGTTTGGTCTTATCAGCTAAGAAGATGGTTATCTTCAAAACAAAAATTGATTTCTTAGGAATAACCATTAAATCAGGAGAAGTCTCAGTTCAGCCACATGTTTTACAGAATATTCAGAATTTTCCTGATGAAATTCCAGATAAAACTATGTTACAGAGATTTTTAGGTTGTGTGAATTACATTGCAGGACATTATTATCAGATTGCTCAGGATAGATTGTTACTGAATAAAAGATTGACTAAGTCTCCACCAGCATGGAATGATTCAATGACAGAAGCTGTTAAAAGAATTAAATTGAAATGTTCATCTTTGCCTCCTTTGCAGCTTCCAGGTAATGGATTAAAG
>JARHVA010009034.1:270000-380015 GCA_037957365.1 Torreya grandis
TGATGGAGTTCTTGATTAGATTTAAATACCAATCATAAGTACCATCCATTAAAGTAAAGGGAAACAATTAATATGCAACATCTTCATCAACTACATTCATTAACCTTATAGTGGATTTAATAGATTTAATATGTTCTTATATAGTCCTAGGTCTTGAGGGAGAAAATAATGGCAAATAATTTTTAGGGTTCTGAGGTAAATCATGCACATACCTAGGGATGGAAATGGTATATCCAACTAACCAGGGTTATTATTGGACCTTTAGTTGATAGTAAACAAAGGGTTCTTTGTAGGTGAAGAGTGCCTTAGTGGAGGTGGATTATTCTAAGTCAAAGTTATTAGCACAATCTTGGGTCTCCTATGGCTTGCTAAAGGTGATACTAATAATCTAGCCTAAGAACTAGATCTGGTTACTCTCTTGGGTGACTCTAGTGTGACTCTATGTAAGGGATAACATCTATTATTAGGAAGAAACTCAAGGCCCTCCTTTTAGTGCCAAAAAAACTATTGGTGTGTGTTTTATGCACACCATAGCCATAATTAGGTAACCTATAATGTTTTAAGATCTCTATGGAGGTAAAATCCACTCTAGAATAGGATTTATAGGTATTTGGTCTCTTACAACCTATTGATGGGATAACGAGCAGGCTATGTAGGTTGTTGACAAGGTTTTTTGGATAAAGGCACGGTTCCTAAAGGATTGGGAAACTCTATGTGAATATGATGGGTGGTTGGATTCTAATTAGGTTGCGAAGGTCTCAAAATAAACTCAAAAAAGGGAAAAAAAGGGTAAGGTAGAAAATAAAAAAACCTAATGAGTCTTAAGAATTAATTCTCCAAATGGTTTCTAAATAAACATGCATCTTCTAAAAACTAATACCTATCACTAACAGCAAATACTCACTAGCAACTAGATATAGCTAAAGAGTCTAAGGGGATGAGGGTATAGGAAATTTAATGTCCTTAGACAAAGGTTGATCCTATCAAGGTAGCTATTACACACCCTTAATCAGGAGATTATGGCTCAGACTACTGGATTATCTAAGATAGTTGTGGAACACACTTAATGTCTTAATTTTCTCAATTAATAATCTACCAATCATTGATAACTATTATACATCTAAGATTTATTTACTAATCAAGATAATTAAGAATCTATTCACATTATTTAGCACACTAAAGATTAATTTAAATAAAAAACCATCAAAAAATAATAATTAATAACACAACATAGTAAAGAAATACTCAAAAACACTTTCCTTGATGACCAAAATTGGCTCCTCTACTCCTGGGGTCACCTCATCCTCTAAGTTTTTTCATGATGTTTACATGAAGTGGATAGAACATGTAATTATAAATGTAGTCTAAAATTTAATGGGATTTATAAATACAAAGAATTGTCTTTATAAAGGAATGCAATAATGCATGTATAAAAGAATAATTCAATTTTATAGAGGAAGCTAAAATAAGAACCATTACAAAACTAAGTCTTATACCAGGCTAGGGTTACATTGGCTAGAGTGTTGCATGTGTTTTAGTTGGAGTAGAAGGTAAATATGTGGCTCCACTAATAGAAACCCACTGCTTATTCACTTAATTATCCTTGTAAATTTTTTTTGCTATCTCATGTTGCTACCAAATGATGTCTAAGTTAAGCAATGAAGGTTAGTGGAGTCACTTTGTTTGTTTGATGATTCTCACATGTTTATCTTTAGTAAGTTTAAACTTACTTATAAATATCTCAACCTTTATCACCTTCCTTCTTACCCTACTTAACTTTGCTTAAATACTCTCCATTGGCAAGCCTTGAGTGCTTCCCTTAAAATTATTTATCACCTCCTAGAAAATGTTATCAAAATTGATTATACTAATCAACTTTCCGATAGAATATTTTACTTTAAATAATTTCAAATCACTCAAAACTTGAAGGGTTTGGGCCTCATGTGACTGGTAGTATAGAATCATTACTACAACTACCTTTAACCATTCCTTGGCCTCTTCATGTCTAATGACTACTATATTCAGGACATTAGATGCCCCAAATGTAGTCATTAGATTAAGGTGACTGTATAGTGAGTTACCTATATAGGCAACTAACATTTTGATCCTTATGTTATCCTAGGCTAGGGAGATATAAAGTTTATTAGCCTAGATCATATGAGGTGCCATCTCGGCCTTCATGTATTCCAAGGCCTCTAGGGAGTGGTAGCATTTTGAGGTTGCCTCCCTTACCTTAGCTTCTATACTTACAAGGATATGCATGGTACTTGAATATTCTTTTAGATTCTCAATTTATGATCATAGTTCCTATGCTTCCTATTTTAGCCCTTGACAAGATAATTTTATCCCTTTGTGGATAGATATTATTATATCCTTATGCACTAGAGCTAGGTCTGAGATATTTTCCTCATACATAGATTCTCTTAGTTACATATTCTACCTCTTCATGAGGGATAACACTAGCTATCATTCTTCAAGGATGACACTAGCTCCTTGGTTATCTTTAAGCTTCCTATTCTTGACCCTTTGGATAGAGATAATGGGAGGATTGAATAAGGTAGTTATAGAAGGTAACTTAGTTATCTTGTAACTGGGAATATTTGGAGTTGGTTACCTTAATTCTATGGCCTAGAGTTGGATATTACCAAGTGTACTAGAAGTTGTGACAACTTCTTATTCTAACTCCTCCTTCTCTTCTATCCTTTGCTTCTTGGTTACCATTATCAATACATCTAGTAGGGAAGGCCATATAATATTTAATCAGTCAACTACTTTGATTTGAGGAAGTGGATGGACTACCACAATATGGGGATTTTCCTTCCTTTCCATGCTTGTGCTAGTTATAGTGGTTTCCTCAATAAAAGCGTAAGTAGGGAGTGGAAGAGAGAGTTGTGTGGATTATACATGTGATTGGGGTGGTCTAAAATGGTACACACCCTTTTATATGCTTTTTTATTTCTATGAAATATCACATTAGCAATACTCATAGGCACAAAATGGATGGTTTTGGGAATAGATGTAGTGGAAGTGGTGAAGATATAAATGAAAGGAGTGGATGAGTTGGAGGGGAATTCTATAGAGGAGATGAGTATATCAAGAATAGAAAGTGAGGCAAAAGAAAAGGTAGGGAGTGCTAAGGTACCTTGAAGTTATAGCTCAATGGGGATACCCTGAAGATTGAGAGCCTTTTCTTTCTTTAATTCAACCTCCTTATCTAAGCCCTCTACCCAATCTTGAATGGTTGATTAATCTCCTTATGATTATAAGCTAGGTGGCATATGCAAGCCTATGGATTCATGTGTTATTGGGTTTCATATGGGGGTCCTTAGTTTCCTAACATAAACCAAGGGAGCCTTCCCTCGAGTAGTAGAGTCATGAGAAAAAGGGATTGTTCCTTGTGTAGTGGCCACCCCAATTGATGAAACATAAGACATACTAGGGGTAGTCATAGAAGTTAGAGTGGTGTCAACACCCTATCTATCCTCTTCATTTAATTCTAAACTAATGGGGTATCCTTTGGATTCTCCTCTTCCTACACTTGATTCTAGAATCTCAAGCTCTTACTTGATTATACTCAACTTTAATTCCAAAGGGAGTCTTTGAGAAGAAGTAGCACCTTGCTCATAAGATTGCCTGCTCTAGAAGTTGAAGTTTCTACCCTTTAAAAAGGGATCTTCATTTATCCAATTCCTTTGTGGAGATTTTAGAATCTACTTGGATCATTCTTAAATGATATTCTTGTACACCAGTTATCTTTGCCTACTCTAATACTTCCTCATCAGCTATAAGATTTAAAAAGATAAAATCATAACAATATGGCTAATGGTAATAGGGGATGTTGTATCCATGAATGTGTTTTTAGTTGCACCCATGGGGATCCCAATATCTGCATGACATTATGGGGAAACCATATTGGTTCTTATTTTTTGTAACATCACTATGATGTTTTCTTATGGTGTATGTTATCTTGCCAATGGTGATAAAACTCCCAAAGAAGAAATACTTTTTTATCTCACCAAGTATTCCTCTATGTTGTTTCATATCTAGAAGTCTATATGCTACTTTTTTAGCTTATCAAGCACATACTTGGGAAGACATAGGGGCATCACCTTGTTGACCCAAACCAATATGACTGTGATGTCTAGATACAAGAAGTAATCACCCTTCCCAATCATGTTCTTCACAATGTTTCCTATAATATGTGGCATTAGGGAGTCATAGATAGATTTATATATCTAGGAATACACATCCTCACAAATTATAACTATGTGCCTCTAGTAAGCATAAATGTTCATAAACTAGAAATGGTCATATATTCTATTCTTAATGCAATCTATGGTTGGGGACCATAAATGACCTATGTCTTTATAACACATACCCATGACTATATCAGATAGATAATAAATCATATAAAAATATCCTATAGGGGTATAATGTCTATCCCTATGCAAAATTTGTTCCCTTAGCTTGAAACTAACTATCTCCCCTAGGGCATAAGTAACATCATGTGATATCATCATATAGAGAAAGGGCACCTAATCTAGATTTACAAAATGAATACTAGGCATACCATATAATCTATTTAATAGAGTCATACCTATGTGGAATTCCATCCTAAATTTATCGATAAAAAATGATCCACTTGGCTTCTTCCCTTTCCACATTATGATTTTGTTGAGTATCATCCATGATTGTAGTGCTCCTTGGAGGCTTATTTCCTTTTTGAACTATACCAGGGTGTGCTTGTTAAAGTAAGCATCTGGTATGGTGAGAGATAAATACATTTGACAAATTATATCTAGAGATGCACATGACCATTGTATCACCACAATAATGAAGCAAATATGCATCTTATGATATCTTACCTGCAAAAAATAAATCCTTGAGAAGGTCAATGCATGACATGACCTCTGGTTTGGTAGTAATGAAATGTAAAGTTTAGCATTTTTAACCTAGTAGTTCTCTAAAAAATAACTTATTTTCTAATTTTTTTTAATAATCTAATAAAAAATCATCCATTGAATCATTAACATCCCAAATCTGTGAGCAATTTTGATATTTGTTCTTGAATACCTCTACATCAAATATAGTGTCCTTAAAATTTATGAAATATTTAATTGAGAACATATAGAGAGGATTAGTTCCTCATGATGACCTTGATGAGGATGCCATGGCTATGTGTTCATGCTTTCTTTGTTCAATATGCTACCAATTACCTATACCCATATACCAACATGATTGACTTAGCTCTAACTTACTTGCAGTCTTTTGTATGCTATTTCAAAATAGAAACTAGGACTCTTATGTACTATTAGGAGACAATGATACTTTTATCACAAGATATATTGAGTGCAAATGATAAATCTAATGGCTATATATCACCTATATAATATCTTTCATTAAATACCAGTTCATGTAACATAAATGTGCAACAATTACTTGGCCCTTTTAATTAAAATTTGTTGGCTTAGGTTGGTAGGGGTATTTAAAAATGTTAATAAGAAATATTTTACTTGAGTTTGGATAAAAGTGAGACATGGTTAAAATTTAAGGTACTTATATTAATATCAAGGGAAATATGTTCGGGTCAATGCTAGTGAATTACTTCTTTTAGGGAATTATTTTAGAAAAAATATATGTGATAATTTATTTGAGGAAATATATCATCATGGTGAGGGATCCAAAACACTAATTAAAAATGGTTAATATTTATATTTAAAGGACCTTTTCAGTTTCCCCAAAGGTTACTTTTGATTTGAAGGGTCCACTTTGTAGGGTACCTTGGTCTATGACACAAGTCCTAGAGGGTCTACCACAAAATCCCTGAAGGGTACTTTTGATATCCCAAAGGGGTATTTATATATGGTTAAGGGGAAAATTCAAAAAAATTTAAGAGTATGTACCTCTAACTTGGAGGGTATAATTATCTTAGGTACCATGTTCAGAGGAAATTGGGCTGAGGATAGATGTTCTGAGACAAATAGTTTTGAAAGGTAAGTGACCACACTAAAGGGTAATTTGGCATAAGTTCAAAGGGTATGTCTATGGGGTGATCGAAGGGTAGGTTTAGGAGTTTTGAAAGGTAAGTGTCCCTTAGAATAATTTATTCAAAGATTTTGCATTGAATAAAAAATACCCCAAAAAAGGGTCCAAAAATGGAAGTTCTGAAGGAATAGTCCAAAGGGTAATTCTAAATGTTCTAAAATGATAAATTGTACTTTTAAAGAAACCAAAAGGGTATGTGACCTAATAGACAAGGTTAAAGGGGAGTGAAAAAGTCAAATATGGAAAGCTTAAAGGGTCATCTAGGATGGTCCTAAAGGGTCTATGGGAAAGACTTTGAAGGATCAAATTTGTGCCAATGAGTGTCCAAAAGGTCTAATTCATAGAGGCTAAAAGTACTAGCTTGATTTCCTAAAGGGTAATACCATATGCTTAAGGGTCACTTCCAAAATCTTGAAGGTTAGGCTACATAAAGTGGGAAGGATAGGTGCATTGGGCATGGAGGGTGAAAATTCTTTCAGATGAAATATCTGAAGGATTTGGGTACAAAGGGTAAAGAGGGGATAAAATATGAAAGGTAAAATGTTGAGGTTACTTCATTTTTTATGGTAATCCAAAGGGTCTACTTCATGAGACATTTTTCCATACCAAAGTCATAAAGGATCTACTTCAAAAAGTTGAAAAAGTACATCCAAGTCCATAAAGATATATAGTGTCAATGCTACCACACCAAAATCAAGACCATAATAAAAAAGGTGGGTCCCCATTTCCTATGGAAAGAGAGGATATTGGGTATATAAAACATACATTCATGTTGAGTTATATATGTGTTCCTTGATTTAGTTCTCATAACTAGATGTGTCTGTCCAAATAAAATACCATAGTCAAAATGATTAATTTTAATTTGAACACTAATTTATGTGTGCAATAATTGGTACTAGAGTTGAATTTTATCATGATAAGAGTGTTCACGAATAAGATTCAAGTTGATTCTATTATAAATTTATGGTAAATAAGTTTACATTAGATGAGAGATGACACACTAAGGAATTTTTGTTTAGAGAGGGGAATGATGAAGAAGACCTTGATTTGAAATCTTGGTTGAGATTATGAGAGGTATGAAGGCAAGGTTAAATGTAATGGAATTATCTAAAACAATATTGAATTATGGTGGTGAAGTGAGATAAAATGAGGAAGAGAAAGCTCAAGAGGTTGGGCTATAAGATATGGAAAATTAGGCTAGGATGGGATTTATTAGAGCTATGGTGAGGCTTAGTAGTAAGTTGAAGATAGGTACACCCTGTTATAATCTTGAATTTTTAAGATTTGGTAGATTGGATATATGAAATGGAATAATATTTCAATTGATTCTATGGAGAAACATAAGAAAATGAAATTCACATGCACGAAGCTAAAGAGTCATGCCTCTTTGTGGTGGGATCATGTGTAGGTTGAGAGACAAAGAAATAATAAGGGTAAAATAATATCATGGGTTAAAATGGAAAAAAAATTGAAATTAAAATTTTTATCCTATGAAAATTAATTAAGCCAATTTAATAAGATATAAAAATTGATACATAAAGAAATGAATGTCAAATACTATAACAAAGAATTTTATAAACTCGCGATAAGAGTTGGACATGTTGAGGAAGATACAAAGAAAGTTTCAAGGTATTTGAATCAATTTTATTTTTAAATACAATATTAAATCAAGTTTTTGAACTTGTGAACCATAGAGGAATAATATCAATGTGTGTTGAAGGCAAAGGTGAAGATAACTAAGAAGAAATAAGTAAACTCTATAGGTACATGAAGGTCTTCAAGAAAATGAGGACTAAATAGTGGTGGTATATTTCAAAATAAAATGGTGGAAAGGTAAGTAGTAAAAATCAAAATCCAAGCACGAGAATAGGACACTCTTCTAGAGGAAGAATCGTCTATGGATGAGGTAGAGGCATAGGATTTTATGGTATGTTTTTTGGGTGTAATAAGTGTGATAGTCATAAAGAGAAAGATTTTCTAGAAAACCCCTAGAATAATGGTAAGATAATGGAAGGTAAATATTAGATAGATTTTGGAGATGAATAGAGTGTTGGGTATCTAAATCATCATATGGAATATCTGGAAAAAGGAGAAACACTATTAATGGAAAGAGTGTTGTTGAATCAAACCAAAGAAATGAATGAACTATCCCAATAGAAGAGTTTATCCTAGACTCTTTATAAATATGGAGGTAAGTTTTGTATAATCATTTTTTATTGATTTATCATGGATAACATTGTTTATTAGGAAATAGTATAAAAACTTGGGATGAAATGCTTCACATCTTACACCATATGAGGTTTCTTGGTTGCTTAAAGGGTATCAGGTGATAGTGAATGAGTAATGTGTCATGAAGTTTTAGATTAGTTCATAAAGGACAATTTTTTGCATGATAACATGCCCATGGACATATTTTGTTGGGAAGGACATACTAGTGTTATAGGAGGTTAGTGTGTGACACAAGAGAAAAAACTACACCATTATAAAGAATGGAAAGAGCTTCACATTGAGTCCATTGAATGATAAATGTGATTATATAGACAATAGTTCCAAAGTGATGTTATTATCTAGTAAATAATGATTTAAGTTGGCTAAGTAAGAATAAATATTTATTGTTTTGATTTTAAATGTTGTGTAAGTTGTGACAACCACTACCATAAGTGATTTTCCCATTGAGATTCAAAATATGTTGAAATATTATGTTGATATTATGACAAGTGAGTTGTTGGATGGAATTCTGATTGTAATGAGCATTAGTCATCATATGGATTTGTGTCAGGAGTGAGTTTTCCTAACAAATCAACCTATAGGTTAGATTCAATGGAGAATGAGAAGATTAATAAGCAGGTGTCATAGTTTTTAAATATAAGTGTAATTTGTGAAATTATGAGCCCATGTGTAGTTTCAATAATGTTGGAACCAAATAAAGGTAGAGAGTTGAGAATGTGTATGGATGCATGTGAAATAAAAAAAATATCACAATTAATTACACATTTCCATTTCCAATAATGGATGTCTTAATGTTATATTTGAGTGGAGATTGGTGTTTCACTAAGATATCTTCAAAGAGTTGGTATCATCAAATCTACATACATGAAGGTGTTGAATGGAAAACCATATTCAAGATGAATGAAAATTTATATGAGTGATTCATCATGCCATTAATTTTGTCAAACATTTTTAGTACATTCATGAGGCTCATGAATAAATTTAAAAAGCCTTTCACATATAAGTTTGTGAAATAATATTTAGATGACATTATGATTTTTAGTTATTCCATAGAAGAACATTTGATACATTTTAAGTTAGTTTTATATAATCTAACGTAAGATAGATTTATATAAAATTTGAATAAGTGTATCCTCTTGCAAGAGGACATGATATGTTTGGGATTTGTAATATCAAGATATGGGTTTAAAATAGACCCCAAAATGTGAGGGAAATTGTGGATTTTCCTTATCCAAAGAGTATGTTTGAATAAATATGTTTCTTTGCATTGAATAGTTTATATATAAATTTTATTATGAAATTTAGGGATTTATTTTAATACATCATTAATAATATGAATGGTGATAATAATAAGGTTTAGTGGACTCTTATAGTAGAGAGTAGCTTTCAAATTTTGAAGAGATAGGTGTCAGAGCAACTAGTGTTATCCTTACCATATTTGGGGAAAGTGTTTTAATTTTATTATGATGCAATAAGAATAGTCATAAGAGTGATATTAAATCAAAATGGTAGGTATATTTCCAAATTTAGTGAGACTTTTAATGATTATAAGATTAAGTATTCAATCTAAGATAAATAATTGTATATAATGATGCAATCTCTCAAGAAGTGGATTCATTACTTGTTATCGAAGGAGTTCATTTTATAAAATTAAAATCATGATTTTTAGTTAATAAAAAACCAAGGTGATCTAAATCAATGACAAATTAAATGTTTATAATTTATTCAAAACTATAATTTTATGTTGAAGCATAGGAGTGGAAAATCTAATAATGTAGCATATTCCTTGAGTAGGGGATATTTTGTAGTGAATGAGTTAAAGGTGGAGGTTATTGGATTTGATTCCATGAAGGAGTTATATGAAAAAGACTTTTATTTATTTTATGCATGGACAATGTGAAAAAATCCAACAAATGTATATATAACTCTATGGTTAAAGTACATGATATTAGATGGACTATTGTTCAAATTATTAAAGTTGTGTATACCAAAATTTCAATGAGAGATAACCTACTAAAAGAGAAACATTACGTAGGACATTATAGTAATTTTTTATATGATAATACTTTGATTTAATTTAATGAAATACATTATTAGCCACTAATGGGTACTAATGTGAGTAATCTTATTCAAAAATGTAGAGTTTGCAAACATGAAAAGGAAAGATTCAAAATGCTAGTTTGTATCATCAATTTACCATTCCAAATATACATTGGGATGAATTGAGCATGAATTTAATTCTTATTTTTTCAAGAACACAATGATTTAATGATTCCATTTTTTATGGATATATTTTCAAATATGGCTCACTTTTTAGCATGCATGAAGGCTAGTCATGTGACCCATGTATAAATTTTGTTCTTTCAAGAAATTGTTAGGTTGCATGGATTGTGTTTATAAAATATTAAGATAGATCTATGACCTATAATACTTAGTGAATCCAATCTCAGAGAAATTAATCAACTAACATCTATTGTGATACTTTTTATATCAGGGGCATGACCAAATTGGATCTTCTAAACCTAACCAAGGGATATATTATCACACAACACTGAAGGAGAGGTTTTAAAAGCCTCTAATAAAATAACATTATGAAATAACCCTAGATAGGTCTTATAAAACATAAAACAAAATTAACCTAGTGTTCAACAAATCTTGTGGCATAAAGGGGGATGGTTTAACACAAACAAATAATCAATTGATCATGGTAGGTAAATGAGTCCTAAATAACCTAAGGTGGAAGATGGAAAGAAAATAAGACCTTATAACTATACTAAATTTAAGTATAGAGGTAATATAAGTAGGGAGTTATACATTCAAAACCTATTATTTTATGCAATATATATCTATAAAATGAAATAGAAAAAGTTAGAGATATTTACCTTTGGATGAAATTTTTGTGTCTCAATATCCCCCTTGTCCAATGGTTCTTTGTAAGATTTTATTAGGGATTTTAAGGATCAGACAATAGATATAATCTATAGGCTAAAATAATACTACTTTTAATCAAAGGATTCCCACAAGACAAACTATCTTATAAACATAGGAAAAAGGAGCTGTATAAGGGAGTACTTCATCCTGGACGAAAGAAACAAACGAGTGCATAAGTTCCACTTTGTCTTCCTCAACCACTTCAGGCATAAGGTTAGCTTGTCTTTTCCTTTCTATCTTCGCTACTCCCTGATCCAAAGCCTTTATGCTCATAGGAAAAAGGATTTGCACCCTATTCTTCACGAAGGCCTTATTCTACTTATTAAAGGCTATTGCAAGAATAGGGCACTGGTTAAGTATCCCAAACAGGGGCAAAATAAGTTGCCAAGAAATAAAAAGAATGAAAATGTAAGCAGGAGAGACAAAATTAAGATCCCTAGTCCAAATAAATAGAATGTAGAAGAAGAAAGGGGTTGGGAGAGAATTGAAGAACTCGAGGAGGAAAAATCGGAGGAAGTAGAAGGAACTGAGAGCTGGGACACCAACTCTAGTAATGATGAAGAAGGATCTGAGGAAATTGAAAAAGATAAAGTCAATACAGAGGACGATTCTGCTATCAAAACAAAAGAGACAGAGGAAAACCAGAAAGAGTCAGAGGATGATTTTGTCCAGGAAGATCCTGGTGAGGACCCAACTTCTAAGAATGAAAAGGAAATTTCTATCTAGGATGATATTCAAAATATCTAGATGGAAATTCAAACTGGAATCAATGAGCGGGAACAAAAGAGTCAAGAAGACTTCTTTGAAGAAGCCAGGAATAGCCCCAATAAAAAGTCTGAGACTAGGAGAGAGAAGAATTAGAATGATGAAATACACACTCCTATGACCTGGGTTAACTGTAAAGCTAAGTATTCTTCCCAATTTGATTCCTGGTTGTGTAGGGAGATCATTGATCTCAAGAGAAAAGCAGAAACTTTGGAAGATTCTCTGAAATCTGCTTGGAACAAAGTAAACAACATGGAAAATCAGTTAAGCGAGATCCCTGTCAAGCTCAAAGCTTACGAAAACAACCTCTGGGAACTAATAAAGGACAACAGAAAGAAAATGGAGGAAGTAACGTCCAACATTTGTGTAGTTGCTATCAATATAGGTAAACGAGCCAATGAGGAGACCAAAGCACTAGAGGGTCCCAGCAAAAGGACAAGGCAAAGTTCCAGAAAGAAAGATACACAAAAAGGAGCTTTGCTGGAGGTTACCACCCAGGAAACTGTTTTGAAAGGAAAAGAAGCCATGAACTTGATACTGGAACTAGATGAATAATCTGGTCCTTCTTGTTGGTTTAGAAACTGGTACTGATCTTTGTTCTCCTTTTTTATCTTTTGTTTGTTGTGCTACCAATTTTCTGTTACTGGGTTTTGACCGGATGTGTCTCTAATGGTTTCAAGTCCATTAAAAACCTATTTTTGCTACTTCATTGTAGTGTTTTTTAGGCGTTGCCTGTGGGCTTAGACGTTCTTTATTTTGCTCTCTATTACAGGGTTTTGGGGCCCCTTTAAAACCTATTTTTACCTCAATCTAAAACTATCTTATAAACATGGAAAACCCTATGAAATGGCTCCTTCAAATGAAGATGTATTAGAAAAATGATTAGTAATAATTTAAAAATAAATATTATTACATATTGGATTGAATTTAAGTTTGTATTTATAGAGCTTGATAATTGCTAACCCTTCAATAATTTTATGCGACAAAATCATCCAACATGACCCTATTATGAAAAGTTACCATTAGGACTCAAATTAAGTTTACCACGATGAATTAATTACATAATGTGTAGTAAAATTTTCATGACAAGGTTAACGAAGCCTAATTATTAGGAAAATTGGGTGACATGGTTGACCATGTCAAATTCATAGGAAAAGTGGCTGACATAGTTAGGGGTTTTTGAGAATGGATATTGCTTAAGGGATAATGGAATGAAATGTGATGAATAATGCATTATATATAAAATAAAAATTTAAGTATAATTTGATATTTATACATAGATAGATATATATATATATATTATTATACTTATACTTTAAGATATATTGATAAATTTGTGTGTGTGTGTGACATTTATAAATGTGTGTGTGTGTGTGTGTGTGTGTGTGTGTGTGTGTGTGTGTGTGTGTGTGTGTGTGTGTGTGTGTGTGTGTGTGTGTGTTTGTGTGTGTGTGTGTGTAAAATATATATACTTTTAAGTTTTTTGAGAGTGGTTTTGAACCACTATGATCTATAATGCAAATTTTAAGTTTTCTAGGGTCATATTGGATTTCAAACTTAGCCATATTTTAGGGTTTCAATATTTAGGGAGACTTTGTAGGAGATAAATGTATGGACACTCTAAGGAATCTAGATAAATAATAAGAATGATATGGTTAAACAACAATCTTATGAAGTACCAATTGTGTACCCATCCCTTTCCTCGTACACCCTTTAATGTGTGTTCTCAGAGAGATTGAAATCAATGGGTTCCTATAAGAGAGAAAGTGCCAATAAATGATAAAGTTAAAATATATCATTTTTATACATATTGCCTTAGAGTATGATATCATATAGAGATACAAAGTTATTTGGACACTTCTAGAGGACATTATGGAAGAAATTAGGTATGATATTAGACTTCATTTTATCCTATCACCCTTAGACATATGATAGATTAATATGATTAATCAGAGTCTTAGTAATCTACTAAAATTTTTGTTTGGTGATAAGCCAATATATTGGGACTTGATCTTGGCATAAGATGTATTTTATTACAATGATTTAGTTAAATAAATTATAGGAATGAGTCATTTTTAGATAGCATTTGGGATCATCCCTAGAGGTTTATGTGAGTTTAAGATTACAAATAATATGATTATAATAACTGTATAAGGTGAATACTACCCTTAAATGATAAATGTTGTAAATCAATAATTCAAGACTAGACTTGAAGAGATTGCTAGAAAATACAAGAAGCATGTTGATATGCAAAGGAGAGAAGCAAAATTTGAATTTTTTAACTTGGCCCAGACACATTTTCATAATTATGGATTTATAAAAGGTGGAAATAAAATCTCAAGTGGGAGAAGATTTGGTCTTGTAGGATTTTAAAGAAGTTACCAGCTAATGTTTATGAGACTTGGTTTCCAAATGGACTAGGTATTTCACCAACTTTAATGTGGAAAAATTGTACTCATATGTTGAAGGAAAAACAAATGAAAAAAATAGTTTTAGTCATGGAATGGATGGAATAGTTTCCATGTGTATCTAAATAGAAGATGAAATCCATTATAGATATTTGAGATGGAAAAAAATGAGGCCACAATTACTAAGAGTACTTGGTTGAATAGAAGAATAGATAAAATGAAGATGCATCTTGTATTAATGCATATAAATTCATAAAACATGGTAAAAATTACAATGGGTTTCTTATTTAAGAGCATTCATGGTGGTAAACTGATCGTGCATCAATAAATAATAGAGTGTTGGTTATTTTCAATGGTTTTACTTTTCCTTTATTTTGATGTGTTGGTTTCAAGTTGTTTTATTGGTTTCTTTGACAACAATTTTAATGCTACATGACAATATGAAACCCACCTATTTAATCAATTATATCAATGAAATTTTCAATGATATGTGGAATTATGAGACATGCCTAGTTAAGGACTTCTATTAGTATCATTATCAATAATACATAACATTGTGAAACTTGCCAAAGGACTTCCACGAGTGGAATCATCTATTATTTAGTGACATTATCTATTGTACACGATATTATAAAACATGCCTAAGTAAACAATTATATCAGTGTCATCATCTATTATTTAGTTACATTGTCAATGGTACATAGGATTTTAAATCTACCTAAAAAAGTACTTCCATCATTGGCATCAGCTAATGTTTGGTGACATTGTCTATTATACATAGGATCCTAAAACCAAACCAAGTAAATAATTATATCTATGGGACTTTTAGTGATGTGTAGTATTATGATTCATATTAGGTATGAAAGTTATTAAATTGTTTGGTATTAGTTCTTTTCATTTTTGGAATCTTAGTTTGCTTGGGAATCATTTCATAATGTTTTAAAACAAGCCTAAATATTTTAAAAAATTTCCTAGTTTTAAAACTCTTCAAATGAATTTTAATATGTTTAAATCTACCCATGATACTATGTAGGTTTTTTTTATATATTAAAATGGATTCATTATATATATATATATAATGCTTTCTAGCTGCCTTGGTTCATTTAAGAAGGTGAAATACCATGGAATATGAAGATCCACCTATGGAAGAGTTAGGGTTCTTCCAGTCTCACCTTAAATGGGAAAATGACATTGGTTTTGGGATTATTTATATTGGTTATGGATGATTTAAATTTAAATTTTTTATTTTTCTCCCCTCTTTATATTGGTGAAGCACGATGCTACCAAAATCAGTATTCAGAACCTAATATTATAAAATTGCATTATTTTACTCATTTACTTAAGGATGAATGAAAGTAATGGACTTGTGTGATAATTTATGCATTTTTATAAGATTTATTTATCATGAATGGATGTGTCTTCCCTAATTAATCATCATAGACAAAATGGTTATCCTAAATTAGAACCCCAATTTTCATGTGAACCAATCACCCCAACTTTATAATTCTTCAATAAGGAATCATCATATCCAATGAGATTCAAATGCAACATGGTTTGAACTAATATATGTGTATTATAACCCTTTATATTTCAATTTTTATATTTCATATTTCACATATGGACTTTTACTACACATTCATTTTAAGTTTACATGGAGAAAAATGGTACATTGGAACCATCTCCTAGAAGGAAAAATATGTTGTACACACTCAAGAATATTTTTTGCTTTTACTCTAGAGAGTCCATTTATATAATAAAAGGGGGAATATTTATATTTTAAAATATGGTATTTAATACTTGATAATGATAATCTTGAAACACATTTACTACCCACTACTTGTGCATTCAAACAAGTTTGTAATTAACCATCCTCTCACACTTGCATGTTATATTATGAGTAAACCCTTATGTTATACTATTATACACATACAATAATCTATTTGTCTATTTCAAACCTTATAAATATCATTCATAAAATATTAAAACTCTTAATTTAGTCACCCTATATGTAGGGTAGCTCCACTCGATTGGTTAGTATTACAGGTCAATATTGACTAGCTTGGTAAGAATCAACCCACTCCTAAAGAGAGCTATATCATATATAAAAAACCATCCTTAAGGTTGGTCTATAATCCTATAATTTTAGTGACATGTTGAATTATAATATTAGATCCATATATAAAAAATTAAGATCTTATTCAAAATGGACTTGAAAATTATTAGTTATACATTTATACACTATTGCATACTGATCCAATATGACATATTCTTCTCAATTTAAAAAAATATCACTTGGATTAGTAACAAGACAAGTTTGAAGCACAAAATCTAATTTCAAATTAAGCATTTTAACTATCATATAAATCACTAGTTACATACATATATCAAAGTAGCACAATTATAAAATCATACTCGGTGGGAGAACTACGTGTGGATTGATTTCCCTCCTAGTATTAAATATGTAGCAAAACACAAATCATTATACAAGGGTGGTTGGAGTTAGATCATCCCATCACACATTCTCATTTTAGGTTTTTAAGGTAAAGGAGGTTATTTTATATATTTACACATGTTATTAAGGTTTGGTATCTTAAACAAATAGAAAGAAAATATAGTAATAAGTGATTGCATAATAATTATGACACACTTCCATGCAAGTCTATATTGACTTGAATTACTGACTTGATCCTATGAAATCGATCTAGTGTAAATAATATATTATTTATTGAACTAAATGCACAACATTCATGTTTATTCTTGATTTTTACGTATAGAATATAATCATAATTATACATATAACCATAAAAGTTAAGTATCTTGATCTCTTAGGTAATATCCATATTTATCATATTCCTTAACAAATGAAAATAATAAATCTTAGTCTTTTACATCTAGATGTATGGTTTAATTCCATATCTATTGATCTAAATTAAATTTTAAGGTTCTATCTCAATTAGACTAATCTAACTCATTAATCCAAACTATGATAAAACCATTATTACCTTTCTTGAGAAGGGAGTTTATTAAATTAGTATGGTAAGCCAACTCATGAAAAAATAATTACATTACCTAAAGCTTCCCAGGGTGGGTCTGAATGTAATTATGGCTTGAGGTAAAGGTATTCCAATAATATTTTTTATCTTAGTATGATCTACATCAATCATTCATCTTGAGACAAAAAATATTAAACTATCATTGGAGGTAATTCAAACCATAATTTTTAGAATTAACATTGAGTTTTTATTTAATGAGATGTTTAATAATGATATAAAGGTCATGAGGATGATATTTGTGACACTTTTATTTTGATATGAGGTCATTTACATCAATTTAAATTATTTGTGAATAAGGTCATAAAAAATGAGATATAACACAATGGTAAGTTTTTTAGATGTTTAAAATGCTGAAATCCATCTTAACATATCAACACATTCCCCATTTAGTGGAAAAGGTATAATTATGTTGATCTTTAGGAGATATTTGAATTTTATTATATCTTAAAATAAAATTATGAGTGAAAACATCTAATATATGATTATGGGATTAATATGGAATTTTTGGAAGGTAGTGGGAAGTTTTCCTTATGCCATGTTAAGTTGAACTATGAAAGTAAATAGAAATGTGAATGACCATAATGAATTTATTATGAAAAGGTGTTATGTTAATGACCAATTTAAATTTATATATGATTTGATGAACTTATAATCAAGGAGATTAATGATTTCTTTATGACAAAGCTTATAAACCTCAGGAGGGATTTTTCACATCTTTTTGTGAATGGGTTTCAGGGTACAATGGGTATTTATGTTATGAACTATAATTCTAGGTTCAATGTTAGGCATGACCTCATATGACCACATAGAATATCATTGAATCTATCAAAGATAAATCTGAATCTATTTGTATATTTAGGGTAAATTTCATTGGTGATAACTATAAGTTAGGGATTTGTAGGTGTCCCTAAGTTGAATTCCTTAGTTTCCTCAATGAGAATTAAATTTTAGTGTTGTAAATGATATGACTTGGGATAAATATTTAAAAGGGTGTCCACTTTATGACTAAACACTAGTAATAAAATTTTGGAAGTAAGAAGGGTGTTAACCATTAACATGTTCACATAAAATAATCTACCTATTCACCTATCATAAAGGTTAAATTGGATAGTACCAGTCTAATCATAAGGATATTTTTAAAAAATATTTATTTATAAAGATTGAAAATTTAGTATTTTAATAGTCAAGAATAAATATTTAGTAAAATTTAAAGATAACCAATTATGGGACATAAACATTTCTTTTAATTATAAATATTATTCTTTAAATGTAATAGACAAATAAATAAATAATATATCTTTAAAAAAAATTCAACTCATAATTTACATGTAAACAAATGTCACAACCGTTGATCAATGTATACTTTGATTTTATTTGTATGAAAAATGTTGTAAAATACTTTAAAATATATTTTATTTGTATGTATCACTGAATATCTATCTTGAATATATACTATAAGATTTAAGAAATATATAATCAATCGTATTTGGTAGGGAATACCTTAGAAGAGTTTATCCGTTAGAGGATTGAATACATGATTTTTGAAGACATATCTCAAGAGGATGAGAGACTTATACCATCTCCTATGGTTGATATGGTTGACGTAATTCTAACACCTCTTCCTGATGATATTTTATATTTTTTTATTACTACTCACTTAGATGAGGTATCTTCACCTCCTCTACCTATTTATAAACATTATGATTATATGATTTTTTCTTATTCCTTATTCTTGTTTGTTTTTTGAGATTACCATGTCAAACCCTAATAAACCCATTGATTATATGCCTTTTTTTTAGCACTTCATGAAGCAAACAATAAACTCATGAAGTATAATTCTTTTATATACTTCTTGATTCATGGAAAAGATGCTCTCACATGATCCATGTAGATGAAAATAGATTGAATAAAAAATAATAATAATATATTGGACATTCATTCCCCTATTTATATTCCATCATGTAATCATTAATCTAGAATGAATCCACTTGATGCACTTTTACAAGGTGACCTACCATATCCCAAGAAACCCATTATTCTCATTGCTCCCATTATTTTTTTGCCTATCGATGTTACACATTATAGTCATCAAATTTTTGTTCCACCTATATATATGCATACCTATTTTTATAATCATACTACTACTTTTGGATCTTCTATGCTTCATTTCATGGGTCATACTACTTGACTTGTGGTGATTAGGAAACATCTATAGGGCATTGAAATCACTATCCAACTTATTATATGGATTAATCAACATGGAGTTGGTTATGATGAAAATGTTTCATTGGGATATTTTAAAATAGATTCATCCTTTGTTATCTCCACTATTTACAAGGATAGTGAGCTACATATAAGATTTGTTTCACCTTTGTTCATGCATAAGAAACATGATATTACAATTTTCATCCATGATCATATTGACACTATTTTGGATGTTAACTCACATTATTTTGTTGTGGAATTTACAAAAACTCATATTAATGCATCCTCATCCACCATTTTTATTCATTTGTAGTGGACATATGATCCTTACTACTGGCATGAAAAAAATTCTTGGTAAGGATACTACCAACGTATTTCCTCCACTATTTAGCTTCTTCAACCACACATTGGTCCTCTTGCCTTTGGATGGTCCTTAGTTGTCTGATCTCCTTATTATGTGAATGTATTTTTATATCATTCATCTATAATTTAAATATGTCATATTCAAAATATTTATATCATTCTTTATTTCTTGCATCGCATGGTGATGTTATTTTTTGGATGGGACTATTTTTGTAGTCACACTAAGATTCATGGAGTTTTTCCCTTCATGTGTGTGTGATCCATATTGAGAACTATATTATTAAATTTCATGACTATGACATCACCATTAGGATAATATTAATAAGATATTTTGTATATGTATTTGTAATGTTTATAGTCTCTTCAAATTTTGGGTGGATCTTGTCCTACTTCTAAAGAGTAGTTAGTCTGGTGTAACCAAGTGTCAGAATTATAGTGTTTGTATTTTAGGTATTTTTGAGTCATTACACCCATTTCATCATTATGGGGAGGGGTGTGTAAACATACTAATTTATGTTTCATTTTCCTTGTTAAACCTTGGTGAACCACATTTTATATTGGAGGTAGTTGAATGAGTGCACTTTTGTTTAATGGGCTTCACTCCAACGAGTGCACCTAATAAAATATCATGTTTATATTTATAATTTTTTATTATTTTCACAGCTTGTATTTTAAGTCCTCTTCTCCTATTTAATTATGGTTTAATATTTATTAGATACCTTTTAGTGACACATTGTGTCATTGGTAACTCTTTTTCCCTAGTTTTTTATCAATGTTTTTTATTGAGTGAGCCTCGTACAAAGTGTATACACATAATATTTTCAAAATTTATCAATTACTAATGATTTATCTCTTGAAACAACCCATCCAGTCTTAATCTCACTAAGTGAAAACCTTAAAGGGTACACTTGGAAAGGGATGGGTAGATAATTAATGCTTCACAAGATTTCTATCTCCTATACTACCACTTGTTATCTACATAACCTTCTCCTATGTAATTACTTAAGCCTTGCATCATATATTACACACTCATTCAAATAATTCACCACCTTAATTAGAAAATTCATAAGCCTAAAACCATTTTTGACAATTTATAGTACATTATCATATTAGGCCAACTTGATATTTATGTTTTTTAAAGTATGTTATGGGTCTAGGTTGGCCTTGGCTGACCTAGACTAGGACCTAAATTAATTTTATCAAATAATGATACAAAATTGAATTAGGTTGACCATGTTGGTGAAAAATTTAGAAAGGTGTAAGGTTAGATTAAACTATACATACAGATCCATTTCCATCATTTATGAAGAGAAGAGAAGAAGAAGAATATTATATTCAACATCTATTTATCCACCATTATACTTGAAGAGCATTTATGAGGGTTTTAATACTTTTTTTGGAGATATAGATCTTTTCTTGTGGATAAGTCTTTTGGATACATATAGAAGTTGTGTACCCTAGAGATAACTTGCATAACAAAATAGCCTATTGCAAATTACCTTGGCCAAGGGAGAGATTGAGGCTTGGTAGGTTCATCTTGAAAGGTAAGTATTCCTAATTTTGTTCCTCCTTTACAAGAGTAGATATATTATCCTTTTTACTTCTCTCTAATACATTAAGATTTATTATACATTGACTTGAGTATAGCTATTCTATGCATATTTACTTTTTATGTTTATTTCCCCTATTTTGTGCAACAATATTCAATGATCACAAGATTAGATTTTACTTTGATTTTCATTTACTTAGTAAATACGAAAAAATAGGACCTAGATAGAGTTATTTCATAGTGTCACTTAATTACAAGATTTAGAACCCTTTCTAATGGTGTTATTGTGGTAATATATTTCTTAGTTAAGTCTAATGGATCTATATTGGTCATGACCCTAAATATCTAATGTATCAACAATTATAAGTGCAAATAGGATTTATCTTCTTTGATCTAAGATTGATAAATTGATCAGTTAAATTTTCATTTATATACACAAAGTACACTTTCTTATTTAACTTGGTGGTTAGATTAACTCAAAATACATGCATTTTATTAATATAGATTGGTTACCATAGAGACACTTAGTATTTTATTGTGATTTTGTACATGATTACCTAACCAAGCCTAGTTTTTGAGACCCATTTAGTATTTTTACTTTCTCTTTTATCACTCCCTAGTCTTTGGTTAAGGGAGGGTGTTCGAGGGGTTTTGTTCACACTAGCGAGTGGTTTGGATTATTTCCAAACTAGTTTTGTGTTATCTATGTTCAAACCCACTATCATTGTTGAGATTTATTTGGTTTTTGTTATAGTTTCTGGATTGTTATGTGCATGAATGATATTTTGTGTTCACCTTGTTGGTGTAGGATTTTTCCCACTATGTGGTTTTACCTACACAATATTATTTCGCTTACTTAGGATTAATGTAGGTAGTTTATTTAAATATAATATCACATGCATGAGGATGTTGGGACATGCATATATTTTATCTAAATATTCACCTTTCCTTTGATTTTATGGATAATGATAAAATAAGTAAATTTTAAATGTTATTTTATACAAATTTTCTTTTGTAAGAGAAAGCTTCTTTCATTTCAAGGTTAAAAGATTTCACTCCATATAGGTTTTTCATGATTTATTCATTATTTAGTTGATTTTTGTTTAAAATAACATGGTATCAAATTTATTCTGATAGTCATTTGATATTTTAATCTTGGTGAGATCCTTACATTTTATTCCTGCTATTTTCTAATTTTTCATTGATTTCAATTTTCAAGGTTTTGGTGGGGTTCTATTAATTTTTTTTAAAATATAACCACTAGAGTCTCTAGATGAAAAATGGATAGTGCCATTAGATTCATAGGGTGCCAAAACCCTAGGAATGGATATAAAAAATACTTACATTTTTTAAAAACATTTTTAGCCTTTTTAAGAGTGTTTCAAGCTTTTTTCTTGGTTTTCATGCATATTCATACCACTAGAGTCTACAATCAAAAAAAAATTCTAGGTTTTTCTAGGTTTAAAAAATTAAAAAATATTTTCTTATTGGTTTAGGATAATTCCATACTAAGTTTTTAAGATTTGGGTATTTCTTGCATTACTTTTTCCACTTGGGGCATTTTATAAAAATCTAAACACTTAAAATATTTGGGGATCCTTGGCCAGTGTCCTCTATTCATGCCTATATGTGTAAATAGTTATATATGTCTATGAGTCTATGTTCAAATAGGTTGACTAACCATGCTTTATCCACATGCCCACATGGATGACCTACTACTCACATTGGTGCATCTTTGCCCATCTACATCTATGGGGGTTGACCAACTATCCTCACCTCATGCGCCCATATGGAAATATCTGACAAGACATCAAATTTATCTAAGAGAAGAGTGATACTATTCATTCAATCCTCCATTAAACTCAAAAAATTTCAAGTTTATGTTGGGTGGATATTTTGTATGCAATCTCAAATCTTAAAATGACTATAACTTTTGATTGATAACTCCTTTTTAAGTGTCATATTCTTCAAAAGATCTTAATTTTAGTGATTTCAGAATTAGTGGTAATTTTGGGCCCTATAAAAACTACTTTAAAATTAACTCATTATACTCCTATTAGATGCATTATTGATATGACCTAATGTACCTCCATTTCTCTCATACTTATACATAAATTTATCAAGATGCATTCTCAACTGTGCTCAACATCTATATGAGGGTGTTTGTATTTGTAAATTTTGGGGGGTAATTTTTAACAACTCTTAGGTGTATTATGTGGTAATTTGATTTTATTTTTATATATTTATTCTTTATTTTCTACAAATTTCATTATATACTATGGATTCAAGTACAATAAGTCTTCTCATACCTTTTAATTATCACAAATGAAAATTTAGAATGGAAATCATTTTACAATCTAATGGTCACTATTAAATTATAATGGGAACTAAGATTGAACATGTAGTAGTAAAATTGAAAATAAAATTGTTAAACCATTATGATAAAGTATTTATAATGTTATGTATTTCCATCTCTCTTTATCTAGTGTTTCACCTATAATTTGCTAAAACACCAACTCAAGTGTGGACCACTCTGAGAATGATATCTAAGAAGTAGGATGTGATGAGAGGTGCCATGATCTAGATAATTATATCATTATTTTGAGCCCATATGATTATGAAACCCTAAAAAAATTCTTCACTAAGTTTAGACTTATGAGGTTATAGTTGAAAGAAGGTATACTTGATAAGAAAGTTTTATAAGCACAACCACTGAGAGGTAGCAGGAGGGGGATGATTAAGTGTAAAAATTCTTCTTTCAATTCCAATTATCATTAATTATTCCTTAAAAATAATATAGAGATATAACAATGCATAATCAACCATTCATATGAGCATGAAGTAGGAACACAACACATGAACAAAAGAGTTACATGGGAAACCCTCATTGGGAATAAAACCCACTAACACATATCTTGGGATATATTACTATAATAAATAAATCAATATTTAGTTAGTCACAAACCCCACAAGGATCACCCACCCCTCATTAGTCAAGCATCAACTCAACTAGGCCTTTAACAAACACCAATTTACAAGGAGGCACCAACCCCTTAGGTGACTCGTCACTAACTCATCCACTTGGAACCTCTTATCATAATTGGACACCTTTTTATCACTCAATTTATTATTATCCTCTTCTTTTTCTCCACACACTCTTCTATCTCTCTCAAATAGCCTATTAGGCCTCTTCACTCAACTAGTCCTCTTCTTAGCTAAATTAGGTTATATGACCTTGATCATCATATATATAATTATATTTATAAATTAATTAAATATTAAACACACCAATTTTATGGTCTTAAATACCTCTACTAAGTTCCTAACTAGTCAAATTATAGGTGAAACACTAGATAAACTCAACCTCAAAAATTCATTGGTTCATTCCCTCAGAAATTCTAACTAGTCAAATTAAGCCTAATAGACCTTCTTCTTATACTTGACTCTTTATTTCACACAACTTGGATAGAAAAAAAATCACCATAATTGTATCACCCTTATAATATATAAAAAAAACATTTCATAGGATAAAAAATGACTAAATAGGTTGGCCACCACTCATAAGGACCAAAACCACCATTAGGCCTAAAGGAGACCTGATGCAATTAATCCTTCTCAAATCACACATTTCACCTTAACCACCTTCAAAAAATTCATTGGCTCATTCCCTCAAAAATTCAAATCATGTTGCCAAGCCTATGTCTTCACACTAGGTTTCTCAAGTACACGACTCATAAACTCAACCTCAAGAACATCAAAGTCAAATACAAATTACATCAATGACAATTTCATGACATAAATTATAAATATATGAATGCCTTAGAAAACATTCTCAATAATCTCCCCCTTTGTCATTGATGGCAACCATTCAAAGAAGGTTCTATCATTAGGATACATATCCCTCATAGAAATCAATCTCTCCCTTTAAAATTAATGAAAAATCACTACCTACAACCAAAATAAATAAATAGTAATAAAATATCATATCAACAAGATACTTCTATCTCAATGCATACCTTAGACATCTTCTTCTTAATAAATTGATATGACTCCCCCTTTGACCTCACAACTTATGCACTTATTTCCTACTCTTAGAGCTAAAGAACATCCTTATTATCTCCCCCTAATCACTTAAATCACTTAGTGACTACTAGGAGTATGAATCACACCCAATTCCTATCTCAAATGTTCAAAAGTAACCTTTGGAAGAGGCTTAGGCAAAATATCTACAATTTGATCCTTAGTAGACATAAATTTAAGATTTATACTTTGTTCACTTACCTATTCTCTTAATAAATTACAATTAATAGTATTGTGATTTGTCCTTGAACGCATGACAATATTATTTGAAACACTTATGGCACTATTATTATCATTAAAATATGACTAGGACCATCAAAATCTACTTTATAATCTATTAAGGTTTGTCTCATCCACAACACTTGAGTGCAACATGAAGTTGTTGAAATCTAATTAACCTTACAATTAGATGAAAACACTGATGGTTACTTCTTACTTATCCATGAGACTAGGTACTCACCTAAGAATAAGACTCCTCCACTAGTGTTCTTTCTATCATCTAGATAACCACCCCAATTTGCATATGTATAGGATAATAGATCAAACTTCTTACTCCTTGGGTACCACAATACATACTCCATATTTCCCTTGAGATACTTAAGTATCCTCTTAATTGATTATAGATAAATTTCCTTAGGATCTTCTTGAAATATTCCTACAATACCTAGTTCCTACATGATGTTAGATCTAGAGGTAGTAGTATACATTAAACTCCCAATCAATGATCTATATTTTGTCTGATTAACTCTTGAATATTCATCCTCCTTACTTATATTACATAATTTAACCATATATTTAATTACAACACTATAATCCTCCATTTAAAAATTCTTTAAGATCTCATTTTCAACCAAAACCTTGAAATTTTTGAAATTACCTAAAGCTTCTGACATATTTTTAAACAATGTTACCCAAGTCATTGTTGTAAAGTCATCTATAAGAAAAATCAAGTAGCTATCACCTTGAATGATTTGAATCCTTCTAGGACCATATATATCAATATGAATTAGTTCTAAAGGTCTAATATTAGATTATTATTTATACTTGAATCTCCTCCTATTTTGATTACCATGTTGGCATGCCTTTCAAAGAACATCTATAGGCTTAGAAATTTTGGGCATGTTATTCATAGACCCCTTAGATCTGATCCTGACCATATTGTCAAATTTTAGATGACCTAACCTCCAATACCATATCCAAATTTCATCTACCTTACTCATAAGTCACTTATCTTTTGTAACCTGATTCAATACTTATAGATGATTCTCAGTTCTCTTGGCTTTGACAATCAACCTACCTAATTTTACTCTCCTTATCTCACATCATTTGTCATGAAAAGTTAGGGTATGTCCTTGGGTACACATTTGACTTACACTCAATAATTTTTGTTTCAATCCATCCACATACCATACATTTTATGTATTGGTCTTCCCATTGTCCAAGCTCAAGGAACCTTTGACAACTATATTAGAAGATGTGTTCTCTCTAAACCTCACTAATCCTATGGAATTATTCAAAGTGATGAATTTTATCTTATATCTTATCATGTGACTTGAAATTAAAATATTTTTGTGTCATTTCAAATCTTCATTTTGAGTATGAAAGGCATTTTGAGCAATCATAGATTATTCTCCTCTAGATTCATGCTTCTCCTTCATCTTACCCATAGGGTCTACTTTTTTGATCCATTCATTAGTATTATGACTACATATATTCTTAACTTGATTGGTCTTCCTCATAGTTCTTATTTTATTACTCTTGAAATATGTCCTCTTTGTTTGTAGTTATAACACATGATTCTACTTATCCATCTACAATCAATATCTTTATGTCCAAATTGACCACAAGAGAAACAAAAAACATTGAAATAATACATATAATTTTACTATCTAAAGTCATTTGTATTTTGATGATAATTATATGATACACCACTACCTTTGATATCCTTTGATGAAATAAAAACCTTCATGGCCTATTGATTATTGAATTCAAACTTGACCACTTCTGCATAGGTCTTCATTATACCAATATTATCACTTCTTAATAGATCAATGAATTGTTTAAAATGAATCTCCCTAAAATCCTTATGGTCTTATTTGAAGCTAAGACTTATTTTATCATGAGAGTACCTTCGAATATCTATAATATTTTAAATCTTTCCAATACTCTCCTCAAATTTCTAAAATGTCTTCATCTTGACTGCATCTTGCTCTACTTGTGCCTCTAAAAAAATTATTTTTAGTCTAATTTGGGTGCATTATTCCATATTATTATTATATTTTGAACAAATTTTACAATTTATTTCAATGACTATGGATATATATTTATTAAAATCATAATAAACATTGTCATTATCATAATACATACCTATGCTCCAAATATCTCCCTTAAATTGTTAGACCTACACAAGAAAACTTGCTGTGATACTAATTATTGGATGAAAAAACACTAAGAGTGGGAAGTGGGGATGAATTAGTGTACAAAATTTTATTTTAATTCTACTTATCATTCATTAATCATTCAAACTAATATAGAGATATATCAATGCATAATCAACCATTCATATGTGCATGCAGCAAGAACATAACACATGAACACAAGATTTATGTGGGAAACCCTAATAGGGAATAAAAACCAATAACACAATATTATAATACATTACTATAAGAAATGAATCAATATTTAGTGAGGCAACGACCCCAAAAGGAGCACCCACCCCTCACTAGTACAGCTCGACTAGGCCTTTAATAAGCACCAACATGCAAAGAAGCACTAACCACCTAGGTGAATCAAAAGCAAATAAGCCACTTGGAACCTATGATCATATTTGGACATATTTTTCTCACTAAAATTATTATTATCCTCTTTTTTTGCTTTTCACACTCTTTTGTCTCTCTCAAATAACCTATTAAGCCTCTTCTCTCAACTAGTCCTCTTATCTTAATTAGGTCATATGAACTTGATCATAATATATATAATTACTATTATAACTTCACTAAATATTAAAAACACTTATTTTATGGTCTTAAATACATATAAATAGTTTCAAAACTTCTATTTCATTCGTTCATTCCCTCAAAATCTAACTAGTCAAATTAAGTCTATTAGACCTTCTTCTTATACTTGACTCTTACTTTCAAACACTTTTGTTGGCCAAAAAAATCACCATAATTGGATAACCCTTTGAGTAGATCAGAAACATGTTTCATAGGATAAACAACCACTACATAGGTTGGTCACCACTCATAAGGACCAAAACCACTATTAGGCCTAAAAGAGACCTAATGCAATTAGGCCTTGTCAAAGCACACGTTTCACCTTGACCACCTTGGAACCTATTGAGCATCCATAAATGGATGACAAATTTAAAAAATAAACAAATTATACCATTTATAATCTCACCTTATGTACCCAATACCATTTATCTCATTTCACTCCTTCAACCACACCATTAGGCCTACTCACAACTAGGCCTTTTCACTACCAAAAAGTCTGGTTTGAATATCTGAATCACACCACCAATTTGATCAAAAAACATACCATAAAATCACATGGATAAAAATTCAATTACCTAATTTTCATCATAATTTTTATTATACTTCAACATATAGGGCAAAAGACCTCAAACTGACCACTTCCATATGCTCACTCAGAACTGTAAAATAGGCTTCAAAACCCAATCAAGAATCTTTAAATTTTCAGACATTCATAGGAATTTATCATGAAGATAAATAAATTAAAATTAACCTATTATACCTATATAACATATTATTATTAAACTATGTGCATAATGACTCAATAAAATCAATCTTACTAACACATAAAAAATTGCTTGAATGATCCAAAACACAATCATGGAAATAATAAATTAGAACACTTGTGTGAACACTTTAAGAAATTAAAATGGGTTAATATTATCACTTATAATCCTTATAAAATATTTGAACAAATATATTATAATTTATAATATCAATATGGATCTTATAGACCAATCTCATGGGTTAACTATACATAGACCTCACTATGGTAGGCACGTCACTTTGAGAACAAATTTATGATTATATATAAGTATATCAAAATATAATATCGAATGGGTATATGTGTTAAATTTATTTAATGAAAAAAAATATAATTTTATCCATCCCTAATCCATGGAAACACATCGCTAATCTTATTCCCACTTCTACCTATTTTTCTCACTATCTTCCTCACTAGGCCTTTTTAGCAATAGGCCAACTTCCATGACTAGTTTAGCATATTTAAATTATATAAAATTATAAAAAAACTAAATTAATGAAAAATAAAATTTTCACACATCATCCTCCCATCATTTTCATGATTTGACCTAGTTAAACCTACATGTGACATCAAAAATCTGAGAAACAAGGGGTTCCTTATAGCTTCCACTCACTCTTATAATAGAATAATTCCACCTAGATTTACTTTGGAGAGTAATATACATTTTATAATAACCAAATTAGGTCATCATAATCATTATAAGTATTTTACAACAATATCTTCCATATTGGGTCATAGTTAGGGTTTTAAGGCACTAAAAACTGACTTCTATTGTTAGCAATCATTCATAAGGGATTACCCTTAAAATCCAAAACCAATGATAATACATTTTAGATATGAAAATTCCCCAAATTACATTAAATTATTATAATCTCATTTAAAATTTTCACATACCAATGATCATGAGAAAAATCTTCTCAGTTTTACAACACCTCATTCTATCACTTGAGAGACCTTAAAACCCACTATTCATGCTTTATCATTTAGTATATGAATTAAGAATTGGTAAACACACTTTACACAACCTCTCACACTTGTGAAAATTATATCATGAGATCTATAACCTTAGAAACTAAACATGAACCCTCATTAGGCCATAATAGGTCTCTTTACACATTAGGCCTTGAACTACAAGTCACACTTAGACCTTAAACACACATTTAAACCTCTTTCACTAATATAAACACCTAATACTTATGTTATAAAACCTCATATCATGATCAAATACTTCTAATATTTTTCTCACAAGTCTTAGACTACTACGTAATCATGCTTCTAAGCCTATGTCTTCACACCAGGTCTCTCAAGTACATGACTCATGAAATAAACATTAAAAAGATCAAAGGAAACTTAAAATGACCTAAATGACACTTTAATGAAATCAATTAAAAATCCATGAATACCTTATAATATAATCTCAAAAAAAATATGAACAACTAGTTTTATGAATACTCTCCAAACTAGGTCTAGAGTATTCTATATTTGTATTTAATTTTCATGCCTCAAAAATTTATCTTAGAGACAAATAAAATATGCCCTATTTAGATACCTTTATTTATATTTTGATTTAGGATAAATATAAGTTGATAAAAATGGGCAAAGTGAAGTCCTTAAAATATAATGCACTTTTTTCTAAGAAAGAGTATGATTCAAATAGTAGAGAGAGGAAATAAAAGAAAAAGAATAAAGAGAAGGCTTTAAATCCTCCAACCTAAAAATGAAACAATGAGACCTCTTCTTATAGTTTCTATCCTAATATAGATAGGATTAAATGTTTTTTTTCTCAAGAAATCATGATAAAAGCAAATTTTTGAGGAAGCATATTAACCAACTAAGTAATATTCTTGAGAAGAACAATATCAATATCAGTGATTCTTCCAATCAGAGTTATTCAACACATGAATACTATAAGGAAAAGTACCATGGTAAAGAAAAGGATAAATATAATTATAAAGGGAAAAATAAGGGATATGACCTAGTTTTAGTTGTACCTATGCCTCCTATATGGCTCATTAACTCTAATGCTTCACATCACATGACCTCTTCCTAGATAGAGATTAGTTCATTAGAACCATGTGACATGTACTCTATATAATTGGGTGATGACACTTCTAAAAAGGATCTCAAGAGAGGGTCTATTAAATTTAGGGGTGAAACATTATATGTTTTCTAAGTGTTCCCTTAATTTCAACTAATATCTTAGAGTTTTACTATATTAATCACCTTGGATAGGGTATATGAGTTGAGTTCACTCCATATTAAATGTATGTCAAATATCTACATAGTGATACTATATTAACAATGGGAATGGCTAATCATCAAAATCAACTATATAACTTCTCACACTTTAGTTTTTATTCTCCTCTAGATTCTTATTCTTAAGACTCATTTAAACTTGATGACATTTCAGAGATTGAACACACCTTTGATATTGATGACTCTTATTATAGTACACATGAATAAATTAGTAATGGAGACACACCTCTGACATATCCTTGTCACCTTATAGATATTAAGGAGTTAGTTCCTAGTCCACATACCTCTAGTCTACTTTAGACATTATAAGAAATGGGTATATTAATCCATGAATCTTTATAAATTAGGAAATATATTCCATAGTTACAAGTAATTTTTTAATCATTATTATCCATTACTTCCAATAAACCATCATGACATAGAGATGTTGGCCCATCTAACTTGCATGAGGAGAACAATTCATTGTATAGGAAACACACCTTGGTTGAAGATCCATCATGCATTTAATAGAAACATTTATTATTCTAGGGTGATACACTCTTAATTTTATATTATTTTGATCCAAAATCACTATAGGGTACTGATTTGTGGGACATAGGGTGGTTATAGGTAGTTGTATAGATTAGTGGAGATTTTTAGCTATATCTTTTTCTTTGATATATTTTAGGGAGGAGTTTTGTTATGAAAGGTTTTATCATTTTATTTATTTTATGGGAGTTTCATTGTGATTGGGTACCTCATCAATCCTCATTTCTAAGACCTAATTATTCTATCCACCTAAGCTACATTTAAGGCATGGAGGGGGTTGTTGGTGTAGAATTTTTCCTAATATGTGGTTTTATCTACATGATGTTAGTTATATTTCTTAGGTTTATTATATATCCTTTAATGAAATATAATCCCACATGCATGAGGATGTTTATACATGTCTATATTGCATATATATATATATATATATATATATATATATATATATATATATAGACACACACACATTTCTTTTGATTTTATTGATAATGAGAGAACAAGTAACTATTTATTTCTCTTTTATACATATTTCATTTTGTGAGAAAAACCTTCTTTTATTTCTAGGTTATGACATTTTAATCCATACAAATTCTTCATGCATGATTCATCATTTCATTGACCATGCTATAATATGACATGATTCTTTAGGTAATCCAATCTATTTTAAGTGGATTAGAACCAAGTAGTTGTGATACCAACTAACTAGCCTATATATTAGGCATTCCTTGTGCTTCTCCTTGGTTTTAGAGAGAAGTTATGTTTATTGTATATTTAATTTGAGGCAATAATAAAGAGACTATTATGCATATTATTTTCTTGATTATTGTGTGTGGTAAATGATGGATGTGTTATGTTAATGGTGTGAAGGAGAGCTCTTTAATTTTCATGAGTTTATATTACACTCTGACATGAAAGAGTACCATGAAGGATTTTACTATATCTAATTGAAAATACATGATAGAATGAAAACTTAAAGTATATTTCTAAGACCAAAAAATAAAAAAATGACATGTTTTCAAGACATGTTCTAATATGCTGGACCAAATCATCAAAACTATGTTAAACCAAAATCATCTAATCCATGTTTTATCTAATCATATTAACAAAAATATTCCATTTGATAGATTAATGACAAAATCTCTTTCAGACCAAAAGTGTTTAATGTTGAAACAACTACAAAAGCTAATTTTTTATCTATCAAAGTTATCATTACGGTAGAGTGGCCACTTTCACTAAAAATATGTTCATAAATAATATAAATTATCATAAAATAAAATAATAATCTATTTGAAACCAAACATAACTAATCCATATCTTATATAATCTTAAAGTTTTAAGATAATATGTATGTATCTCTAAGAATGAAATAAATCATATTATTAATCTATTCATATATTTTATTATCATTAAATCTCAAAATAAATTCATTCACCACAAAACCAATAATAAAACTAGTAATTTATATGAAGCATATCAGCTTAGTTATAAACATAGAACATCATGCATATCAATCATATAGTCTGAACTCAAACTAGTTCAAAAAATAATTTTTAATTTATCTTGCAATATTGTTATAACAAAATCCATACCTTGTTGATGATGTAATCACACAAAAATGACTTAAAATGATTAAAAACAAAGTTTCAAAGCTTATTTGATAGGGTTTAAAATATGTGGAGATCATTCCATATTGATGTCAAATGAAAAAGACACTAGGATAAATATGACTTACTAGAACCAATGCAATGAATGATTATTGAATACGAATATGTTTGGAGTGTGTCATCAATGACCTAAAATGTGAAAAGTTTCAAACACATTTACCATCTTGTATTCATTTATTTAAAAATCACATTACATTAAAAACCATACAACTCATAGTATGGTGTGATATCAATGCCAAAAGGTGTGTGACTAATAAACCAAAGTTATTTGAATCAAATATGCAATCCTAAACAAAATTAATTTTTTGACTAATGAGAAGATATTAATAAATTCTAAGGTTAACTTAATCAATGCAAAGTGGGATCCATTATATTTTAAACCACATTTAAACCATAAGACTTATTATCCTTTTAGATGAATAAAATAAAGGATATAGTTCCATTTGGTTCATTTACCATCAAGAGATGAATAAATTTTGTTAATAAAATGGTCCAAGGTATCAAACATTATTTTTATCAAACATATGTTTTCATTCAAACTACCTTTAATGTGACAATGATGATTTAATTGAATGAAATTAGATCCTAGATCTATCTTAGTTGATTTCAAGAGAATGAAACCATGATACTTATGCTTATTTATGTGAGTTATAAATCAACATAATTTCATTAATTTTATCAAAATTTATTAAATCTCAAACTATGATTTATATAGTTTTGAAGATCACATGATCAACTGATCAAACTAACATAACATCTCATTTTATATTTACTTTGATATTTAAATCAAAGAAATATAAAAAATAACATAATACATGTTTCAATAGTAAAATAATATATAAATAAAACAAATTTGGTAATCATGATAATCAATAAACGTACTATATAATAACAAGGTAATTAAATGCATAAGATCCCCCCAACATACAATTAATATGAAAAAAAATCATAGTAGTATACTAGCATATTATAAAAAAAATTAGCTTTTCACAAGTGTTTAGGATTTTGTGATAATATAGGGGTGTCCTAAAAATGGAAAAAGTTTATTATGATGGTATAAAAATTTGAGTCTCCCTAGGATGAAATATTTATAGAACAGATTCATTAGTAGGAAAAGTAGGTAATCATCTATAATAATCAATGTACACCTCAAGATCAAGTAACTTATTACATTTATATCAAATTTTGAATGGATATATGTCATAGAAGTATCTTTGACTTCTAAAGAGATTTATATACCTATGGGAGGCATTTTATAATTTCAATACATGATATCAGCCATGCTAATGTAGTAAAAAAAATTCTAGAATTATTTCTACTATATCATCCTGGTCAATATAGTTATAAAATATAGAGAGATGATGATTAATATAATTTTTAATAATTTAGTACTATAGGATAAATTTTTTGGGTTATGGATGATGTAGTTATAATTTTTTAAAGTATTTTGATACTATATCAAGATTGTCTAGGCCGTGGCTGAAATAGTTTGAAGTGTCTAGATGTAGTGGTAGTATTGTATATATAGTTTTAGAGTGATGTTTTTTATAACTAGTTTGTTGTGGCTAAAATGTATCAATTTTATTTATATATTTATAAAAATTTGGGTTATATTGTTGAGCATAAAATGTATCAACATGATATATACCACTAGGTAGATCTTGGTGACTTCAAAATTTATTGGCTAGTATGATACACCATGAAAGGCTAGAGTGACTCTAAACTATATTGATGGGGTCAAATTTTTGTTAGTGTTTTAACACAAAAACATATTATTAAGGGGTTATTAGAAATATTATTGCTTCAAATAATATTATTAATATGTTTTTTGAATGAGATGTTTTAAAAACTCATGAAGTTTAGTTCAATATTTGAAGGACATAAAATAGGACTCTTATTTTATAGTATAAAAAATTGTATAATAAAATATCCTTGATTGAAAATATTGGATCAAATTTATATTATGTTATTATTTTATTTAAATTTGAATTAATATGGTAATTAATACTAATTAAAATAGATTAAATATAATAAATCAAAATGTCATCCATGAAATTTCAATAAACAGAATGAAATTAAAACACTACATTTGAGAAAGTAAAAATGATTGAAATAAGACTAACTATGAATTAAAAATACAAACTTAACTATTTTGGACCCTTATATGACCATGTTGATTTAATAACAACTGAAATAAGAAATCAATAAAATATTTAAGTGTATAGAAGTTGGAATTGGGACTGATAATGGATAAAATTGGCTAACTTATAACATAATTGACTCCCACTATTGTCCCAACTTGTTTATCTTGTCTTTTTTTTGAAAAATAAGAATTTAGGACATGATCACTTGGGATAGATTAATTTATGTTTGAATGTAACTATTTGACATTCATAAGTGTGCAAAATACATTCAAATATATTATTTAATGTTGACACCCCAATATGGATAACAATAATTTAAAACATATAAATATAGTGAATGCATGAGTGTAATGGGTTGAGTTAATCCCAATCACCCCCACAATGAATAAACACTACCTTTGTATCCAATACTCTAAGGAGGGAATAAATCCAATGTATTTATCTCACTTAGAGTGTTTCATGTAGTTATACTTATTTTACTACATGGATACATATAAGGATGGATTGAATATTTGATCATGCCTTACATTGGAATATATATAATAGTCTTTTGACTTGGATAAGGAGTACATGTAGTGGTAATTATTATAAATTTAGATAATAGATAAATTTTAATCAATGGCGAATAAAGTGAATATGCCTCTATATTGAATTGACAAGTTGTTAATGAATGACTTGAGTGTACTTTTGTATCAATCCAAAATGGGAAATACTCATGCTTAACACCCTAAACTTATGAATATAACTATATTAAAGGGAATAATTTTTAAAAAAAGACATTTATAAAGGCAAAGGATAACATCAATCCATAGGTAAAAAATCCTACTACCACTATTGTTCATATTTATCAATTTAGTCATTTACGGAAATGTATGAAATTTGGGTTCTAGATTGGTCATATAAATGCATAAGGGTGTTTTTATAAATAAGAATACTTCTATAAGTGATAATATAAATAGGTGATTAGGATAGATCAAGGTGTTAAAATATGCAAATATAAGTCGAGAAGTTAATTAAAGTGAAAAATGAACAAAGCTAACATGATCAAGTATTCATGACTAGATTTAGGTTACTACATTTGACTCCCCTTCCCCCTGATTATAGTAATAAAATTTACAGAGTTAAAGAAATATATACCTTATTGTGTGAGACCCACTTTTTCTTTGAGTTGGTACTCCAATCATGCAATACACCATAGTTTGGAAAACTCTTCAAAATACACACGTTACTTTGTTATATTGAAAACTAAAATTTTAAAATGCTTGATTTTTGAAAATTTATTGAACTTGAAAAGAGGGTAAGGGAGTAATACATATGTATGTGTGAAAATTATGTTTTAATTCTATAATTTTTTATTGGAATTATGCTTCCTTAAATAATTAAATATGATCGGTTCCTTAGTTTAACCAATGGAAAATTTGAGGGTGATCAAGCACCAAATTAAGTTTTCACATTGTAAAATAAATAACTCTTATTATGGGATGCATAAAAATCAATTTAAATAATCAAAAAATTATAATCCTAAGACATGAAATGGGTTTAAATACAAAATGGATTCAAATACATCATGTTAGAGTAAACTAAACCTCCAAGTTTATTGTATATTCAATTGCAAATTTATTCTTGAATGCATGATAAAAAAAAGAATAAAGAACATCAATGCTTCGACCATGTGTGAAATGGTTGGCCAATTTTGGCCTACATAAAAATATTATATCTAAATGAATGATCTAAATATATTTATGGATGGAATGAGTGTTTGAATATGACACATTGCCTACAAAGCTTTTGAAACACTTTAAGCAAGTTTAAAGTGTAATTTGTTGATCTTTGGGAAATATGCTTAAAAATAGGTCTAACATTGTAAAGTGTAAATACCAATAGGTTCTCATGGTGTTTCAATCATTAACAGGCATGAATTATGTTTTAAAAAGTCTTAGAAGTTCATAAGAGCCTCATTTTGATCCTTGAAATTTCAAGATCAAGCCTAGAAGAACTAGACTGTCACAAGCACATCATCCATAAATGGATAAATCAACCTGGTTGCACATTTTATAGATGAACCTTGGAAATAATATTATGACAAAAGATCACATGGACATGGTGGTTTTGATTCCTTGAACATTATCTACAAATTTCATGTCTTGATGAGCTTGTTACCTCAAGATATAAAGCTTTAAAGTTAGACTTACAGAATGGAACGTGGGTAGGAATGGCAAGTTAAAGCTAAAATAATTAACTATTTGGATTTAAAAATCCTTAAACATGCACATATATGTCAAATTTAAGCCCCACAAAATATATTTTTGAATTAAAATGATCAAATATCAATGGTCGATGTTAAATTGTATCAAAGATCCAATGGTGAGTAGTAACCTAATAGTGTCAGTGGATCATAAAGATCTAATGGGATTAATTTGATCATACACCCAAGATTAATGGTGAGCATTAAATCAAAAGGTCAGCATAAGTGTAAAGAAGACAAGTGGTAATATCTTGGTTATTTGAGTATAGATATAATGGTGTATGATAACTGACAAAGCTAGTGGGCCCAAGTGGATTAATAGTGTGTGATCCATCATACAAAGTAGATCTCACATTGAGTGTAGGTCAACAAGTCAATGAATCCTAAGGATGAATGTAATAAGGATAAGTTTATAAATCATGAAAGCTAGAAGAAGATCTAATGGTGAGTAGGAACTTGATAGTGTCAGTCCATAAGATCTAATAGAGTGTGTTAAATCATGTATATTCAAGATTGATCACTGATATTAAAATTCAAATCTAGGGGACTTCAAATGGAGAATGAATGTTACTCAGGTCAAACCAAGGCATTTTTTTCAAAGTACATCATTAAATCTTGGTTGATACCTCTATTAGATGATCTAGAACATACATAATTAGTTTTTTTAGTAATTTACATGAGTATTTGGCTTCCACAAGTTTTAGAATCATAATAGGTCTATTTATACCTATATAGTTCAAGGAAGAAGCTCCACAAGTTTTAGAATTATAATAGGTCTAACTATCCAAGGCGTGGGACCTCATATTAGATATAAAATCTAGATAAAGGGATGGTTACCTTTGGTACACTCACCTAATTCTCTCTAAACTTTTTAATTATCTGCGTTCTTGACTAGGAAAAGGGTAGAAGGAGCAATGTTGTAGCTGAGAATGGAAATTAAAACTAAAAAATTAGGATGATATATCGATGTTAAGGTCAATTATGCCTATAATTGACACAATTTATAAGATAAAGAAACTAAACACATTCACTTAATATTCATATAATTAATATTTCATCAATATTTCACATATAGATCTTGATAACACTCACACTAGCTTGGAAGGAATGAACATTGGTTGAATTCACTTCCATATTACGTAGAAATTAGACTTAGACATTATATATGAGCTATAAGAATTATTATTTTTTAAATAAAAGTGACATATTAATAAATATTTTAAAATAAATAATTGACTAAGTTACATCAATTAACATTATGAACACACCTCATGAACAACTTGAAAATGAAGGAAATTTAGCTCTTTATTGCTTCAAAGGTGAGGTAATACAAATTTTGGCATAGTTTTAGTAAGAAAAAAAACATAGTATATTTATAATAATTATAAAATTAATTTTCATATATAAATTATTAATAAAGAGAGAATGCAAGAAGTTCTAGATGTTTCCTTGTTAATCCTAGTTCAATCCTACTTCAACTCCACTCCAACTCAACCTTGAACTGAAAAATCAAACTTTATAAAACACTTCCAAAATTACAACATATAATTTTAAGTGTATAAAAAATATTTAAATTATAATTTTTCATGTTAATTATGGATATAATCTTATTTGAGTTTTTTAAAATTAAAAGGTCTCTTACATGCTTTAAAAGCCTTTACTTTTGAAGAGATCTTCAGTTAACTCCTTTTCAACTTGAAAATTGTATTCAAATCCTTTAGATATTAAAAAAAATTATTTTGTATTACATTCATATTTAATTTTGACTTTAGATAAATTTATTTATATCTTGTATTTTTATTTGAGCTTATTTACTTACAACTTGGAGTTTGACTTCACTTATCTTTACTTACAACTTGCATGCATCTTGACTTTCTAAATTTATTCCAAATGGGGGGAAAAGAAGGAGAGAGATTGTATGTTTAAAATATAAGGGATATATTTCATAAAATATGACCTAGAATATTAAACAATAATTTAACTCAACCATTCCACTTTTGCATATTTTGAACTCCACTTATCTAGGCTAACTGAAGACTCTTATTGTTGACTTGACCTTTTCTAAATTTAGCCAAAAGGGGGAGACATATATTTTGTAATTTTATCTATAATTAGGTACATTAAAAATATTAAACCAATTTTAAAACTTTAATGACATAAAAAAATATTCCATTTCAAAATTCATGAGATTTCATTCAATAAAACTCAAAATATGCACTTTTTGGTGTTGACTAGCTTACACAATTTCATTTCTAAATGCATGTAGTCTAAATTTTTCCATTTATTTAATTTTATGATGTATAAATAAATAATTATATTTTAATTATTAATATTTATATAACTTATCATCATTAAAATTATTCTATGTTTTCAACCAATCTCTTAAACTTCTCAAAAATATCTTTTCTGACCATTTGTCTTGCTTGTTTAAAACCTTGATATCTTTACCTTTATCTTTATTAAAATTTTACCTAAAAATTTTTATTTATAAATGATTATTTAGGTAATTTTAGGCTCATAATATCTAAAAAAACTTTTATTTTTAAATAAGGAACTCAAAAATGTAATTATATCTATTAAAATTGAGTCATTAGGGTTTAGGAAGGGTTTTAGAGCACCTATTCTTATTATATATTATTCATAAATTTAAGCCAATTTAAAATAAAAATAAATGAATTTAGTATGTAAATAATATATGCCATAAAATACTTATAATACCATATTAATAAAATCTTATTCACCTTCATATACCAAGCATTTACAAATTGCCTTCACTAGTTTGCAACTAGCAGCCAGTTAGAGGAATAAAAGAAACCTATGTCAAAATTTTAAATTATGATTTTTTATTAAGAATTTTTTGGCCTGATTAATGTTTTATGATTTTTTATATACCTTTTTTAATCTTAACTCCATGAATTTAGTCTTCTTTAATACCTACACATAATCAACTTTGACTAATGGTGTCAAAATTGTCAACATTCTTAGTGACTTTAATGGCATGTTTATTTACTAAGAACTCAATAATATTAGATATATAAATTATGATAATGAAAATATAACCAAATATTAAACTATAAATTCCCTCAATAAATTGAAACACTTGTGCGTAAGCACTTATTGAATTAAAAACTAGAACAACTACTGACTAAAGAATGTGCAAGATAACACATAAAGGAAAGTGAAAACTAAAAAATATAAACCAACATATGCATAAAAAAATTGGATTAAAACTAAATATATAATTACTAATTTAACCAATATTAAACTATTTTAACAACTACATACAGTTCTATATAAAACCATTAATTGGTAATGCAAAGTAGCTCCCCTTCTTCACCAAGCTCATGTGACTAAAAAACTTGATGGAAACCATGAGATAATGGAATATAAGAAATTGTATGCTGATCATGTCATATTTTTTTTCTTTAAAATAAACCTTATACACTTCCTCCACTTTTATTGAAATATGAGTAATATGAAGTGCACACTTGGGTTGATTTTGAACATGTTTAGGCTATTCTTTATGTTCTAAAATGAACATGATAGGTAGTGTATTTTCTTTGTTAGCCTCTAAATAGGATAGATAGATGATAGGACATTCTATTTTTTTGGTATTTAGTTCACCAATGTTCTCTTTATAACCAACCTATACCTTTTAACAAGTTGGTTACTCAAACTGAAAAAATTGAGATGGAACTTTTGGTAGTATTGGATTCAAGAGTAGATACATCATACTTCTCATCTTCCAAGAGTGAAAAAAAGTATGAAAATTTATTTATATTTTGATAACCTTGATTAATAATAGTAAACATGACATCATTAAGTGGAACTACCTCTTATAATGTTAGAATTAGAGGACTAACACTTTATTATTTTGTCTTGCTTTCCAAAGCTATTATTTTCTATCATTACCAACCCATATTATCCTTACCTAAAATTTAAACCTAATACAATTACCTTAAAAAATTATTCAAACTTCCTTTCATTATATTATACATCAATTATGTCCTCTTGTGTCTCATCAAATTCCTATTTGCAGCAAGGGAGGGGCTATTTAGTTTGAAGGAGAAATGGAAGTTAAAAACAAAAATTTACCTTTCTTGAGGGTTATCAACTTCTTATTTGTAAGGGGAGATTACAACACCCAATGCATATTCATCTTGATTTTTTTGAACTAAAACTTATAAATGCTTGTACTATTCCTTAAGCGCTGAAACATGATATTTTTGTGCTAGAATAAATCTCATTTAACTAACACAACTCTTGATTATCTTATTTTGAAAAATCCTACTCTTCACCTATATGTTCTTTTTTATTTTCATATAATATGTTCTCCTTAAAAAATGGAGATGGTGGGAGTGAAAGATGTTATATTTGGTGACATAGGAATATATGTCATTATGGGATGATCTTGAGGGGACTTTGGGATTGAGAATGCATCAAGAAGCCTTTGAGATTTTTAAGTAATAGTTTTATTCAATATTTCATTGAAATAAGGGAAATAAACTTGTGTTAGGACTTCATGCTTCTCTCTCCACTCAACAATCAACCTCTCATATTATTTATCTTCATGGAAAAATTCAATTTGATGAATGGGTAGAGGTATTAAGAAACTTGGAAACTTTCTTGGTTTGACTTCTACAACTTTCCCCATATCTTGATTTTGGATAAGCATGGGAAAAGACTCTTTCTCAAGAGTAGACATGACATAATCAAGGGTATTTATCCAAGAAGGTTTCCAAGATGTAATGGTATTGTATTATTTCATATGATTATGAGTCTTTAAAAAATTAATTTTGAATAAATAATACTCTCTTAAAGTTTCAAGAGGTTCTAATTCTTCTTATTTTCAACATGGTATTTTGGAGTCAATTCTTTGTACTATCATGGGCAACTATTATTTTGGTTCTCTTGTAGCCTCATTTTATATATTCAATGATTCTATATCTTGATAATGTATATAAATATGATATGAAATACCTATTTATGCCTATGGTATTCCTCTTGATTGTAAATCTACATACATTATCTCTGAAAGTCAAGTGTTATCTCTTGCACACTCTTTTAAGGTTGATTGGAAAGAACATGATTTTACCAAGGATGATTGGAAACATGAGAAGGGGTGGGAAAGGGGTAAATATTATGAAAATAATAATATCCTATTATTTCATGGCTACTTTAAGTGAATCCATAAATATTCTCATCTTGATATAAAGAATATGAAGATACAGAAGTTTCATTTTCATAAAATAGAGGATTGAAATACATACCAATAGATGTTTTTAGGTACATGGACTACTTAAACCAGTTGTAGATAAATTAGATTCAGTATATTATGAATATTTGAACAATGTATTTTCTTCAAATTTCTAAAACCAGGACTAATATTTAATAATTTTATGTGTTATTCTCCCACTGGACATGTTAGAAACTATTATAACTCACAAGTGCACTCTTACAAGAATGTGTGCCCATTCTCACTGCTATTGATACAATGGAAAATATACAAGGTGTGTTAAATTATTATTATTATTATTATTATTATTATTATTATTATTATTATTATTATATATATATATACATATATATATATATATATATACATATATATATATATACATATATATATATACATATATACATATATATGTATAAATATGTGTGTGTGTGTGTGCATATAAAAAGGTTTTTTTTTCCTTTGGTATATTCATCTACTTATCTCTAAACTATATAATTTTGTTCCATCTTTACTAGGAAAAGAGTAGGAGCAATGTTAAAACTGAAAATGAAAACTAAAAATTTGGGGTAATACACCAATGTTAATTTCAATTATGCATATAATTGATATAATTTAGAATCTAAATAAATTTCACACATTCACTTCATCTTCATATAATGACTCTTGCATCATTATTTCACATAGAGGTCTTGACAACACTCACACTAGCTTGGAAGGAATGAACAATAGTTGAATTCACTTTCATATTAGGTAGAAATCAAACTTAATAACTTTATATAACCAAAAATATTTATTATTTTTACATAAATTTTATATATTAATGCATAAATATATTAAAATCAATCATTCACTAAGTTACATCAAGGAACATTAAGAACACACTTCATGAACAACTTAAAAATAGAGGAAAATTTAACTCTTTATTTCTTCAAATGTAAGGTAGTACAAATTTTGGTAGAGTTTCAATAGAAAAAAAGAATAATATATTTATAATTATTATTTTATTCTTAATTAAATATATATAAATTAATGAGAGAGAGAGAGAGAGAGAGAGAGAGAGAGAGAGAGAGAGAGAGAGAGAGAGAGAGAGAGAGAGAGAGAGAGAGAGAGAGAGAGAGAGAGAGAGGAGACAACGATCTCCAAATGAGTCCCTACTAGTCCTAGTCCACTCTTGCTTCAACTCCACTACCAACTCAACTTTGAACTAATACATAAAACTTTCAAACACAGTTCCGAAATTACAACATAGAATTTTAATATTTTAAATATTATTTCCATTTGAATGTGTTATGTTAATTACAGAGGTAATTTTGATTTAGTTGTTGAAAAGTCAAAGGTCCCTTGCATGCTTTAAAACTCTTTAGTCTTGAAGAGATCTTTAGTTAACTCCTCTTGAACTTGTAACTTGTATTGAACTCCTTTTTATCTTTAGTTAACTCATTTTTATCTTAAATTAATATTAAATTTTTAATTATATTTCTTTTATTTTTATCTTTTAGTTTGACTTGATCTTATTGACTTGAAACTTGGATTTTGACTTCAATTATTTTGACTTGTAACTTGCATGTATCTTGGCTTTCTAAATTACATGTTGAATTTTTTAGGGGTATATTTCGTGAAAATAGTTTCTCAACTCTTAAACAATACTTTAAATAAAATTATCCACTTTTTCATGTTTTTAACTTTACTTTTCTAGGGCTAATTGAAGACTCGTGTTGTTGACTTGACCTTTTCTAAATTTAGCCAAAAGGGGGTGACCTATATTTTGAAAGTTTATCTCTAATTAGGTATAATAAATAAATTAAAACACTTTTAAACACTAAATTACATTAAAAAATACTTTCATATCAAATTTCATGATATTTCATTTAATAAAACTCAAAATATGCTCTTTTTAATGTTGATTATGTTGCATAATTTCATTTATGAATGCCTGTAGGTCTATGTTTTGACATTTTTTTGAGTTTTATGTTGTATAAATACCTAATTATTTTTAATTATGAAAATTAATAACCACTATTATCATTAAAACCATTTTATGTTCTCAACCAATATCTTAAACCTCTCAAAAATTCCCTTTTCTAACTATCTCTCTTGCTTGCTTAAAACCATGATACATGTACCTTTATATTTATTCAATTTTTGAATAAAATTTTTGATTTATAAACATGTAATAATTTTATTTATTCCCATTAATATCTCATACAAATTTTATTTTTAAACAATAAACTCAAAAATGTAATTATATCTCTTAAAACTGAGTCATTAGGGTTTGAGAAGGATTTTAAAGCACTTGTTTTTATTAACCATTATTCATGAAGTTAACATAATGAAAACTATAAATAATGCATGTAATATCTATGAAATATGGGAACAAAAATACCCAAAATAACTTTTTAACAAAATATTCTTCACCTTCATATAATGAGCATTTGAAATTTGCTTTCACTAGCTTGCAACTAACAACTAGTTAGAGGAATAAAAGAAACCTATATCAAAATTTGGACTTGTGAGTTTTTATTAAGAATGGTTTTGGCCTAATTAAGGATGTATTATGTTTTTTTTTTTCACCTTTTAAATATTCACTCTACGAATGTATTGTTCTTGAAAACCTACATAGAAGCAATTTTGACCAATGGTGGCAAAATTATCAATAATTCCTTTTGTAGTTATTTATTCATTATTCCCATCATTTATTTAGAAGATATTTTAACATACCTAGAGATTATATTATTATAGGTTAAAATTGGGGTCCCTTTAGATTTATGGATGGACTATAGGTGTTGAATGTCTTTTGAGACCTCCACCAGATCAATAGTGTTATCCTGCTTTATGGCCTCCAACATCAGAATCATGTCAAGATCCTTTTTTAGCTCCATATTTTTTTATTTTAGGTGGTTAAAATATTTTATGAGGCTTGACATATAAATCTAGAAAATTTACAACTTTTCTAGGAAGACACCTAATTCCCTACGTTATTTATCAACAAAATTCTCTAATGTGAGATTTACACCCCCCTTTAGGCTAGTTTTCTCCTTCCCTAGGGTATCAAAGGATTTATATTTTATATTTTCATAGGAAAGGGATGGGTATAATATTAATTTTATGGAAGTATCTTCTATGTTATTTTTAGGGAGAAGGACCAAAGGGTTGGAAATCCCTCTTTTTTGAGGGGTCGAGGTAGTCTTTAAGAAGGTCTTCAACCAGGGGGATCATTTTACCATATCAAGGTTCACCCTTTTAGAATAGAAGAAAAATAAAACCATGATTAATAATATCATTCTTGTTACTAACCTAGTAGGCTAGGATAGTGAGTTTGAGTGACTTAAGTAGATAATAGGGTAAATTAATTATACAACCATGGAAATGGTTGAGTAATAGGAAATGGTGTGAGAATATCAAGGTCAACTTATCTTCTACCATCAAGTACTTTATAACTTGGAGGAAAATCTCTATAAAATGCATGGGAAGCTTATACCTAGGATATCCATTCTTGTAATTCTTCATGACATCATCATTTCTAAATAAATTTTTCATGAGTTTGAGATTCAAACTATTATCCTTGAATTCTTTCATCCATTTGTATGACATGCCTATCACCTCACCTATGTTCTCCTCAAACATAAAAATTCTCATTCCCTTCATTCTCACCATGCACTTATTCCAAGAAAGCATAAAATCCCTATATATCTCCTCATCATGGTCAATAATGTGTTACATGTAGGATGTCAAGCCACCCTTGTGTAGCTTCCTCCATACCTTTTTGTTACCCTAAACCTCTCAGAATGAAATTGGTTTCAGGTTATCTATATCACCACCCATATTCACCTTGTTATATTTTATATTATTGTAGATAATTATGCATGTTAGCACATTCTACACATTTGATTTCTAGAGAATTTAACCCAATTGTTATTAATAATGGTATAATTATGATATATGGTTTGAAAATCATTAATCAATTAGGGAAGTAAATCTTCACACTTGTCATTAATACTTTCACTAAGGCCCAAAGAACTATGTCACTATGATATGTGGTTTTTATTATTATTATTCAAATTGTTTAAAAGATGAGATGGAATGAGACTAGGATCCTCCCATATTATAAAACTTTATGACATCACTCTAAATTTAACAAGGTATTCGAGAGCAGAGTTACCCTCCCAATAGACATAGATGATAGAAATATCCTCAAATGAGGGAAAACCATGAGCATCATTGATGATTTCTTTGATAGTGTATGAGGGTGTTAATTTACCACACATGAAATTGAGGATATTGAGAGAATCTCCTTCAATGACTAGCTTAGGGATTCAGAGCTGGGAGGAAATATGAATACCCAAAAAGGTAGTCATGGCCTCAATAATGTGATTAGTTTGGTGTCCCAAAGGACCCACACATGAAAAAAAAATGAACCAATGTCATCCTTAATCACACACACCCTCCTACAAGACATAGATTGCCTTTTAAGGTGCCATCAAAGTTGAGCTTCATCCAACCAAGGTGGGGATAGGACCACTTGGTATAACATGAAGATTATGCTAACTTTGAGGATTCCACAACCTAGGAGAGGTTCCAAAAATTTATTATATAATATTCTATTGGGGAACACCTACCCTCATCCTTAGGTGTGAATGCCTTATAATTATCTAAGATAGAGGATTAAAGGTGTCAAAAAATGGACCTAATAGAGGAACTTTGATTATTGAATATTCAATAATTATTCAATTTCTATATGGCCTACAAAGTGTGGTAGGGTAAGAGACCATAAAAAGGAAAGAGAAGGGAGAGACCAAAGAGGTTTCCATTGTTGAATGAAGTCTATAATATATCTAGGGTAAGCCCAAGAATAAAAAAAATGTTGAAGCAAAAGATAGCACATATATTGGAAAAAGGAGCAATTTAGAAAAAGTGGTGAGTAAAATCAATGGATGAGAGGCAAAGTGAGAAGTTTTTGGGGATGGTCATTCTTTACTTAACTAGATTGTCCATAGTGATGATTTTATTCTACACTGCCAACCAAAATAATATGTTAACTTTTTAGATGATATGTTTGATCTAGAGAGGGTGTCATAGATCCAAAATTTTCTTATAGATCAAGATCAACCATGTATCTCTATCTCACCAAAAAGGTCCCATTGTCTATACCAAGACATATTAAATAATCCTCCTTTGGGAAACATGGAATGTGGGTATGCTAGTGTTTCAAATTAAGAGTGATATTGGCTTGGGATTCCTCACCATTGGTGTTATCTAGGTGTAATTACTTCCATTACAAAGTGTCATTATGGAATGACTAATAGCCTTTCACTTTTGTACCCCAATAAGTTATGAAACTTAAGGAAAGATTGGTATAGGGATTTTTATGGTTGAGGGGTATTTGTGATAAAAAATGATCATCTCAAAATAAATTGACTACACATTGCTAATTTTCCACCTGTGACCTTTTTGTAATATCCTCTTACCATTGTTGATTACCTTTAGAAGGTCAAACCATCCATAGGGCCTTCCTACAAGAGAAAACTATAATCATTGTTACCTTCTATGTATTTTTCCTCAATAATCTATGTCCACTATTTGTCTTCTTTTATAATTTTTCAACTAAGTTTTGCAAGGAGATCTTTTTTCATATTTCTTATTTTATGGATTCCGAATCGTCCATTAAATTTTGGGATACTATATTTATCCAAATGTATCATGAGGAATATAAACCTTTCCTCCATCCCTTTCCATATAATATTTCATTGAATATATTATGAATGTGTTAAAATGTATGCATGAAGTTGTCATTTAAGTCATTAAAGTGTCATTTATGTCATTCTATGTTAATTATTTGTTGTTCTTAATATTAAGTTCTAAAAACCTTATATGAGGAACCTAGTGAAATGGCATGGGCCTAGTAGTATGATGAGTTGAGCCATTGAAGACCTATATAATCAAGGTTAGTATTTTAAGATAATTTTATGAATTTTTATGACATGGGTATGGAGTTTTCATAATAATTCAAAAGGTTCCAGGTGGTGTTGATACTCTAGATAAGACTGATACTATAAGGCATAGTATGTATATTGAACTATAGTGGCCTAATGAGGGGTAAAGATAATTATAAAAGGTGTATTATATATTTATATAATTTAAATAGGCATGATATTTCATTTTAAGTGTGTGGAAAAAAAAATTAAGTCAATACCTGAAGGAGAAAGCATGAAATTTGGTGATAAGGATGACTAGGTGCATAAAATGGAGTGTTATAGACCTGAGAAGAAGTTTATCATGCTCATTGGAACGTGAAAAATTTGCATGAGAACTTGATAAATTAATGTTAGTTTTGAAATTTCCCTATATTTAATTTATTGTCATTATTTTTGGAGTTGAGGGGCAATCCTTTATAAGTGATTGCTAAGAAGGTAAGGTAGTCAAAACCCTCCTAAAACCCTAACAAAGACCCAATAAGAAATATATAATTGGTTATGGATAATAATGGTATATTTAACCTTTTTATTTAACATAAAAATTACTCCTCAAGGTTTCCTCAGGTGATTTTTGTTTGTCCTGAGAGTGAGTAGAAGCTATAAGAAAACCCATATTTTCAAGGTTTTTGATGCTAAAAATATGGTTGACTAGATCAAAACATAAAAATGGATGGAGAATGATGTGAAATACTTATATTTTATGACCATGAAATTTTTTGAGTATGTTTTGGACCAAAAATGTGCTAAACTGGTCATGGAAGTTAGCCTATCGGTAAACTCTCTTAATGAGTAAAATAATGAGAAAAGTAGGTGAGAATGAGATGAGATTAGGGAATGGTTTTACAGGACTAGGGATGGGTAATAATTCATGGTTTAATTATTAAATATATATCCCTCATATCCCCTTTGTCTATAATTTTTCATTATTATTACACCTATGCAAAAAGTTGTCATCAAACTAGCCTATCAAACACAGTAAAGTCTGTGTAGAGTGACATAGTGAGATTGGTCTGTACGACCAATATTGATATATGAAAATGAAATATATATTTATATATATTGTATAATTATTATAAATTTTCACACAAATACTTTTTAATATCACATAATCTTTCCTACAGGTGTTCTATAAGTTGATTTTCATGACTATGTTTTTGGTCCTACAAGCAACTTTTTGTGTGTATGTGAAAAGGATGTTCCTAAGTCATTTTTCATTAAGATTAATGATAAAAATATATTTAATATTTAATAAATTACTAATATTATTATTTTAATTCATTTTTTCTCATTATAAGTCCCTATTCAATCTTGGAACATCAAATGATTTTGACTGTGTGTTGACAACGTTTGGTGCTTCTAAGTAAGCCATCTACAAGAGTGTTCTTGAGGTCTTTTGGACTTTGTGATGGATATAAAATAATTTTTGGAGGTTTTTTCAGTCATTATAATCCTATTAGTATGATTTTATTCATTTTTTATATGTAAAAGTTGTGTATTTGTCTCAAATTTACAAAATAGACTTTTGGTAGTGAGAAGGCCTAAAAGGCGAGTAGGCTTAGTTAGTGGGTTCAAGGTGTGAAATGGGATAAATTAATTTGGTGAAAAAGGTGAAATTATTAGGGATATATTGGAGCCATGTATTAAATATTTAATCCATTAATACAATAATTGTTCCTAACGGTATAAATGGTAATGTGTGGATATGATATGCCTAATTACATTAGGTCTCCATTAGGCCTAATTATGGATTTGGTCCTTTTGGAATATGAATGACTTATTTAATGTTTGTTTAAAATTTAAAACTTGTATGGTTATATATAATAAATATATTTAATGTATGGAAAGGTTCATTGCCAACTAATATGGGTGATAGCAAGGGTCAAGTACTTAAGAAGGCTTAATAGGCCTAAATTGACTAGTTAGAGAGTTGAGAAATTGAGTGAAGGAAATGGTGTTTTAGAGAATAGGCTAATGGATTTAATATCATCATAAATATTATATTAATATTCCATTATTATATAACTATTTTTATATAGGTGTTTAACAACATCATTTGAGCTAATTCTATCAAAGAGAGGGTTATGTGAGTAAGAAGACCTAAGAGGCTATTTGAGTGAGATTGAAGGGTAAAGAGTGAAAAATAAGGTTGTCATATAAATATGAGTTATAAAAATTTATTATAAGGTGATCATATATTAGAGGTGACTTATTTGGTGCTATATTTCCTAGGGTGTTGGAGCCTCCTTTCAAGATAGAGCTTGCAGAAGACTAGTTAAGTGGATGTTTAACTAGGTAAGGGTTAGAGCTCCTTGTGAAATTGGAATTTCACTAAAACTTGGATCTTTAAATTATATGAATATATTCCGTGTTCATGTTTTAGTGGTTTCTTATTACCTAATAAGGTTTCCCACATATATTTTGCGTTCTGTCATGATATGGTTAATGAGTTGCTTTATTTATGTATTGATATTCTATGTGAATGAAGTGATAAATGGAATTGATTAATTGATTTTTAAGAAACTAATTCATCCCCCTCTCAATAGTTTCCAATAATTAGTATTAGATTCTAGACCCTTAAACATACCTAACAGTCTAAGGGATATCTCTATAACATAAATATGGATCTTGGTAATGAAAGTACTTTCTATGGCTACAATGAGAACCCACCCATAGTTAGATAAATATCTTTTTAATTTTTTTAAAGAATAAATGATCACATGGAATAATAATCTCATCTTAGAATGAAAATAAAATATTTAGAGGCACAAGTTGAGTAAGCTGCTATCAAAATAAATACTTATCAAAAGTATGAAGAAAGTGCTAAAAATATTAATAATATCTTGGATAGTCAAAGATCCATTTATGACATGAGAGGTCTTGTCTTTAGAGAATAACAAAAAGATATCAATAAATTTTAGACTCTAATATACATTAATCACTCAAGAAGTAATGAAATTGGTTGAATCAAGACCTATGCAGAATCTACCAAACTTGAAGTTAATCATCATCAAGTCAAGAAGGTATCTACTCTATCAAGTGACATCAAAGGTAATAATTCATAATATTGTGTTCATCAAAGGTCAAATAAGGTCAAGTAATAATATTTTTTGGATTCATTCATTGGTCATTTTTTTTTGTGGTGATTTAAACATAAAGTTGTTAATTGTAGATGGAAAAGTAAAATTCTTTGTTATAGTTACAACCAAAGAGGATTCATTGAAATAGAATATAAGACAAATATATCAATAAAAATAGTAATTTTGAGAGGTTATGGAGTCATGGCACTAGATAATGGATCAAGAAACTACATCCTATAGAAAATAAGTACAAAGATAAAGGAAAAGAATCTATTTAAGCCAAAACTACTTTTCATACTCAAAATGAAGATTTGAAATGGTGTATAAACAATGTATATTCAAGTCACTTGATATGATATAAAATCAAGTTCATCACTTTGATTAAAAATTCCATTGGTTCATTAAGGTTTGGGGATAACATATATACTATCATAGTTGGGAAAGGTTCTTTAAAATTAGATAATGGGAAGACCAAAATAGAAAAGGTGTTATATATAGATGGATTCAAACACAAATTGTTGAGTTTGAGAAAAATTTACACCCAAGGACATACTTAAAAATTTCATGAATATGGATGCAAGATTATAAGATAAAAATTAGGAAGATTGATTACCAAAGCCAAGAGAATTGAAAACAGTATCTATGTACTAAATGAAATCACAAAAATATAAATGTTTCATGAGAAAGGTAGATGAGAGTTAGCTATGAAATAGGAGTTTAGGTAATATTACATTTTACAATATTGTCAAGATCATCTCCAAAGGATCTGTGAAGAATATGCCCAAAATATCTAAACCTACAGATGCTCTTTGCATGGCATGTCAACATGGTAAGTGGACTAGGAGAAGAATCAAATATAAAGAATATTCCACCATTAGACCTATACAACTAATCCATATTGATCTATGTGGACCTACTAGGATTTAAATTATTCAAGGACATATCTATTTCATGTTACTTTTAGATTACTTCACAAGGATGACTTGGGTAGTTTTCTTAAAAGAGAAGCCACAAGCTCTAGGAAAGTTCAAGACCTTCAAAGCTTTGGTTAAAAATTAAATGAATGTAAATATCAAGTGTCTTAGGTTTGATAAAGGAGGAGAGTTATATTCAAATGATTTTCATGAATTTTGTGAGGTTAATGGAATAAGAAGATAGTTCTCAGCTACTAAAACACTTAACACAATGGGGTGGCTAAGAGAAAGAATAAAATAATCCAAGACATGGTAAGGATAATGTTGAATGAATCCAAGTTATCAAATGGTTATTAGAGAGAATTTTTTTAGTAATGTAGTTTAAACTTTGAATAGAGGGTAGATCAGTATTAATGATGACAAGACTCCATATGAATTATGGAATAGTAAACCTATAAATGTTGAACATTTCAAAGTTTTTGGGAGTAAGTGATATATTAAGAGAGATGATGAGGACTTATGAAAATTTGACTCAAGATATAATGAAGGTTTCTTCTTAGGATATTAATTATTAAGTGTTACCTATAGCTTTTATAATAAAAGGCTATAAAAGATAGTGGAGAACACAAATTTGAAGGTTGATGAGATAAAGAATCTACATAATCACTCAAATAATGATGAAGGATAAATAGATATAGATGAGGATGAATAATATAATAAGGAAATAAAGGACTCAAAAGGTCCTTCTAGGTAAATTCAAAAACATCACCCTAAATCTCAGATCATTGGAAACAAAAGTGCATGTATATCAATAAGGAGAAGAATGGTGAGTGATTCTAATCAGTAAAATACTTCCTTAATTTCAAAAATTGAACCTAATTTTTTTTTGAAGCAAGTGAAGATGTGTTTTGGCTAAAGGAAATGGATGAGTAACAAAATTAGATTGAGAAGAATGAAAATTAGGAGTTAGTACCTAGACCTAAAGATAAAAACTTAATTGGTACCAAATGGGTTTCTAGGAACAAGTTAAATGAGATTGGAGATGTCACTAGAAACAAAGATAGACTTGTGTGAAAAGGATATGTTTAGGTAAAAGAAGTGGAATTTGAATAAAATTTTTCTCCTATAGCAAGGTTAAAAGCCATTAGGATGTTTGTTGCCTATGTAGGTTTCAAAGGATTCAAAATATACTAGATGGATGTTAAGTCAACCTTCATAAATGGGAACTTAGAAGAAGAGGTACACATTGAACAACCTAAGGGTTTCCTATTGAATGATAATAAGGATTATGTTTTTAGGTTGAAGATGGACCTTTGTGGTTTAAAAAAATCCCCTAGAGCTTGGTATACTACACTTGATAAATACCTTTTATACCAAGGGTTCAAGAGAGGAGTTATAGATAGTAACCTATTTATCAAAACTAAAAATGATCATTAGTTTATAGTTGTAGTCTATGTGAATTATATTATCTTTGGTGGGTCTAATGAAAACATGACCAAGGCCTTTGTAGAGGTGATGAAGTCATAATTTTAAATGTCTATGCTTGGATAACTATCCTTCTTTCTTGGACTCCAAATTAGTGAAAGTGAAAAAGGTATGCTCATTTCACATGTTAAGTATATAAAAGATATGTTAAATAAGTTTTAAATGGAATATTGTAAGGTTGTAAGTAAACCTATGATTATAAGATGTAATATAAGCAAGGAGAATTAATCCTCAAGGGTTAATCAAACAAAGCATAGATCTATGATTAGGAGTTTGATGTATACGACTACATCTAGGCTAGACATTATGCAAGCAATAGGTCTTGTAGGAAGAATCCAAGAAGAACCTAAGGAAATACACCTACAATCATTAAAATTTATACTTAGGTATCTTAAAAGGATTTTATAATATGGTTTATGGTACCCAAGGAGTAAAAAGTTTGATCTAGTAGCTTATGTAGATGCAAATTAGATTGGGAGTCTAGATGATAGAAAAAACACTAGTGGAGGAGCCTTCTTCTTAGGTAAGTGTCTAGTCTCATGGTTAAGCAAGAAATAACTTTCAATATCTTTATCTACTCAGAAATCTAAGTATATTGAAGTAGCCTCATGTTTTACTCAAGTATTATGAATGAAAAGAACCTTGAGAGACTACAAGGTAGAGTTTGATGGCCCATTTACTATTCTCTAATATAATAATAATGCCATAAGTGTTTCAAATAATCTCATATTACATTCAAGTACCAAAAATATTCCTATAAAGTATCATTTATTAAGATAACATGTGAGTAAACAAAGAATTAAGCTTGAAATTGTGTGTACCAAGGATCAAATTATAGATATCTTGACTAAGCCTCTTCCAACAGCTACTTTTGAAGATCTGAAAAAGGAATTAGGTTTGATTATTGTTCCTAATATACATTAAGCAAGAAAAGGTTCTTATGGGGAGCTAATGAGGAATTTTTTAAGCTTCAAAAACTAAAAATAAGTACACAAGCTATGAGGTCAAAAGGGGAGTCATATCAATCTATTAAGAAAATCTATCTAAGATATGTAGTATGAAATGGGGAGTTATCTATAATCTTTTATCTAAAAATGTTATTATAGGTAAGTGCTTTGTCATTGATGTCAAAGGGGGAGATTGATCTACATTAAGAAGTTGTTTCCTAATAAGAGATATCTCTCTAAGTATATTCCATCAATGAGTTGTTGCCATCAATGAAAAAAGGGGAGATTTTTAGGAATGTGTTACAATATATTCATGAATTTGTCATTGATGTCATGAAAGTGTCAATTATGTCATTATATGTTATCTTTGTTTCTCTTAATGTTGATTTCTTGAAGCCTTATTTTAGGAACTTATTGAAATGACATTAGACCTATTAGCATGATTATTTGAGCCATTGGTGACCTATATAAACAATTTTTATAGTGTGATATCATGTTATGATGTTTTATGACATGGGTATGGAGTTTTGAGAATAGTTAAATAAGTTTTAGGTTGTTTTGATATTCTAGATAGGACTAGCAATATAATGCCTAAATGTAAATTGACCTATAGTGGACTAATAAGGGGTAAATATAATTTCCAAAGGTGGAATATATATTTAGATAATTGGCATAGGTGTGATAGGTCATTTTAAGTGTGTGAACAAAGTTTTAAATCAATACCTAAAGGAGAAAGCAAGAAATTTGGTGATAAGGATGACTGTGTGCACAAAATAGGGTGTTATAAACCCAAGAAAAAGTTTATCATTATCATTGGCATTTAAAAAAAATTCATGATAATGTAACCAATTCATGGTAGTTTTATAATGTCCCTATCTTGAATTTTTTGCATTGGTTTTGGATTTTAGGGGCAATTTTTTATGAATGATTACGAAGAAGGTAAGGTAGTCAAAACCCTTCTAAAACCATAATAAAGACGTGATAGGAAATATATAATTGGTTATGGATAATAATGGTATATTTTAAATATTTTTTGTTTGTAAAATTAAAAGTACTATTCAATGTTTTCTTAGCTAGTTTTTATTTATCTTGACAGTGAGTAGAAGCTACAAGAAAACCCTTATTTTTGGGGGTTTTGATGCTATAGGTAGGGTTGACCAGTTCAAAGAATAAAAGTGGATGAATGATGATTTGAAATACTTATATTTTATTCCCATTAAAATTTTTGATTAGGTTTATAACAAAAAATGTGCTAAATTAGTCATGGAAGTTAGCCTATCGCTAAATTGGCCTAATGAGTAGAACAATGAGAAAACTAGGTGAGGATGAGAATGAGATTAGGGATTAGTTTCAAAGGAATAGGGATGGATAATAAGTCATGGATTAATTATTAAATACCTATCCATTATATCTCATTTTTCTATAATTTTTGATGATGCCTATACTTATGCAAAAAGTTGTCATCAAACAAGCTTGTCTAACATAGTAAAGTTTGTGTAGAGTGACATAGTGAGATTAGTTTGTAAGACCAATATTGATATATAACCATGGAATACATATTTATTTAAATGATATAAGTATGATTAATTTTCACATAAAACCTTTATAATATCATAGAAGCATTCCCATAGGTGTTTTATAAGTTGATTTTCTTGACTGTGTTTTTATCTTATGGGCAACTTTTTGTGTGTATGTGAAAAAGATGTTCCCGAGTCATTTTTCACTAATATGAATGATAAAAATATATTTAACATGTACTAAGATACTAATAGGATCATTTTAAATCATTTTTATCATTATAATTCCATATTCAAGTTTATAGAGTCCAATGATTTTGATTGTGTGTTGATTAGTGTTTGTTGTTTCTAAGTAAGCCATCTACATGAGTGTTCTTGAGGCCTTTTTGCCTATTTGATGGAGACAAAATAGATTTAGGAAGTTTTTTTAGTCATTATTATCCTATTAATATTATTTTATTCTTGATTTATATGTAAAATTTGTGTATTTAGCTAAAATTTTGAAAATAGACTTTTGGTAATGAGAAGGCCTAATTGGTGGGTTCAAGGTGTGAAATGGAACAAATAAATTTGGGGACCCAAGGTGAACTTATTAGGTGTTTATTTTATGAATTTATGAAGTGTTTCATCAATTTTATAATAAAATATGTGTTCTTAAGGGTCATAATGGTAATGTGTGGATATGACAAACATAATTGCATTATGTCTCCATTAAGCCTGATTGGGGATTTGGTCCTTATGGACTATGAAAGACCAATGAAATGTTTTTTAAACCATTGAAACGTGAATGGTGATCTATTAAAATTTATTTCATTTATTTAAAGGTTTGTGTCCAACTGATATGGGTGAGAGAAAGGGTCAAGTACTTAAAAAGGATTAATAGGCTTAAATTGACTAGTTAGAGAGTTGAGAAATTGAGCAGAGTAAATTGTGTTTTGGAGAATAGGTTAAGGTATTGAATATAAAAAAAAATATGATCTGAACATTCCATGAGTATCTAACTTTTTTATATAGGTTTTGAGAAAGTTCATTTGACCTACTTCTTCCAAAGAGAGTTATTTGAGTGAGAAGGCCTAAGAGGCTAATTGAGTGAGATTGAAGGGTAAAGAGTGAAAAAAAAAGGTTGTAATCTACAATTGAGTTATAAACAGGTATGATAAGGTGATCATATATCTAAGGTGATTTATTTTTTGCTAAGTTACCTAGCGTTTTGGAGCCTCCTTGCAACATAGGGCCTATAGATGACTAGTTAAGTAGGTGCTTAACTAGGCAGGGGTTGGAGCTCCTTATAAAGTTGGTGATTCACTAAAACTTGTATCTTGACACTATAGGACTATAATCAATGTGCATATTTTATATATTTTTATTCCCTAAGAGGGTTTCCCACATATATTTTTTGTTCTCTCATGATATGCTTGATTAGTTACTTTATTTATGTATTGATATTTTATATGAATAAAGTGATCAACTGAATTGAATAATTGATTTCTAAGAAACTAATTAATCCCACCTCTAAATATATTATAATAGAATCTATTTACTTATATCTATTATTTTTATCATTATTTTGAGGATAAACATGAAATATATTGGGACTTTGTATGGTTCTTTTAAGTAATTGAAGTTTACCATCCTACGTTAAGAGGTTATCTTTCCATCCCACCAATGTTTTTTGAATTTTGTCTACTAATGGGTTCCAATATTCATATTTCAATTTTTTTTTGAATATTCATATTCTTATATGAGTAAAGGGAAGTTTTCCTATTTTTCAACCAAGGATGTTTGCTATCTTATTTGGTAGACCCTCTTGATTATTGAAGAAGAATATTAAGCTTTTAGTCAAATTGATGCTCTCTAATTAGACATTTTTTCATAATTTGTGAGGATCATTTTGAAGTTTTTACTTCATCAACTAAGGATTCCTCAAGTAGGAAGGTGTCTTCAATGAATTTCTCATAGGAGAGTATAAAAGTACCTTGAGTAAAACTGATGCCATTGATGAGACCTTGGGTTTTGATAGTTAAAATATAACTTCCTAGAGATTCAATAAGGATGATATAAAGATAAAACAAAAAGGGATCTCCTTTTCTTAGGCCTCTATTATCCAAGAAAAAAAATTGTAACTCTATTGATCAAGATCAAATATTAGGGGGTGGATATGCAACTTTAGATGATTTTTTTAAAGGGTGGCTGAAGCCAATTTTTTCAAAAATTTTATCCAAGAATCCCTAAGATACTCAATTTTAGGATTTATTAATGTTAATTTTGATGATAATTCCTTATTTGTTTGATATTTTGGTGGAGTGGATAGCCTCATAGATGGTAATTATTCCATCCATGATTTAACACCCAAAAATGAATGCCCCTTGGTGTTCATTAATGATCCTTTCTAGGATGGGTTATATCCTTCTGACCAAAGTTAGGGAGCATATTTTATAAGTAATTGAGAATTATATTATTATCCTAAATTATTTTAGTTATATTTCTCCATGATTTTTGGGAATAAAGACAAAAAAAATTTATTCATTTATTTTAGAACACTACCCACTCTAGAAAATTCATAGACTATTGCTTCCACTTCCATGTGGATGATATTGAATAATTTTTGAAATAAGAGAGGAGGAAAACCATATATACCTGAGGCCTTACATCCATCTATAGATAACACCACAACCTGTATATCTTCCACCAAAGGGGGATTCAGAAGGGACATATTATTTACTTAGGAGATGAGACTTGGGATATTGCAGATAATATTTTTCTCTAAATGTTACTTTGGGGATAATTTTTATTTTATCAAGTCTCTAAAATATATGATAATTCACTCCTAAAGATCTTGTGATTCCATGCATCTCCTACCATCATCTTGAAAATTTTTATAAATCAAGATCTTGTTCATATTTTTGGAAGCTTGCTGATGGAAGAATTTGGTGTTCCTATCTCTCTCTTTAAACCATAAAAAACTAAAATTATATTTCCAAAAGTATTATTATTTATCTTTAAGGTTATGGCATGACTAGAGAAAGTCCTTCTCTATGGCACAAGATTGTTCATAAAAAATATAGAGTGAGAATTATTATTCAAGATTTTTAGGATCCTCTTCACTTTAATATTTTTGGGTGAAAAATTTGCCAAATATATACTTGTTCCATTTTTTTAGTTTGATCTTTACATATTTGAGTTTCTTGACCAAGTTGAACATGTCTATTCCATAAAAAAGTTCTTGTCACCAAGTCTTTATGGAATCCTATAGATTGGGGTGATGGAGACACATATTTTTAAACTTGAAAGGGAAATTTTTATGCCTAGGAACCATATCACCTTAAAAAATAAAAGGGTTATGATATAAACCAATCCTAAGTAGGTTTTATTATATTTAACCCCATATGTTTGTGAAAATCATTTTGAAGCTAGTATATATTTTAGTTTGTCAACAATACCATCACTCTTGACTCTGGTATTTTCAACCCACTTGGGTCCAACGAAATATTTATTTAATTTAGGATTTAAAATATTCCATGTATTATTTATATCAATTTAATCCTTCTATAATTTCATATCATCAACCCATTCTTTCTTTTGATTGGCATGTACATAACTTTTAGGTTCATACACACATGATAATACACACATAGTATTTTTATCATAAGAATCATCAAAAAATTAACTTCCTAATGTTGAATAAATTTTATATTCTTATAATAATTATGATCTAATATTTGACTAGTTGTATGTGGATTCAACAAATTCTTGTTATTACTTGGAGTTGATGAATATAGATTACTAGTATCTTGGGAAGAGCTAGTATTGTTTCTTGTTGAACTAAAAACATGTGTATGAATTTGAAATCCCTAAATTTGAACTTCAACAGGGTCCCACATTCAATTTGGATCTTTTTATCTACATAAAAAATCACCATTCTTATAATTTAAAAAAAAATTATAATCCATAGAAAACAATTATGGATCTATTGGTAGGATTATGAAACTTTTATGATTTTCTTTCATCATTATATCCTATGAAATTGTGATCAATTATCTCCAGATCCAAAATTAGAGAAAAATATTCATACTTTATTTAACCCTTACCTTGTATTTTACTCATTTTCATGTTTCCCTTTCCTCTAAATTGGATGATTTTTCCATATCTCAATTGCACTTGACTTTTGAATAAGTCATCTAACTTGTTCAAACTATTTTTTTGACTTGTCATGTGATTTTAACAACCTAAATCAATAAACCTAAGTTATTTTTTTCTATATTACCATATTGAATGTGATATAATAATCTTAGAGATATTGAAAATCAATTTTTTTTAATCGTGGAATGCTTTATTTTCACCCTCTTGATTAGATTAATTCTTAACAACTAGTATCCTAAAATATTTTATCATGTGTCATAATTTTTTAATTAATGACTTGTAAATTATTTATTGCTCTAACATGTGAAGTTAACTTTAGATTTACCCTTTGAGTTTGTTTTTTTTAACTCCATTTATTCTTATTTTTATTTTTATCTTTGGTCTTTGGAAATTTTTATTTAGTTTCAATTTCATGTTATTGATCTCCTATGTATGGTCTCATCTTATCCTCATAATACAAGAGAGAACCAACAAACTCATCAACACTCATAATTTTCATTGATAAAATAAATAAATTACACGTAATAGAATCTATAATGTAAATCATAGTAAATCACATAATAAATGAACACACAAATCAATGTACACATGATATAAATATTAACATGGGAAAACCTCAAGATAAAAAATCCCACAAAGATGATATTAAATTATATGAGAAACTCCACACCCCAATACAAAGCCTTCCTACTTCTCACTTCTTCACATAAGCCTTCACCAAACCTTTGTAAATATTGGCCATATGCAAATATCAAATATCTCAATCACTAAGTTACATCAAAATTCTTGAATGTATCCAATAAATAACAATAATGGTAAAACCCTATTCATAATGGGATTGATGGGAGATGATCATTATAATCACAATGGGTATATCATTTCCTAAAAATATTCATAAAAATGGTAATCAATAAAAAAATATGGTTTATTATTTATTTACATGAAGATTTTTAACCTTTATTCATAAATAATAAAATATTAGTATGTAATTACTTAAATTTACTAAGGGCCTATAATTTCATCACTTAGACATTAAATGTTCTAACATGTCCCCCCCCCCCCCCTTAATGCAAGGTGTGGATAAATGCCATAGTCACCTTAATAAATGAATTATATTACGTATAAATTTTAAGTATTTAAAAACCTTCATCATTCCAAACATAAATTTTTGAAATAAAATGAATTATAATCCACAAACTATTTAAAATTAAGTATAGGATAGCATGGTTATAAGACTACATCTCATAGTTTATCATAAATAATAATCTAATAATTTTTGGATCCTTTTATAACATAATGGCCTCCATTATAATATTCCACATGAAGTTTACAAAAATAACATAACATGATATATAAAGATGCTTTACAATGAGAATAAGTATAGGTAATAAGAAACACATGGCTACTAGGAAGTGGCATTGGCATACACGCTCCTGATTAATGGAAACTATGAGAGGCATACCATTACACAAAACTGATAAAGATTAGCACCACCAAGTGGTTTTGTAAAGATATCTACCACCTGTTCATCTATAAAAAAAATGTAGACCAATATCACCATTGATGACTTTCTCTCAGGTAAAATGCACATAAAATTCAATATATTTAGTTTGTTGGTGTTGCACAACATTTTTTTCCAAAGTTATACAACTTTGGTTATCACAATGAAGGATTTTTCATAAAAACCTTCATATCCACATGGATTCTTTAGTAGTTTTCATAAAAAATATATACTCTTCTTCTATTAAAGAGATAGTTATAATATGTTTCTTTTTTCAACTCCAAGTGATAGCACCTACACCAAACTTAAACACATGTCTAAAAGTAGATTTGTGATCTATAATATCACCAGTATTTTTAAAATCACAATAATCATATAATTTAACATTCACAATGGAAGAATAAAATTTATAGTTTATTTAATAGAATGAAGTATATGTTTTGTTAATTTCCAATGATCCAAATATGGTTCCATGAATCTAGAATACACACCTAAACTAAATGAAATATCATTAATATTAATGTTAACATAAATCTAACTACCAACAAACTATCTATAAAGAGTAGGATTAACTTTTTCATATGCAGGTGTTGGATCAATCTTAACACTAACTTCAATAGGAGTATATTTAGGCTTACAATCAAGTATATTAAACTTAACAATAATATTATGTGCATACTAAGATTATGATGAAATGATTAAATTTTTATCTTAAAATGTAAACATTCCTAAAAATGATGAAGAATGCCTAAATTAGTCATTTCAAACATTTTACTTAGTTTATCCTTATATTTATGTATTAAAATAATTAGATTAACATTAATAAGAAGATTATCAACATATATTACAACTATAATAATATGACCATTTTCAACTTTTACAAAGAGATAATTATCAAAATTATAGTTAGAAAAACCAAGTTTCTTAAAATTGCTAGTGATTTTAGAATACCAAGTTCAAGGAAATTGTTTTAAACCATATAATGAATTTTTTAACTTACACACATAATGTTATTTATTAGGGTCAGTGAAACCTTTAGGATGAGTCATATAGATTTAATTTTATAAACCACCATTTATAAATATAATTTTAACATATATTTGGTGTATAATCCAACCATTTTGGACTGTAAGATAAATAAGTAATCTAATAATACTAAATTTTACTACTAGAGAAAATCTTTAAACATAGTCAATCCTATGTTTCTGAGTAAGTCCATGAGAAACTAATATTACTTTAAATTTTTCAATTTTACCAATTGAATTATATTTGATTTTATAAAACCACCTACAAAAAGTAATATGCCTTTTATGTGGAGGTGGGACAAGATCCCAAGATTGGTTTTTAATTGAAGAACTATATTTAGCATACATAGCAACTTTAAATTTATCATCTCGAAGGGATTTCTAAAAATATTGAGGTTAGCATTCATACATAATCATTAAATCATGATAAAAATGTTGAATTTCAATTAATTTATTAATATTATCAAGATCAAAAGACTAGATTAGTGATTCTACCCATTTAGATATTTTATATTGAACATGAAATTTAGGGGGTTCCTCTGAATCTAAGTTATCAAAATATGGATCAATTTACTCAAGGTAATATGTTTCTTCATAATGAGAAATAGGAAATTCAAGTTCATCAAAATAAGAATGTTGAGAAAGTTCCATAAAGGGATTGCAAAACTTTTATTCAAGAATAATAACATTCATATTCTAGTTTATTTGTATTTTATATTAATCATACACTCTTAATACTTTAGTTTTGTCTCCATAAGCTACAAAAATGCAAGAATATGAGGTAGGATAAAGTTTCTTTATTTTTAATTTGGAATAAAGATGGAAGAATGATTAACAAAGATCATGATACGAGTCACATTGGGTTTATTTTTGGACCACATTTCCAAAGGAGTATAAACATGCATACTTTTATAAGGGAATCTATTCAGAATATGGAAAAAAAAAATCATGGTTTTAGTACATAAGAACTTATGAACTTTTAAATAATGTAACATTGTTCTAGCCATTTCAATAATGGTGTGGTTTTTCCTTTTAACAATACCATTTTATTTAAGGGAATACGTATTTTTTAATATGATTTGAATATCAAAATTAATGAAAAATAAAATTAAAATATTTACTAATATATTCACCTCCATTATCAGATCTTAATATCATAATAGAAAAAATGATAAGCACTTTCAATAAAAATCTTTAAATTTTTTAAATTTAGACAACATTTCGTATTTATTTTTAAATAAATATGACCAAACCATTATATTATAATCATCTATAAAAATTAAAATATGCAAAGAAAAATTAAGAGATCCAACTTCAAGAGGTCCTACAATAATACTATGAGTTAACTCTAAATGATGAGAGAAATTTTCATCATGATTATTGTGAAAAGGATTAGTATGTTACTTACCATGTAAGAATCCTTCACAAGATTCATGATGAGAAGAGATATAATGAATACTAAAAAAAAAATTTATGAGAGTACACATCATATAAACTTATAAAATTATCATGTCCTAATATTTCATGCCATAATTTAGATTCATTCTAACCATGTGATGAAAGACAACATGCAAAAGAAGTAGAATAAGTGTATAAAACCATGATTTTTAACACCTTAAACAATAAGAGAACTAGATTAATTTATAATGGACTATTTATATTTAATAAAAGTTAAAATAAAATTATCATTCATAATTTTAGAATAAGATAAAAAATTTATTAATTTTAGGTAAATAGAAAACATCACTAATAACAACATTTAGATTTTTTTTCTTTCCTTGCTTAGCTTCTTCTAAAAATGAATTATCTCCTAAGTAAAATTTTCAAAAACATATCTAGTATCAAATAAAATGTTTGATAAGAAAATAATATGTTGTGATGCACCACTATTTAAAATCCATTCATTCTCATTAGAAGAAAACAAGGCAACATATAAAGTAATAACATTAGAATTTTTTTCCTCATTGTTGTTTTGATTATGGTTTTGATTCTTTTGATGGTTTTGGTTAGGTTTCTTCCCCTTTTATTTTTAGAGGTTTTATTAATAACTCTATCTTTTTTTTTATAGCAATTTTCACTTCTATGATGAAATTCACCACACATATTACAATTTTCATTAAGTTTAGGTTTAAGATTATTATTTATATATTTTTTATTCTCATTTATACCATTAGTAGAATTAAATTTGGATTTATAGTTTATATTGTTCTCAGAACCAAGATTGAGAGTGAGAAGTTCCAAAATTTAATTCTCTTTAGAATAAAAATTAGACATCACTTGATCTTATTGAATTAGAAGACTTGACAGGGTATTTAGGCTAAGGAAAACTTTCTCTATTTGATACGTTTAATTTTTTTTTTTAAACAAAAAAAAAAAAAAAACTATTAAAATTTTCAAGGATATTTAACTAAATAATGAAATATAACAATTGATCTCAAAATAAATTACATTTGAAACCATCTAAACAATCTTTAGTATTATTAATTTTAGTAAGAAAGTTAACAATTTTTTCATCACATTCCATAGGTGTCGTAAGAAATTCAAGAGTCAACTTAATAATCTTAGAGAGGTTAGTGTTCTCATGCATAGACTCAAGGAGTTTCCATGCATTGATGGGAGACTCATGATTGTTTATATGGAGTAAGAATCCAAAATTAACACTCCATAAGATAATTGACATGGATTCCCATAATTTCTATTGGAATGGATTGGTAATCTTAGTTGAGACATTCCACCCTACCATGGATGTTCCCATCCCAACCACAATATTACACAATTTCTAAGCCATAAACTCAGCTTTAATGCAAATTTTCTAGATATTATAGTTAGATTAATTAAGAATTTGATATTTATATAGCATAAAATTAGGTGAAGCCATTAATTCCCTTTAAGAAAGACATTACAAAACTAGATAAAAAGAAACTTTTTAATTTGATTTTATAACTTATTTGATAGTAAAGTATATTTATAGTATAAATAAATAATAATTGTTGAAATTAATACTAAATAAGAAAAACTTTATGAAATATCATGATAAAATTAGGTGTAACAAGTGTAAAATATGTAAGAACAACTATTAATAATGATGCAAAAATTATAATAGGATGATTAAAAATAATAATTTAGCCACACTCATGTGTTTGGAATGTGCTAAAACCTAAGAAATTACTGGTCACATGATTATTCTCAATAAAAGGTTGTCTAGGTCAAAATTTCACAAATAAAGGTCAAAGTAACACTAAAGTTTTGCATGTAAATTAATTTTCATGCAAACCAATTTTTTGTATATAATTAATTTTGAAAATAAATATGACCAAGTCAAAATTTGATCAAAAAAAATTGTTTAGGGGGTTTTCAACACTATACCATCCCACATGCAAGGTTTTAGAAAAATATTAAACACCAACTCTTTTAGAAAACTATTCAAGAATTTACATGCAAAATTTAATATTTAAAATTTATTATCCAATATTGTATAAAATTACACACACACACACACACACACACACACACACACACACACACACACACACACACACACACACACACACACACACACACACACACACACACACACACACACACACACACACACACACACATGTATATATATACATATACATATATGATTTACTATGCATATAAAAAATGGTGATGTATTTTTTTTATTTTGGTTAAGAATGAAAAAATATAAGAAGGGCCTAGGTTTTATTATGTGGGAATTATAATTTTAATAAACAATTATTTATTAAATAATTCCACAAACTTAACTAACCTTTACACACTTCTAGTTAGAGATATGGAACTTAGGATGATTTTTAGGGATGCACAATAAAATACACAAGATGCCAGAGAGCTTTAAAACTTGCCAACCTTCTTGGTTTATCTTGTTGATGATGAAGGAAGCTTAAAATTTTGGATTTTGTTTAAGATTCTTTTTTCCAATATCCCTAAGGTACATAATGTAACCTCACATAAAAGACAAAATCTCAATTCTTGAGTAAGCCTTTAGGAACCTTTCAAGTGGTTTTGTAGATCTGAAAAAACACCATATCTCAATTTGAAAGTATAAAAATAGGTTTCAAGTGAAATAGACTTAAATTCTAGGTTTTTTAAAAACTTTCCAACACACATACCATGGACCTACAATTGTGCTAACCTGATATAAATATTAATACATTGAGTAATGGTTTCTTGAAGGTGATTTGAATGCTTTAATGAAGCATTTATGATCACCAAACTAGTATACATAAATCATTAAGAGATTTATATTAATTAGTATTATTCCAAGGCCATAATACAATCCTCAATGGTGCCTAAGATAAGTGAATATTCCTAAAAATAATCTCATTTCTATTTAGTGATGTCTAGATGAATATCCAAAGCTTAAAAATGATGGAACTAGGTCTCCCATAGTGGTAAACAAAATTATTCCCTTACCACGGCCATACAAGCTTGGAAGAAACAAATTTCCTCTAAAATTTAATATTAAATTCAATAAAAATTAATTTCCAATCATCTACATTCCCTTAGGCTATGAGACCATGATAAAATAAGTGAAGCAATACATAACAAGATCCAGAATGTAAATGATGGAGAATAACATAATAAATGAACACACATATCAATGTACACATGACATAGATGTTAATGTTGGAAAAACTTGAGAGATAAAAATCACACAAATATGATATTAATTTATAAGAGAAACTCCACACCCAAACATAGAATATTCTTACTTCTCACTTCTTCGCATAAGCCTTCACAAAATCTTTGTAAAATGTTTTCCACAGATAAATATCAAACATCTAAATCATTCAATTAAATAATTTTCTCAAATTTTTACATTGAATAACAATAGGGTTAATACCCTATTTATAATTGGAATGATGGGATTTGACCCTTGTAACCAATGGTCCATCATTTCCCATGATTTTTTTGAAAAAATGATAAGTAATAAATAATATGGTTTAGTATTTATTTACACAATTTTTTTCAATATGTATTAATAAATAATAAATCATTTTTATTTAAATACTTAAATATACTAAGGGTTTATAATAGCACCACTTAGATATTATATGTTCTAACATTCATATAATTACACTCTTTAATAGTGATTTGAAAATGTAGCCATATTTGACTTAAATATATAAATAAATATTGTTATACCACTATTTTATATAGTTTCTCCATAAACCCTCATTGTATGCACTAATTCATTTACCGTTATGCAATATTCTCTAACTCCTTTATTATCTGACATTCTTAATTTTTCAAAATTCATTTTAAGAGTTTTTATTTTTACTTATAATCCTTAGTATATCCTTGATATGATGCTTCTAAGATATTTCATGCCTCATTCAAATTTTTTAATCATGTAATTATTAGATAGATGCTTGCTTCTATGACACTCTAAAGTAAGAATAAATCTTGTGCATTTGCCTTTTCTTCATCATTTTGTATTATTTTTTAATCTTGAATCAAGGTATTTAAATATTGAGGTGGTATGTAACCATGGATAAAATTATCCCAACACCTTTCCATAAAATAATTCTCCTCAACTAATCTCTCCAATATTCAAAGTTGTCACCTTTGAAGATGGAAATATTCATGGAATTATAATTCACTTAAGACATAGGTTCTCCTATTAATGGGTTAAAACCCTTATAAACCTTTATTTAATGAGGATATGATACAAATTAATGCTATTATGTATGTGGGGAGTGAAAATAATATTTGATTTGATTTTAATTTGAATTTATGTATCTGCCAATCTATCTCAAAATTACTAGTTGTTAATATAATTGTGTTGTAAGTGAAATTTTTGACAAAAAATGGAATGAATAAATTCAAAATATAAAACATATGATTTTTTATATCCCTTAAAAAATAGCTAAAATAAAATTAGAGATATAAACATGAAAAAAATGTTTTTTCATAGGAACTATTGCTCTAGACTTCTCTTACTCCTTGCCCTTCTCTCTTTTTCCTTTTTTATCAGCCTATTAGTTTAGATTAGATTAGGTTCTAAGTTGTATTCTAAATCAAATGTTTTATATTCACTACATACTCTTTTTTTTTGTATATTACTCATTTATGCATTATTGAACTTAAAGTAAATAGACATTATCATCTTGAATCTATTGTTTATTCATAATTAAATAATTTTGTTGGTTCCTTAGGCATAAAATAATTATTTTAATTCCTATCAATCTATTTTAAATACACACCAAAGACCCTTGACATATTATGGTCACAATATGATGATTGGTTTACCCTACGTACCAAGACCTAGTAACCAAGACCTTGTGGGGATCTATTTGCGTAAGTCTACTTTTAGGTGAGAGAGAGATTAACAACCCATTACTAATTATTGGTTGTGTTTAAACATTTATAAACATGTTATGACACTATAAGGATGGCCAAGATGGTGTATTTCATATTTTTCTTTTGTCTATAATAGATTAGCCAAGTTTTTTTCTAGTTTATCAAACTAACAAACTTTTTAAATGAGTCTCCCAATGTATTTAGCTTGGATAGGAAGATGTAGTTCTCCAATGTACATTATAGGACCTTCCCATGACTTTCCCAAGAATTCCCACAAGTTTTTTGAAAATTATATCCATGGTGGGAGTTCAACTGCTAAGGAACACATCCATAATTTTAGATAATTCCTTATCAAAAGTCAAATTCAACATGATGATATGGCCTATTATATATTCCCATTTTAATTAGATCAAATTAATTATTGTTAGTACCTTGGCTTACCAGAATGGTGCATCACAACATGTGTCATCTTTGATAACCTATTCATTAACCATTTTAGTGTGCCCATTAACCCTTTTATCTTGTTCTACCAATTTTCCACAATCTATAAGGGGCCTAATGATCCAACTAGTTTATTAAACCTTAGATTCCATCAAATATACACAATGTAGAGGTATATTTTCCTAAAAATAAAGGATGAAATAATAAATTTATATCTACAAACCTTGGATCCTCTAGATGCCATGTTTGTTAAGATGAGACCCTATGATCTCGCTTCATTTGCATCAATCTACAAAGAGGTTGTTGATGTGGATAAATAGTTAATGAATAAAGGTATTTTTTCCAAAAGTCATTTAAGTATCATGCCAATAATTCAGCCCATTGACCAATATGTGCCTTATAATGAAGTATTACCCTAAGCTTTTATCCATCCAAACCTCTTATTGACAAATGAGAGTCTTGATTTTTTATTTAATGTATATAAATTTCTTAAGTATGTGTAAAATTAGTAATATACTTATTATAATTTTAGTGATTTAGTATCTTTAGGTGTTGTTTCTAATCAAATATTATTTATTGTAGGATATAATTAGGAATCAATGAATAGTCTGAGCTATGAAGTTCCATAACCAAATACACCATCTACAAGTATAAGAATCTAGTTGTACTACTAATGTATATCTATTCATCCATGTTGACAACATCCCATATTATAAGTTTGATCCATTATTTAAGGCTACATTATTAATGATTATAAATCTAAAGATTAATAAGGATTATTATTAAAAGGAAGTCTATTGGTTAAAAAAATTTAATATATATCCATCCACACAAACTGAACAAACTAACATCTATTGTGATCAACCAGAAGAATAATTCAAGGAGTTGGAGCTCTTGGATGAAAAAGATGCATACTATGCACCTATATCATTATTTATATATGTTATTATTCCTTAATTTATTAGACTGATCTAAGATTGTCAACACCTTTATGGCTATAATGAGACTTTACATGTATCATTATAAAGGAACAAAGTAGAAAACGAAAACCAAGAATAAAAAGGCTATCCATTTGAGGATAATGAGATAGAATAATTTATAATTGATTATCTCTCTCCTTAATTTATACTCACCTCCAAAGAATTTGACATCAATCAAATGCTTCTCTTAGTATCAGAGGTAATCAAAATGGGAAGTCATGAACCCAGTGTCATGAATGAAAAATTCATTCCAATGGAGGTTCAAGTTGAAAATAATGTAATGAATCCAATAAAGATAAATTCAAGTCTATTTTATGGTAATAATCTAAACCATTCCCATGCCTTATGTATGTTGAGGAAAATGAGGAGGACGTTATACATGCATCTATTTGTATCAAAATATAACTACCAAGTGACTCATCTACTAGCTACCATCAAGAACATGTCATTTTTAGGTTGGGTCTTCTAATAATTTTGGTATGTATGAATACCTAACCCTATCCTTCATTGAAATACAATGTATGGGTTGAGGTGTGTTTTGAACCATATCCCTCATGATTTTATGACAAACCTAATGCAAAATTCTATAGTCCTAGTTTGTTTAGATTTGCATAAGAAGAACATTGATAAATATTTATGGGATAGTGATTTACAACATAAAGGAAAACATAGACACAAGTAGATGCTTCCTTTTCCCTTCTTAAAATCTTATAGACTCAGGTGTTTTACTAGTTTAAGTATGCGATTTGATTGAACATCTACTTTGAATATTTTTCTTTTTCCTTCCTTCTTTTCTTTTATTTTATTCTTGTCCCTTGTTGTTAGGTTTGTTTTATTTTGTTTTTATTCTCTATTATTAGTTTTTAGTTTATCCCAACTATTTTTTCCCTATGTTTCCCTTGTTAATTATAAAAATGAAAAGAAGGTATATTTCAAGACTAACATGGATGACAATCAATGAGCCTATTTATAATTTTTCTTGGATGAATTGTGTGAATTATTATTGTATTTGTTTATTGAGTTCTAAATTTCAATGATCCATAATAGAACATGTGGGTTTAGAACAACTATTTTCTTGTTTGAATCCATATAATGCATTGAAATAAATATCTAAGGAAAATTCTTGCAATACTTCAATTCTATTTTGTATTGAGTTGCCATGAACTTGATGATTTAATTTTACCTATGTATTGGTTCCCAAACCTCTATGGATGAATTTAAAAATATCATTTCAAAATAATTGAGTTAAAATTTAAAATTCTCTTCTAAAGGGTGATCTCGACAACCTCTACCATAGCCTTTTCAACTTGGTTAGCAATGAAGCAAGGCCTTTGGAAGGGACCAAAGGTATATCTATTAGGGATATAAACACTTGAATGAAACTAAATCAATTAATACAGCTCTTACCCCCCAAGTTAAATTTTAAAATCTATTTTATTCAAATTGGCCTTATGCAAATTAGAATTATTGAGTGGGAATGCAAATAAAATGAATAAATTATTCCATTACACATACTTATGGTTTTATCACGATCATGGATTATTATGTCACTTATTCCCATATAATTTAGTGTGTATAAATTTTGGTTTGTCCTATGTGATAGATTGTATCTAATTCTTTTTCTTCTTGTGAAATCATAGATTTTGGATTTTCAAAATACTCAAGAGTATTTCCCAACATGAATCATCATTTTTAATTACTTGGATAATGTGCCCCATTTTCAATCTAAGAATGGGGAACCTCTTTTTTATTTTGAGTATGGTCTTATACATTTTAGGAGTTTATTATGGTTGCTTGTTTAAATAAACCTTTTGATATGCCTATTTTTCTAGATGCAAAGATGTGAAATATGAATGTGTTTCATAGTTCTAGCTAAACCTATGAAAGTAAGTCTACATTATAAACATTTGGCATAGAAATTCACATCTTCAGTTAGTTTGATTAATATTTAAATTTGAATATATGTACTAAATCTTGTTCTATTTGTGTTTTTAAACACATTTTATAGGTTCCTCTTACACTATTTTGCCTTAGGTTTGTGTAAATTATCTGACTATTCTAAATTTTTCTACCTCTATTCTTAAAGAATTTTTGCCCATTCCTATTTCATTTCAATCTGAATGACTAAATGTTTATATATTTTCACTTTTTAGCTTAGTCACTTCTCAAAAAAATAGATGAAATTATCTTTACAATCAAGAAAATAACTAAGTCATTATGTAGTTTATAGTTTATACTTAGTCATTTTTCAGCTTTGGCCTTAGCCATTACTTTTCAAATGCCTAGTCATTGGTTTTAAAATTATTGTCCATTGGTTTTAAAATGCTTATCCATTGATTTTTTTAATCAAATTTATTGACTATGTGTTTCATATTTTTCCCACATGTACCCAAAGAAGTTGGCCTTCACACTTTTAGAAAAAAGAGGAGTTAGAAATTTTGTACAAAGGAGAGTCTAGAAAAGGCCCAAAGAATTTGTGAGATTTGTATAAGTATTTTTCTCTTTGGTTAAAATTTAAATGATGAGTCCTAATTTTTTCATGGAGTCTCAAAAACAAAATTTCTAATCAAAAGTTTTGAAAACTTCTCAATAATTGTTCAAGTATTTAGGTTTTTGGGAAAATTGTTTGCGAATAGTTAAAATTTTTGTGGAGATAAAACATAAAAAAATAATTTTGAAAAAAATCACGAAGAAGGAAGAGATCCCAAAACACGTCATGAGAATTTTCTAAATGTTTTGATCTTTAAAGAAAGTGTTACGAAGACTAATCAAAACTTTTGCTATGAACAAATGTTCTGAATACCAATGCCTAAACAAATGTTAAGACAATAAAAGTTATGAAGACTAAGGTAAAATTTGGAAAATACAAGAACAAAAGATGGAAATTTTTTGTAAGAGATCAAAAAAACTTATGAATACTTAAAGAAAAATTTTAATTAAGGTAAAAAAGTGTGAAAACATGCTAGCATAGAAGCTCATGGGAATTAAGATGTTGAGCCAAAATTTAATCCTTTTGTGGTCCAAAGGCCTTGAGGAAGATCCATGTGACATCTATTTAGAGGGTCCAAAAGCATATAATCTTGGATATATTGTCCATTAACCAAAATTTTAGAGATTCAAGTGAGTAATGCATCATAGAGCTAAAATCTATGAATGATGATGAACTCCCAAATGTCAAAATGGGGCCCAAAAATGCAAAACCAATGATGAAAAGAGGAAAAGTAGAGGGAAAATGAGAATAATCCATGTGGAATAAAATTTTAAAATATAAGGACAGATTGGTTGCATAACCATCAAGGCATGAGCCTAAATTTGACATCCCATCTGACTGTCAAAAACATCAAGAGGATGAGAATGGACTACACATATGATTTGATTTATAGAATCAAATTAGAGTCTAATTAGATCATGAATAAAATATAAATTATTAGTGTGGCATGCATAGTGGAATCACACAATGATTATAGAATAAAAACTCAACATTAAAGATGCATGGCTCTAATTATGAAAGATGTGGGTAACTAGTTATCCTAATGTAATATCAACTACATTCCCCTACATTCATTCATTCTTCATTTTGCCTAGCATGGTTCTTGATATTTTCATGTTGTAATAGAGTGGTATTCACCCCTAATGGACCTCAATTGGGCCTACCAATTGATTCTTGATATAACTATTCCCATTTAGTGAGTAAATTTGAATTTGAATTTACATTCAAACACTTTAGGCTCGTGTACCTATATAGGATCAAATATTTGATGTAATAAAGGATGGTCCCTTTAGGATTGAGTAAATTATGCTTAGGATATTGTTTAGGATTATAGGAGACTATGTCTGGCTAGATCCTTTTAGATTATAACTTAGAGTAGTGGAATAGTAATTTCCTTTCATGCATTTCCCAACTTTTTATATTTGTTTTTTGAGTCAAGTCTATTTGGAAGCTGAGTCTATACCTCATTGAGAATTTGATGAATCTCAAATTATCCTTAAAAAAGAGATATTTATTTGAAAGCTTTGAAATTTTATAGAATTGGTCTATGCATGTATATGGTGACCCAATTTTCCTCTTTGGCTCTATTATTTCATTTCACAAACTTCTACACCATCTCTAGTTGGAGTTGTGCTAGATCTAGATCAACTAAGGACTGGTTACTCCATGGTTTGTCTTCTCAATAGAACCAAGTTACCTGGCATTAGAAAGCAAGATCTTCTTCTCTTTCTCCCTTCCCTTCTCTCTGTTTCCTTTATTAGTCTATTAGTTTAGATTATTTTAGATTCTAATTTGTAGTCTAAAAAACTTTTTAGTTTGATTTCGTACTCCTTTGTTTATTTATTACTCTTTTATGCACTATTGATATTATAAATAATAAGCATTTACATCTTGAATCATCTATTTATTCATAGTTTAATTATTCTAATAGTTCCTTAGGCATAAGATCTTTATTTTAATTAATCTCATTCTATCCTAAATACACATTGAATACCCTTGACATGGTATGGTTAAAATGAGCCTACTAGGTTACCTTTCATACAAAGCCCTGGTAACTAAGACCTTAGAGATATATGTTCATGCAAGTCTCCTTTCAAGAGAGGGAGGAATTAAAAACCCTTGCTTAATTTTTGGTTGTGTTGAAAAATTGATCATACCACTCATTAAACTTAAAAATATAAACAAAACACCAAAAACAAGTAAAATGTCATACAATATGGCTGAGGGTCACATACAAATGACATGTTTAAATGTATGAAAATTAAACTCATCACATAAAATTTCTAATGGTACATGTAAATGACATGATAATGTTTCAAATAAGGGACATGTTTAAATGTCACATAAACTAAACAATATCTTATAGATATGCTCATGTGTATTATTTCAAACAAAAGCCAATGGCTACACACAATAAAAATGTAAGTTCAAATCTACTATGTAAAAATAATATCATAAATGGAAGATATAACTATAAGTGTAATCTAAACCATGTATATTTAATGTGATCATATCCAATAAATTGTATATTGATGTACATAATGTAAGATATATATTTTAGTAATAAAATTTTAAAGGTTGCATATCTTAATATCATAAGAGTCATCAAATTATAAAACCTAAAAATATTATAACTTATTGATATACGCCCCTCATTTAGCAAGGATACTAAGTAGAGCCTATTTTTAGTGCTTTTAGAGTTTTACAAGATAATACCCAAGAAATTAAAGCTATTTTTAAAAAAAAAATAAAAAATTCATATTTACACTAAAATATAGTCAATAATATAGATTTACCTAATTTGGTATGTGTAATAAATACAAGAAGTACTAAGAAACTAAGAGATAAAAATAACATACTTTATTTGTTATCATTTTTTGGACTATGTTAGAAGGAGTCATCACAAGGCTATTTTAGAGATATAGAATTTGGTGATTAAATATTCTAACTACTTTTGACTTTAATATCATCGATGCTTATGTTTTTATTTGATTCTAGTGTCATGTCAAAGAAATATATAGGATTGACCTAAAATTTGGATGAGACTTACGCTTCCACTATGTAATCATTTTATTCCTTGACTTATGTTTGAATATGTTCCAGATATAGACAATAATAAACCCTAGTTCTTTGTATTTTACTTATTTTAATCTAATAAAAAGGGGTTAGTAATGTGAGTTGAGCTAGGCCCAACAGCCATACTATTGATAAATTCTACCTACATAGCCAATAATCCTAAGAAGGCCTCGAAATCCATGTATTTATCCCTCCTATACATGTGTGTGTAATTCTAATAATACAAATATATGATCTTTCTTCTAGTAACCCTTGGTACAAGTAATGCAATACTATATTTGACCCTTTTTAATGCTTATATTATTTAATTTAACATTATAGTGTAATTTAATAGCTTGAAATAGATATTAATTTCTTATTGCATAATTGATTTATAAAATTAAAAATTACCTTAATTATACCATAGCCTTTGTATATATAGGAACCTTTTGAATTTGAATTAGAAACTAGTTACACATGACAAACTAACCATAAGATAGGCAAAAAGGGCTAACAAAAATTGTCACAAAGTGAAAGATATAGAAAAAGATAAAAAGATAAGTATGAACAATTGCATTGAGGTTAGACACTAACATAGATGCTAGTGTCCAAGATGGATGTAAGTGTCGAGGGGATAAAACATATATAAAATAATAAAAATAGGTAGGGGTCTCTATTATACACTAGATGAAGATAAAAAATCATAGCACATAGGCCTAAGGGGTAGGTAAATCAAGTGAAATAAGATGGAACCAAAGAGGTCCATGTGAGATTCCATCACTATATGTCTAATTTTTAGTACATGTATATACATAAAAAGAGAGTATAAATATGTGTACTTGTACAAAAATGGGTTTAAAAAATTTCTTCCCTTTAATCTAATAATGCAAGAAAAATGGAATCATTAGTTTAAAGGAAAATAAAATGCATATCATGGTGTGGATAACAGACCTTGCCTTTACTTGAGTTTTTACTTAAATATTTCATCCTTTGAACCTTACCTTCAATAAAATATTAGTTTATATAATCTATATGTAAGCAATACTAAAAATTAGTATAAATAAAAAGCATGGATAAAGTACACCTATGTACATGTCATGAAGTAATTGGGTCTAGAGTGATGGAAATTGGATAAGTATATAGGGGACTTGTATTTCCTCCTTCATCTTCTATCTAGGAATATGAGTGAGTCAAAAAGTGGTAAAAGTGTGTTATACCATGGTGGTGATGTACTTGGAGTAAGGATATTTGGGAGGTGATCATACCCCCAACCTATAATAGGAAGAGTGATGTTTTAGCCATTAGGAATATCATTTCCCAATGAGCACAAGTTAAGTAAAAAAGATATGTATATGTATATATTATTATAGAGTAATTTATTTAATAAATATCACCCAAAAATTTGATGAGATTGGATGATTTAATCCATCCAAATCACACCAAAAATAAGAACGGACTGCTGTAGATGGGTAAGGATCAATACAATCTATGAATGCTCAATGGGGGTGTTAATAAATTAAGATATTAGTACATATAAGGTTTTTAATTTGGAAACTAATTTCTATTTTGAAGTATTATGCATACATTACACTTGATAGGCACCTCATATATGTCTCATGTTGAAACTATGTATAATAAATGGTACTAATGTATAGGATATTTCCACAAATGTGAATATGTATCATATACTATGTATGTTTTACCAATTTGTAAATTATTATTAAGTGTGGATAACATGATTATAAATCTTTCCATCACTCTATATAAAATAATATTAAATTGGAATAAGTATGAATGTGGAGGTTATGTTTTCCAAAACATACCCCCATGCAAACTAGAGATGTTGAATAATGAATAGGTGTGGAGAACATGCTTCTAAAATATGCCCCCATTTAATATGAGAAATATTAATGTGTAGAATCCATGCCCATAAGACATGACCCCACTGAATTTTCATGTTAATATAAGTATCACATAATAAATGAATGTGGATAACATGCTTCCAAAACATGCCCTTATTGTAATCTGAGAATTGTGCCAAGTGTGTTTTGATTGTACAATACATGTTTCTAAACATAAACCTAATAATTTGTACCTAAATTTTAGGAGGATATAATATAGTTACCACTAGTGTTATCCTCATAAAAATAATAATGTAGAATTTTCTTGTTAACATTTGACTTGGTAATATTCTAGTAATGTTGAGGCCAAGAATTTGTAACATTATTTTTGGTAGTATTTGGAATGTAATAGGATATCTATGTAGAAAAATAATTAGTAATTTTTGGTAATGATTTAAAATTTATAAATTTTGTTTAATACTTAAGTTCTCATTATCTATATCACAATATAACTTATGGTTTTAAATCTAGATAATCAAGGCTCAAGATATAGTAATTAGAAGTTATGCCAAAGTGGTATATTAGGTGGGTTGTAATAGAATTTTGAAATCATTTGAATTTTGAATTTTTGTGATTTTTTTGAAATAAGTATAGATAATAACAATGTGATGTGTAATATCTCCTCACTCTTTACAATTTTATATATTCTAGAGTGTCGTATCCAACCATGATTTTTCTGAGCTGCTAAATAAATTGTTGACAATTTATTGGTAATTTCAATTTTTTCAACATTTGCGTTTTGAGTTTATTTTTTTGGCATTTATCATGGGATGTCATACACTTTAATTGGTATCATTTATTATTGTTTAATAAGGTCACACAACTATCCAATTTTTAATGATATCATCTAATGTTTTTTTCTAGTGAAAATTTTAGTGTCCAATGCTTCTATCTTGTATGGATGCTAGCATCTGACACTAGTGTAATATGCTAAGGTCTTTGTATTTTATGTTCAATTTTTTTATATTTATATGTTTTAATTAAAAAATTTAATCACCAAAAAAAATTATTGTTTATTTGTTGATTGTAAAACAATGTTCAAATTCGAGTGTTTTGACATAGTCAACATTATTTGACATTAACAAATCTAAAGGATTATTTTAAATAATATGGACTTATCAACAATACATATTTTTGAAAGTTACCAAAAAAAAATATGACTGTATCATGATTTGGTTGGACTTATTACAAATAAACCACATCTATCTAATGTATTTGTAATAAGTCTAAATTATTCAAAAGGATCAGAAATAATTAATAGTCTAATTTTTGAAAACTATAAAAAATAAATTAGACTTTATCAAGAATTAATTGGAATTTTCAATAATTAGTTGGACTTATTACAAATAAATCACATCTATTTAATGTATTTGTAATGAATCCAAATTATTTCAAATAATTATAAATAATTATCAATCAAATTTTTAAAAACTATCAGAAATAAATTAGACTGTATCAAGATTTAGTTGGACATATTAAAAATAAATCACATCTATCTAATGTATTTGTAATAATTCTAAATTATTCTAAAATATTATAAATAATTAGTAGTCCAATTTTTGAAAACTATCAAAAATAAATTGGTATTTATCAAGAATTAATTGGACTATTCAAGAATTAGTTGGACTTATTACAATAAATTAAATCTAAGTGTGAAAAATAGTCAAATCATGTCATTATAAGTCACATGGTCTTTCTATCTTTAATAAAATTTATACAACCATTCAAACTGGTTCACAAACCATACATTTGTAGATAATAAGCCTTAATAATTTATTTAATAAGTAAAAATAATTCATACATCAATCAAGTACTCAGGTAATATTTAATTAGGTCACCTAGGATGATTAGGATGCCACATGTAATTAGTTGATTAGATCATGAAATATTTTTTTAATCCTTAGGTGACATCCTTATGACCATCGAATTTTATCTCATATTGTGTATAATCCATGTGTTATTCATTCAAAAACTAATTCACCCATGTTAACTTTGGCCTTCACAAGAGAGTACTAAAGATTGTGATAAGTGGCACAATCATGGGTGCTCCTGTCACTTGGCACATCCCATATGTTTATATAGTCTCACATATATCTGAGTTATTGAGATTATGATAATGTTACAATCTCAGTTGGTTTCCATATTCATGAATTTTATTTTGCATGTTAATCCTTACATGTAATAAATTCACTAATATTATGACACATGGTATGATATTGGGTGGTCAAGAATTCTCACTTTGAGTTTGTGGTAGATAATCCTTGTGAGTGCTAAGTTGTTAAAGACCATTTTGTGCCACTTGAACTACAAAGTGTAATTTTAAAATTTTAAAATCAAAAGACCATTTGCTGATACACAAATTTTGAAGAACAAATATTGATACATAAATTCCAAATTCCCAATACTTATTTCTAACACATAGAATACCAATGTAAAAAAGATGAAGACCTTTCCACAAAACCTTAACAATAAAATGGAAAAAACTTGGGAAACAAATGCTGAAGTGGGACACTCTAAGGTGTAAATCCTAAAGACTATTTCACAAACACAAGAATGTTGAAGTGTATTTTGAAATGCACAAATGATGAAGAGGAAATTCTTATTTGAAAATTTCTAAGACCATTTTCCAAATACCACTTTGAAGGATACAAAATGTGAATTATAATTTGAAATACTATAAATCTAAAGATGTTTTTTGCGATTCATGAAATTCAACTTTCTATTTGGACTACATAAAATTTGAATACCATTTTTATATACTCAAAATGCAAAGTGCATGTTCAAATAATCAAATGTCAAAGAAATTTTCTAGATGCATAGTTTCCAATACTAAATTTTCATTTTATAAAATATAAAATGTAAATGTCAAAGTGTATTTTCTAAGACCCATAATGCGAAGTGCCACTATAAAAAATATTAAAAAGTAAATAAAATTACATTCCAAAAAAATGCACTAAATTTTGAAAAAAAATCATATTTCTCATTTCAAAATTAAGGAAATACCATTTCAAATTTTCCAATGTCACAAAATAAAATAATATATCCCTATCCTTTATCAAGATTTTTTAAAGTGTCTAATGTGATGATGCATTTAAATAATCTGTTACAATGCCTTTCCAAAAATCAGTGAGAATAAATGTATAACCTTTCTAATTTTTATTTAGTTTCCAACTATAGATGATACTATATATAAGAATGGATGGTAAAGAGGTGTCACTTGGGTTTGGCTTCCATTTCTTGTCCAAACACCTTGAATAATTTTTTTCTTCTTCTGCATCTTTTTTTCATATATGAATTGAGATGCACCAATCCATTTTAACCCTTCATTCTATATATCCATTTATTTGTAATATCTTAATATTTATTTCATCTCTAGAAACCCATATTATGTATTTCACTCATGTATAATCATTAGGTCTGATAAATAACATATCTTCATTTTGCACATCTTGAGCTGGATCAAATGAATTTTTTGTTCTTTTACTTCTTGGACCAACATATGTATTTATAAATTCCACTCAAAAATTAAGGGTCCTATCATGAACCATTTTGTGCATATCTATATGCATGGGTATGTTGTGATTTCTAGGCCAAAAATCTCCTTTATATTTAACTTTAGAAGGGAACATGTCATCTTTCATTATGTCATGAATATTCTCAAAGTAATATGCTAGATCCTTCCACTTACTATTTATAGTGAAACCAAATTCATTGAATTACTTTACATACTTAATCAAGTTATATTTAATTTATTTTTCACTATTTTCTAATTCTATTTGAAACTTTTTCAAAAATGGAATTTTTCAAATTTTCTCTATTTTTAAAGTATTTGAAAAATATTTTTGTTGGATTGATTTTTGGAGCATTTGGTTCACTTTTTTATTTTATTCTCCATAATGTAATCAGGGGGACCAATCTCCATCTCTTATAGATTTTTTGTAATGCATAATGGGATGAATTTAATCCATGCATAAAATAAAATATTAAGCTTTTGTCAAGCCTACTATTTCATTTCTTTCCTTCAGCTCATAACTATTAACATAGTCTTATGAAATCTACTACTTATTTAATCAAATATGGTGTGAAGTTTCTTTTATTTTCACATGTCCTATAACTATCCATCATCTCTATCATACTCCATACATCTTTCCTCTTTATACATTCAGACATGTTTCCAAATGTGTCATCAATGTCTTCATGGGTATGTCCTACAATGAGAAATATAATCTTGACATAGAGGAAAATACCCTTTTAGACAAGGAGATAAATATTACAACATAAACCCATTCAAAAAAACATGATTTTGTAAATTTGTAAATGTAATAGAATTACATTTAGTTCTATATAAGGTTGGACATTTTTAAAATAAATTATGGATGAAAGGAATTACCTATTTTTATTATCCCCACAAGAGCTATCTAGTTGAAGTATAGCCTGGAAGGAAGTTTCTTGAAGTCATTAATTGAATGTGTTTATTATATTTATATATTACATTCAGGTTAGTAGTTATTAGACATAAATGCATAATACAATGGATATTTTGAAAATCCATGTTTATAAAGTAAATATCCATAAGTATCATGCATTATTGTTTCCATATCATTGAATCACTTTTTTAATGAGGGGATAATAAAGTTATAACCTCAAAGAATATACGATAGAAAAAATGACCCTATCCACTTTATTGGATCCTCATATTGGTCATGTTTCTGATTATCTAATGTATCCCTAATCAGAAGTGTAAGAATGATCTATCTTTTCTAAGTTAGGATTGATTTATAGACATGATACATTTTTTATTTCATACATTCTAGTGAACCTAACATGAATGTAACTCTTGTAGGTTTTATTTTCATGTTTTTTTATTATTTTATCATTTTTTTTATTTTTCTATATTTGTGATATTAGGTCAACATTGTCATTATAGTTTATAAATTATATGCATAGGTTTAAAATACAGTAGCATCAATATTACTCTACTACATTTGTGTATTTATTCATTAGGTATAGGCTACTACGTCAAATAACTTGACACAGTATAGGTTTTCACTTCCATATAGGCTACTAAGTCAACCCATTACACTTTTAGACTTCTAGATAGACTACTAGGTCAAACCTATCAACATAGTGCACTTATATACTTCCATAAAACATACTATCATGACACTATTAGCATATTATTCTTTATAAGCTTTAGAAAACAAGGAACTATAAAACCAGGTCACCCTAGTTGACATAGTTGGCATAATTTGTAAGTAATAATCAATGCACTTCAATAGTAATTTCACTTTCCTCTACATCCTCTAACCCACAAAGGTTCCTTTATCTCTTTCTCAGTCATTTTTTCTATTCATTACAATTCTATTATTTACAATTTTTAGTCTTTAAAGCTGCCTTTACACAACAAACTAGGTCCACTCTATTGACCTAGTTTAGTATTTTGTCTTCTATTTGGAAGACTAGGTTGACACTATCGATGTAGTTATTTAACATGCCTTTAATTTATTAGTAAAATGGTGACACTATAGAATCTATTCTATAATCTCTACATACACTATCATCCGAACCAAAACTATGCTATGTTTCTAAGTTAGAATTAACACTTATATGTTAATAATTAGCTCACACTTTTAAAAACTTTTAGTTTATTGCATGCTTATAATATATGACATAGTCTAATTAGGTGGTTTTTTAGTATACCATTTAGTTGCACTATTTTTCTCTTTTATGCACACACCATCAAATCACATAATCTTAAAACACATTTAAATAATTATCTACCCAAGGCCTACCTACTTGGATTTCATCACCAAGGGGGAAGATGACTTGGTTTTTTGTCCAAGTATAAACATGTGGTTAGTGGTATATATTTTTTAAAAACTCAACACCTTTATCATTATGTTGTGTGAATTTAGAGGGTAGGCCCCAATATCAATACAATACCATTGCCAACATATATTCCTTTTAGCCTAAACATCCTAAAACCATCCGTAGATTGTTTTTTAGTTCCTTACTTATGGCCAATTTCTTATCACACTTAAAATCATACTCTAATAATATAATAACATTTAGTATGACCACTTAGCATTTATTTTCCATGTTGACTCTTGCTCTTTACTCAATTGTATGTTGTATTTCAAAAAATTGCATTAGACAATGTTGGTGCAAGGTTTTATGATATGTGCCTCAATTGGATCATCCTAATTTACCTAATTTATTATTATTTTTCTCTTCACTTATTTATTTCAAAATTAATTTCAAAAAATTTCTTGTTTTGATATACAATCATTCTATTCAACATATTCTCTTATAGACTATCTATTTCCCTTGCCTATAGTACTAAATTGACCCTATCAACATAGTATTCTTTTCTACCTCCTACGATACAATATTAGGTCAAAATTGTCAACTCTATATATTTTTCTACCTATTTTATATCTATATTATATAACTAGGTCAATCTTGTTGACTATATATCCTTGTTTTCTCAATTTTTAAACCATGTTTTGTATACTAGGTCAAACCAGTTGACTCTATACTCTTTTTTCTTTCCCTATCTATCCAATTAAGTTCTCTATTTATATTTCCTTATCATTTTTTTCATTTTCTCAAATCATCATGAATTTCCCCATCAAATCTTCTTGGACAACTTGAATCCATTTAGATACTATATGGGATGTTCATTTTTCCTCTCTTCTCCTATGAAGACAAGCATCACTCTTGGAACACCTTTTCCCCTCCGTCATTTGTGAATTGTAACATGCTAAAAATCATACCTAAAGATGAATTTGATGGGTCTAAGCCTTTATATACCTATCAAGACACTTCTCATCTTCAAAACCTTCAAACTAATGCAAGAGAAATTAACACAAGTCTACTCAATAATCCCACTAATAATCCATCTTCTAATAATCCTCCCCCAAATACCAATTTGAGGAGTGATCCTACCATCACCAACCCACATATTGATATGACTCAAATTTTCTCACAATTAATACAACAAATGGACATAATGAAAAATTCTAATACCTCTCAAATTATGAAACTCCAACATCATTTATTTAATATGGCTAATCAACCTCCAACTATCCATCCTTAAGTTAATCCTAATTATATTCCTCCACCTATTATATATTTTTTAAATAAATTTTATTCCTCAACCTATAATGAATAATAAGATAATTCAAACTATTCAAAATGAGCCTTTATCTCTCTTAATTGTGTTCATTTATATTGGTAATATATCTCATATTTTCAAGTATGATGGTACTAAAGACCCTTCCTCATTTCTCAAAGCATTTGGAAATATTTACAAAGAGTAGATCCAAACTAATACTTTTTCCATGACTAAACTCTTAGATAAAACCTTAACTATCTATGTATTTGATTGACACAACCAACTTCCCTAACATTACATTTGGCAACTTGAATATTTGTTCAATCATTTAGTTAAAGAGTTTCAACACAATGATCTCCCTAAAAATTGTCTTATCCACTTTATCAATGCTATATAATCTCCCCTTGAATCAGCTCATGACTTTACCAAAATATGGAAATCATTGGCCCATAAAGCTAAACATAACATGACTAATGATAACTTATTAAAACTCTTTAGAACTACTTTTACTCCTCTTTAATATAAGGTTCAAATTTTTACTCCACAAACACTTAATAAAGATTTTTAACAAGATAAACATCAATAATTTCTAATGAAGCAATTAGAACCTAATCCTAAACTTCTTAAAGGATATTGTAAAACATCCACTAATGTTATCACTAGAAATACTTCACAAACCAAACCAGGAGTTTCCAAAGAAGACATTACTTCATATTCTCACACACCACTCTCATTACAACAAATGAAACAATTTTTATCACCCTGCAAACATTTCACCTATCCTAATAATCCTCCTACGTGGTATGACCCTAGTAAATTTTATTGGTTCCATGCTGACATTGGTCATTCTCATAAATATTTTAGAGGGATCACTAAATTTTATGTCTCCTATATGCTTGGTGATTCATTTAATCATGAATCCATGATCAATATTCATCATCAAGAGTACATCATTGCTTCTCAATAATGACAAGTTTCCAAAGCTTCTATCTTAAATAACTATAAATGTTTTTCAATAACTAATAATCAACAATATACCAAGGATGTTTGTACCACTAGTTTTGACTATGAAAAATATTATAAAAAATCTTAATACATTAACACTACTAAGGTCAATTATCATTACTAGCTAGCTCACAAAGATCTTGTTGCCAAACATAAGAAGCCATATTTAGAATACAAACTTCCCAAAGATACTAAAACCACAAATTTAGATTTAGAATCCACTAAGGAACCATCTCCTCCTTTCGAACCCCCAACCACTTTTACTCCTTCAAAATCTACCTTACCTCCTAAACATCATCTAGTTTTTCTTCTATATCTCTTTAGAATTTTCTTGAAGAACTTAACTCTATGCATTGAAAGATTCCACTTATGGAATTAATTTTTACTTCCCCTTATCATAGGTCATTTATGCAATAGTTTCAATAAATTTAAGATTTATCTTCTATAGATGAATAACCACCTTATAGTGAACCTCAATGTACCAATGTACATACCATTAAAACTGTGTGCCCTTCCTCCAAGGACTCTATTTAATTTATTAAAGAGGACATGATCAATGAATAAATTCATTTTCATGTTGATTACCTACCACTTTTCATTAAAATAGTTATTAATACTACCCTTATCCATAAAGTTCTAGTTAATTAAGGCTCTAGTATTAATATGGGTTCTTTGTGGCTTATCTAACAAATTAGCTATAAAAAGGATCATCTCAAGCAAACCTACCTTACCTATCATGGGTTTGATATGACTAATCAAAATACACTCAATTGTATTTAGCTTCCCTTAACCATCAAATCTAAGATCGCACAAACTAATATTATGGTCCTTGAATTACCCTTATTTTATAACATACTCCTTAGTCACCCTTGGACTCAAGAATGAGAGTTATTACTTCTGCTGGTTGCTAGTGCATCAAATTATTACATATTAGAAAATGGTATAAGCATGAGGTTGATCCTAATCCTTGGAGTATTCAAATTCCTAATCCAAAATTTTAGAATCATATTCCTACCATTCCTAAGATTAATAGTTCTCCCTTACTCAAATTCATCGACATCAATCATCATTTACAAGTCATGTTTGTTGATTTAGATTATTATTAACCTAATGATTTGTAATATACTTGAAATATTACCAATCTACGTCACTACATTTTGTAGTGGCTTCCTCATTCTTTATTACCTCAGGACCATACTATTCCTCTTATTGATGAGATCATTGATTTTTTTCCTTCATGAAATGCTCAAGAGCTTTATTTACATAAATATGTCTTTAATTTTAATTTCTTTGGAGTGGCCAAATTATTTCAACATCATCTCATCATGTCTCCACGTTCAATTAGTAATATTGGGATTTCACCTTCTGACACTCCCCATGAATCTCAAGCATGTATAATTTCTATGACATATGATGATAAATACATAATAGTCGAAGCCCAATCTTGAGACATGGATGTTATAATTATCATAAAACATTATCTCAAATCCATTATTTCAATATAGATGTCCATACCATTTCCATAGATCATGACTTAGATCCCCAAGGTCATGTGCCTCCAACTAATTATTTGCTTCTTGATACTCATTGGGTGGTAGAACAAATCATACCTTCTAGACCTCCAAAAATTATTGCATCTTCTCTACCACCTATAGATCCCATCATTAAATATATCCTTCCCACATCACAAAAACTAATGACATACTAATCCCATCTGATCCATCTACTTCTCTTATTCTTGATATTTCACTTAATGACAAAACTACCGATGTCCATCAAATACATTATAAATATGATCACCATGGCAATTGAATTTTTAATCTTGAAGTAGGTGTTGAGTATTATAATCCTCTTCCCACCTTACCTAGTGATGAATCTATTCTTGAAATACTTCATGCCAAAGAACCTCAACTTCATCGACATCATAAACTTGGGAGTTTCATAAATAAAACCCTTTATTTTAATAACTTTGTTGCTAGCATTAATCTTCATACTAATACAATTTCTTCCTTACCTAATTCACCATACCATTTCCAAGATGGAAATTATATTCTTATTGAAGAGACTACTCACATTAAATACGGTACTTTATCCTACCCTAGATCAATTATAGTTTCTCATGAATTCTCACCTACTAAATATTATAAATTTAGATCATTTTTTGATAAATATAATGAGATATTCACTTGGTCCTATGAGTACATGCTTGGTATTGACATTATCATTTTAGTGCATAAAGCCATCACTTATCCTAATGCCAAACCTATCCATCAAAAAAAAAATCCATCCAATGTTTTCACTTTATGTCACAAGCAAATCATCAAACTTATTGATTATTAGATTATTCTGAATGGGTTTCTAACATAATCCTCATTTTAATAAAGGTTACTATGGTCATTCTCATCTACATTTATTTTTTTAATATTAATCTCTCATGTCCCAAGGATAATTTCCTCTTACCTTTAATAGATGCCATTATCGATTCAACAATTGGTTATGAAATGTTTTCTCTTATGTATGGATTTTAGAGCTATAATTAGATTCACATTGCCCCTGAGGGCCAACATAAGACCACTTTCACCATATAATGGGGCACTTATCACTATGTTAAAATACCCTTCAACCTAAACTATGCTAGAGCCACTTATCAACAAGCAATGACTCATATATTTCATGATCTTATCCCCAAAATTGTTGAAACCTATGTGGATGACCTCATTGTTAAATCCAAAGGTCAAAAAACTCATCTCTTTAATTTTTATATTATCTTTGATCATATTCTTAAATATTGAGTTCAACTAAATCTTTATAAATGTGTTTTTGGTGTCACATCTAGAAAATTATTAGGATTCTTAGTCTTTCTCTATATCATCAATGTTAACCCTACTAAAATTAATTCTATTGTTAACATTCCCATTCCTCATTCCATTTTAGACATTCATACTTACGAAAACTTAGGGTAATTAGATGATTTGTCCTTGTAATGGCTTATTGTATCCACTCTGTAAACAAAATTTTAAGTATATATTTTGATATATCATCCTTTCTTATCATAATGCTAAAGGTACCTTGCTTTGATATGTTATGGAAGTTGAGTAACCTCGTATTCTTAAATAAGTACATGGGGTAATTGTGGTGGTCATTGTAGTAGACATGATATATTGCATAAATGCCTATGTATGGGATACTTTTGGACTACTCTTGAAACTAATGTAATGTAATTCATTAAAAAGTGTACCCCTTTCCAACTTCATGATGATCTAATTCATTCATCTCCATCCAAGCTTCAAACTATCAACTCTACCTATCCATTCTTTATGTGGGGATTATATCTCATCGACAAATTACCTTAGTCTCAATATGGATATTTTTTTATCATCATATCTACCAAACATTTTACCAAATGGGTTAAAGTTATGCCCCTTGTTAATGTCATTGGTAAAAACATCTCAAAATTTATGCTTAATCAAATCATTTACCACTTTGATTTTCCCCATACTATCATTTTTAATAATGGTGGTAATTTCAAAAACAAAGATGTCAAATAGCTCTATACTAAATTTAATATCAATCACAAATTTTCCACACCTTATCATCTAAAATGTAATGTCCAAGCTGAGGATACAAACCAAATTCCAAATAAAATTATCCAAAAGATAATTCATAAAACTTTCATGAATTGGCACCTTTATCTCTATCTTACTCTTTGGGCTTATCAAAATAGCATACATACTATGATTAGGGAAACATTATTCTCTCTAGTCTATAGTTTGGAATCACTACTTCCATTAGAAGTTGAGCTTCCCTCTCTTTGTATATCTCTTCATGGTATCATCCCCGATGAAGAATTACATGAATTTCTCCCTCATGCCCTTGATCTCCTTGATGAATTCCATATTTTAGCTTTACAACACAACCACTAATACAATGCCCATATTACCAAATGACATAACAATTGTGTTAAAATATGCTTATTTAATGTTGGTGATCTTGTCCTTAAAGTAGACTACACTCATGATAAAGAAGATAAATATGCGTAAAAATGGTGGGGGCCTTATTTATTCAAACATATTCTTGGTATAAGTACTTATTGTCTTAAAACCAATAAAGGCCATGTTTTCAAAGAGCCCACCAATATAAAATTCCTCAAGAAGTATTTTGCCTAATATTTCTCTTAATTTTTATGCTTTTTATATACTATTTATCTAACACTTTTTTGTAGGATACTTACATGGGTCTCACCCTCTAAAGTATTTCTCTCTTCTCAAAAACCATTGTCCTTCCTTTTTGATCTTTTGGTTTCCCTTTTTCTCATGAGTTGCATTGTAAACCCATGGATATGAACATGTCTTCCACATGATGTACTATAGTCTCTTTGTTATCATGCTTTTTACACACATTTTTGTACCCATTGGGTTTATATTTTATGAGTTAAAGTGTAAGACCATGGATATGACCTAACCTTACTCATAAATACAATATTTTTATTATCCCATTTACACTTCCCATTATTTTTTACACCCTCATGGGTTTCTCTTTTATGAGTTATAGTTTAAGACGATGGATAAGACCTGACCTTCCTTATAAAATCATCATCTTATCATTCCTTTTCTATAATGCATTTTACAATGGTTTAAATTTCTTGATCTTTGTTCTCAAATTTATATTTTTCTTATTTTGGTAGATGAAATTTGAAAACAAACTATGTTATCGTGTTTTCCTCCATTTCTTTCATTCTTATGATAAGGAATTACACTTTTTTATCATTGTATCCTCTTTTTCACCCTTTATCACATTTTTTAAAATTTTAAGTAATTCAAATTGTTACATGTTTAATTTCACTTTATTTCTTTTCCTTTCATTCCATATTGGATAAAACAAGGTTGAAATTTAATATAACACTTTTATTTCACCTAGATTTATGAGAATCTTAGATAACCTGCTCTCTGAGTTTTCTCTCTTAGAAACCAAGTCCAAAGTATTCAAATTACAGTCATATGTATAACCCATGTTTGGATTTTAAAATACTTATGGAGGAGTAATATAAAAATACATAAATAAAATTAAAATCAAAATCATTTGGAACAAAAGGCAATGATATACCAAAAAAACATATAAATCTTAAAAGTCAAATATCACACCAAAATACATTATTACAAACACATCTCCTATCTCCAATTGAATATAAAACTCCATAGTTGGACTCACATAGAGAAAAGTTCCATTTGGGTGTGGTAGGTCAGTAGATTAGAATATGATAATTCAAAAAAATCTATGGTTCTACTTACTTCCTCACATAAGTACCCAATCTTCATAGTAGACCAACGGCTTTTTAAAGGGTCCCTAGGAATGGGGAACATGTTATGGGAATGTAAGTCCATTCTTTTCATGAATATAGCCTTTATGGGATGATATACACAATTAATTTATTGACTTAATACTTTCATATCTAGGATAAGTTCTTCAGAGTCCTTAAGGTAGAAAGTCCTCTTGTTTTGACAATCTTAATTTGAGTGTCTTGACTTCGATAAAGAGTTCATCTACCTTGGTTTTTACTTCATTTCCCATCTACATATTTAATTTAACCCCTTTGATAGGCAAATGGTGATTTTAAATTTGATTTCCCTCTTCTTTATTTTCTTCATTTTCACATCTTAAAGACATGTTAGTACTACTTTATTTAAGTTTTATCTATCCTTAAAACAAAACAACATGTTTGAGCCACTATGGATTAGTTTGTTTGCACCATGATTTAAATTTTTAGATTTTATTTTATCTATTTTACCATTTTCCATTATTTTTGTACTACCCTTTCTTATGTGCACCTGATTATATTTTTACTTTCATGTACTTTTTCCATTATTGAGCAAGGTTGGATTGTTACTTCTCACTCGCTAATGTTGTTTTCCCTTTTATGCACCTTGATGATTGAGTAAGGATTGTTACTTCTCACTCATAAATGTTATTTTACCATTTTTTCTTTTACATATTTGTTTAATTAAGGATTGTTACTACTTTCACATTGATGTTTGATTACCATCCTTTTTGACATGTATCTTTGGTTTGACTTGGTGAGTTTGCCTTTATCACTTAAGGTTTACTTGTTTAAGTTTTTAAAAATTTTAGTTACTTGATTTAATCTAAATTTTGACTTGTTCATTTTGTCTAACATAGAACTTATTACCCTAGCTTACCAAATTTCTAAGTACATCCCATCCACATAACACTAGTTTATCTTGGCTTTCCTACATTTATTTGCTTTTACTATTTAGATTTGTATTCTTGGGTTTGTCAAAAGTAGTCTCTGTGCCCTCCACAATAAAAACTATAAATAAATTTGATAACCATCCATGATAATGGTAAGTCAATGTATGTATCATACTTAATTTTTAGTTATTTCCCTTTCAGTCATTTAATTTAAGCAATTTTTTCTTTAAAATATTAAAACTTTTTTTATCCTCAGAATTATGTGTTACCATGTTCTTCCTAAAAGCACCATCCCCTATTACACCTTAGTGACACATGATGAGATTTGAGTGGGGCATATATATACACATAATATTTTCACATGTTTTATCAAATATTGATGCTTTCTATTTTGTAGGAACCAATTGAGATGTAATATCTCTGAGTGCATGCCTTAAAGGGTGCATCAAAAAAGGGGTGGGTAGACCATTAGTGTTTTGTAGGATTTTTTTTCCATTATTAACACATTTTTACCAATCCAACTATCTCCTAAAACATTCCCCTAAGACATTACTGCTCTTTCACATACTCCTCCAATCATTTACCACCATCTCTCTTTTCCTCACCTTAATCCCCTTTTGATATTCTTCTCTAGTAAGTTGACTAGGTTGACCTTGTACTATTTTAGGTAATATTCATTTAGGGTCTAGGTTGGTTTTTGGCCAACCTAGCCCATGACCTAGTGAATTTTTTTCCTTAACTATACTAGGTCGATTGGTTTGACCCTATCAGTCAAGAATTTTAGTAGGGCTTAGGGTTAAATCTACCTATATATACAAGATAATTTCATAATTATTTACCAATAAACAAGATTTATTATTTTCTTGCACTTATTTATAATATGTTCTTTCAACATTCTACTTCAGGAGTCTTAGCTTACGGCTTCTACTTGGAGAATCTAGTCTTATGGATAAGTCTTAGATGTTTTGGCCTTTATTAGTGATCCTTACACACCATAATAACATCTTATTAATCCCCTTTAGACAAGGGAGAGATTCAGTCTCAATGGGCTCACCTTTCAGGTAAGTATTCTCTAACTTTTCTCATCTATTTTAGTAAATAAAAGTAGTATAAGTATTAGCTTCGAATAATAATTATCTTCTTCTTCATATATTAGGGTCTTACTCATACATAGATTAATTAACATTATCCTATACATGTTTGTTTGTTTATTAATTCCCATATTGTGCTGCAATATTTGGTGAGCATTATATTAGATTTATTTGCTTTAATTATTATTAATTTAGTGAATATGAAAACATAAGCCTTATTTAGGGTTATTGCATGATTTTTATTGATTAGAGGCTTTATAACCCTCTTTAACATTATTTATTTTGGTAATAAATCCCCTAATTAGGTCTATTAGATCCCTATATTGGTCAAATTCCCAATTATCCAATATATCGCCAATCATAAGTATAAGTATGATCTATCTTCTTTGATTTAGGATTAATTTGTAGAAATGATGCATTTCTAATTTCATATAATTATTACCTTGTTTTTTGTCACTATCCTTGGCACAAATATTTTTTGAAATTCCACCTTGTCATGAATAACATGAAGGAATTCTTCAAGGTATTTCTCTTCCATTCATTTATGAATGTAATATATTTATCTTGCAAAAAGTATTTGATTTGAGTGCATCACGAGTTATTGATCAATATGATATTATTAATATCTAGAGAGGGACCTAAAGAATTTTTTTGAGTCAAAAATATACATGTTTTGTACCTAGTGAAGTAATCAAACTTGACAATGGTCACATCATGAAAATTAGATCTTCACATGTTATTAAATTTTAGCTAAGATATTGGTTCATATTCTATATCTGCTAGTTATGCATTGATGTGGTACCTCATAAATTCTTGAGTGAAATATGGTGAAAGATGTAAACCATTTTATCATGGTCCATCTATATCTACTTGGCATGTAATTCTTGGAGAAACATCTAAAAAATTATCCACTAATTGGTCTAACAAATATTTAGCTACCATTATCTTCTTTTGTGGATTTTATCAAAACTTCCCTAAATGGATTTTATTTTATTCCCCATTTTTGTGACAATTTTGAATGTCAAAAAATCTACTTCTCTTAAATCCATATATTTTAAGCCAAGATTCCAAACATATATCACTACTCTAATAATTAATGGTAGTTTTTTTTTCCTTAAACAAACTGGTAAAAATGGCATCCAAGATATGTTACATCTTATTTGTTGTGATGGAATAAAGAAACTTTATATTTTCATATTTTAGTATCTTGAATGACAATCTCTAATGGAATCTTTTTGGTAAAACATTTATTTGCATATAGTTTTGTAATCTCATTATTTATGCTTACATCAAACTCCACTTGGCTAAGTGAAGTATTTGGCTAATTTATTTTTTGGCCTAAGTAGTTATAGGCATGAGTTAATATTTTGGCTACTTTTTCTCTAGGTATGCAAGTAATGACTTTAGTATCCACTACTTCCAAAACATTTCCAATTTCTTTCCCCTTTAGTGTCATGTATGGTAAATTGATTTCTCTACATTCAATGTGCACTATCTTTTTAGAATTATATCTAATGATATATGTTTAATTCATCTATATACTAAATGTCTCATAATGTTGTATAATATGTCTTATGTAAATTACTAATTCATTTTCTAACATTGGGATAGGAATGCAACCAAAACTCTCTTCTAGTTGTGAAAATTCAACATAATCAAAAGCAAATTTTCCATCATTTCCAATATTTTTACATTTGTGCAAAAAATTTACCCTTTTCCTAATAAAAGTATTTTTTAGTCTATTCAATGTGGTAGGTTCATCGATATATTGAACCAATGAAACCAATCCAAGGTTTTCTTATTGAAATGGTTGCATATGCATAATTGAACTAAAATTATTTTGTCCTTCTTCTATGTCATCCTCTATATAAAACTTGTTTGTGATGTGTTACATAATTATTGTGTTCCATATAGTAAAATTATCAACTAAATCCACCAAATTATCCATAAAAACTCCAAAAATTGGAAGGGTAGAGTTAGATCAAAATCTTTTATCACATAACACTTACACATTCAATAAGTATTTCCTCATTATGGTATGTGGAAGTGAGATTTATGGATTCCAAAGAGTCAGCATCTGGACCTAACACTTATTGTATTTTTCCTCCACTAATGAACTTACCATTATTTACCAGTGAAATATATTATTCACATTATAAAGCCATTGACGTATGATTTTTTAGCCTAGACATTTTCAAAAGACATGAGAGGATTTGCTAATTAGGTTATAAAATCAATCTAATTTATACCTATATGTAAGAGATAAAACTCTATTTTCACCATAACATAAGCATGAAAATATGTGAAAACCTAAAAATGTTAAAAATGTAATGTATAAAACATTTTTTTAACAATACTATTTATGTCAATCCAAAAAATAGTAGCTTTTAATGTCATATACTAATACTTCAATCATCATTTCATCCTAATTTTAAGGTATCACCTAGGATATACCTTTCAAACAAGAATAAGATTGGAATATCCTAGTAGAGAAAAATAGATAATTAAATCAACATTCAACCATGTATTTTAATAGTATAAAAAATTCTATTAAGAAATGTGGGTTTTGAGAATAATCATGGAAATGATTAACTATTTATATTTTGGGATCCTATATTTGATTGAACCTTTGTGGTAAACCCAAGAGTTTTAGGGTATATCTTAGGAGATACCTTCAAAACATGCATAAGGGTACCCTTGAAGGTTTTATAAGGCCCTTTAAGATATGTTTGAAGGTAGTATTGGGTGATACCTTTAAGGGTCTTGTAATACCTTCAAGGGTACCCTTATGCATATTTGAAAGGTGTCTCCTAGGAGATACCTTAAAGGTACCATTGAAGATACTATAGTTACCTTTAAGGTATCTCCTTCAAGGCATTATTGGGTGATATGTTGAAATGCCTTTTAATAATGAGAACTTACCAAGTGTTGTTTGGTTTGCCTTTTTTTATACAAGAGGTCTGACACTTAGAAAAAAATTCAATGTTTCCCTTAGCACTTACCAAATCATCGGGATATGCCACATGGCATCCTCTCACTCACCCAAATTCCCCAAAAAAAACTAATTAAGATTAAGAATTCATTTTTAAAAATTTAAGGATAGGTGGCATGTACCCATGAACCCATGGCATTTTGACACTCAAAAAATATTATAAGTTCCTTAGGTGAGTGACTCTCTAATATTATTCCAAGTGTCTCCATCTCATTTACTCAAAGACTGATATATTGAACATAATATAAGAAATATCTAAGAAAGAAGGAAAGTGATATCATGCCAAATGTCATCAACTCATTCTCTTAGATACTTACTCACTAAAAGGCATTGTAAAGAATCTCCCAAGTAGGTGACTCAATGAGATCTAATGTGATTAAAACTTTTATAATGAAATAAAATGTTTCTAGTTACATCCATGAGATCAATAAATTACCATGTGTCCCCAAACATTATTTAACCAAGTTTAGATGAAATATTTTGCCAAGTTTCACCATCTCAATCCCCAAAATATCATGGTTAAAGTATGTGGTATAGTATTCTTGGAAAGAGTGGATTAAGAAGATTTTTCCAAGTGCATCCATCTCATTAACCCAAAACCAAAGAAATAAAAAATTATCTTTTATCTTCTATGAAAAATGGGAAAATTTTCACATATAATATCCTCAATAGAAAAGGTATGAATGCTTGATAGTTATGCTGAGGAGGGCTATCATGCAAGATATGCTTAGGATAATACATGGTAATGGAATATATAGGAGATGAAGGGGTCATCAATGGAGAAGCATCCATGTATGAGGGACTCATGAGTGAAGAAGGATCCGTAGGTGAGGGAAGGTCCACAAGTGAAGGATTCATGGGTGGAGGAACAACAAGTGAAAAAGGGACCACAAGAAGAGATGGAGCCATAAGAGGTAGAACCATGGGTGAAGAAGGGGGAACCTTCTTGTGGGAATAACATGTTGGAATAATGGTAAAAGGTGAAGGATCAGTTAAAATATGATATTTAAAATGCTATTGAAGGATGTGGCAATGATCAGTGTGATGTGTGCCATATTGGTGCTAGAGACAATATGCCTCTCCATATTTAGAAATATATTTTGGTAGTACTTTAAGGGGAGGAATAGACTTATTTGAGGACTAATGGATATTAGGATGAAAGGTGTTAGTATATTGGCATTACTTATGATAATGTATAGATGAATGGTTATCTATGTCATGGAAGCAACAAATATGCCTATGAGTAGTCTTGTTAGGTGTACTCATAGGAGGAGGTGTAATAGAAGAAAAAGAATTTTGGTAAGGTTGGTCAGCCCATTTGGTGGATAAAGGAGCTATATGTAGTGAAAGATGTAAATAATAACCAAGAGAAGGTAGTGCTAGTGGAGAGATAGGACAAGTCTTGATAACAAGAGTAATAGGATCAAAATCAAGAGTAGAATGAATTAAAGCAGGTGTGAGAATGGGATCTGATTTAGGCTCTACTAAGGGAGGGGTAGGGTTTAAATAAGGTTGGAGGAGATTTTCATGCATTTCAAGGATAAATAGGCTATAGGGGTCATGGTACCTAGTAAAGTGATAGGACCTAATCATAACACAATCCATAAACATACTCATATGAGGTTATTTAGAAACTAAAGGTTTTTATACCATCTTTACCTTATGATAAAGAGGAAAAATTCTAAAATTAAGAATGATATACAATGGAACATGGGAAGATACAATAAAATATTAAAGTAAAGAAGAATGATAAAGGATAATCTCAACATCATGGGCCTGAATAAGACCTCCTAATAATGGATCATCTAAGTTATAACCATCATCATAATTAGTCATATGAAGATCAATGACATAAGTAAGTTTGACATCATCATCTGATGTGGTGTGATGAATGCAATGATGAGTCTTACTTATGAGAAATGGGGATGTCATCACAAGGTGGTTGATGAGAACAAGGTTTCAAAGATGCAAGAATCTGAGAGATGAGATGAGGTGAGAGATTAGAAGTTTTAATATTGATATTGATCTCATCATGTTCATCATCATAAGAATCTAGGTGGTTAGGTGGAATATTCCCAGTGAGTTCGATATGACTATTGTAACCTCAAGTGGAATTAATGATAAAGTTGAATTGTTGAGACTAATAAAATGGAACATTTGGAAAGGCTTCAAGGGTAAGAATATTGAATACACCCTAGTCTTGGATTTTTTTAAATTCCAAGGGTTAGTGTTACCCTAAATCCAATAAATGGCTTCATTATGATGAAATTTAATGCATTTGCAATTAGATGAAGCAATTGATCTCATATAATGAGTCCATTTCCTACCAAGCAATATGTTGTAAGATAGAGGAAAGTTAAATATCATCACCTTTGTGTGAATTGTGATAGGTTAGATGGTAATGGGGAGCCACACATAACCTAAATGAGGCATTTTACTTTAATTATAGCCTTTACATGTGTTTCATGTGTATTTAAGATTGAATTTGAAATATACAAAGGTTTTTATAAAATCAAGAGAAGTAACGCAAGTGCCATAAGCCTCATCAATCAAGGCATGATTGACTTGGATATCACCAATTTGGAAACTAATGAATAGAGAAGGATCATCCACATGAATAATAATCTCATCAAGAATCATGGAAGTGATGGGAATTTTGAGGTAAAGAGAAGTTTCCATTATTTCATCAACATGGATGGACATCTTTTTGCATTTTTGTAATATTCTATCTCTAGATCTAGATAAGGTTTTTTCACATCCTGCTAGGGGTGGATGAGGGATGTTAATTTAAAAATAAATTTACATAAGATGGTTATGATGATGTGGAGAGGTAACCATAAGTTTTATAAATAGGATTTGGGATGGGAGATTAGTGAATTTCATGATAGGATCCCACTCATCATAACCCATATAAGGATTATTATAAAGAGGTGCATAGTGTTGAAGGAGGTCCTTAGAAGGAGGAGTTAAAGTACATTGGAATTTATGTTTATAAGAGGAATAAGTTTTAGTAAGAGGAAAAGTTGGTACATTATGTTGAGAAGATGAAGTAGTTGATGTAGGTTGGTTTTGAGAATTGCTAGAAGAAGTGTTGATAGAAGCTTGAGTGTTATTATTGATAGGTAAAGAAGATGGAGGGATGGTAAAAATAGTATGGAGAATGTTATCCAAGGGAAGATTTTAAATTATTTCATCACATTTTATAAGCTCATATTTCCCCAACTCATTTAATTAAATTGGAGAAGAATCTTGGATAGCATGAAATGTGCAAGACAATGGAGGTGTGTAGATAGGTTGAGGATCAATGAAAGCAACCACACTTTGTATATTAGTAAATTAAACACATTATCTTCAGTGTTGGGTTAATAATAATTTATACATTATTGGTAGAATGGGTGGGCTTGTCTTGTTTATCTTGGTGATTTAGAAAAGGATATTTATAGATGGGCAAATGAGCATTAGCTTGATTCAAGGCTTAAGATTTAGTATTTATTTCATGGTATTTGACATTAATGTCATAGGATTATTGGTATTTACAAATGATATAATAAAGGTCAAAATTGTGACCAAGAATAAAATACATATCCAAATTATGAAGCTACCTACAGGGCTCATGAGAATGACCCTAACTAGTGTGAAACAAACAAAATTTATTGGGATCATACCAAGATTTAATTGGATGAGTGGTATTAAGTTATCATGGTAGGGGCCTTGGTAAAAGTTATATTAATTATACTAAGGATAACTATTTTTGAACATTGATGTTATTAGGTGAATATAAATGAGGATTGGTAAATTAGTTGGAAGAAGGAATTAGTTTTAAAGATTAGTTAGGAAAAGCAACTTGAATAGTGTGAATGGTGTCATAAGAGTATATGAAACCATCATTAGTAGCATGAATATTATTGTTTTTAAGTAATATATGAGTACCCATATAAGGATGGTATGGATTAAATTGATAAGGAGATATTGACATTTGGCTTGGTTAATAGCCTCCTCTAAGGTACATGGAGAGAGAATCCAAGCCTGATATTGTAACTTGGGAAAAAATTATTGGTAAAGAGATGGAATAGGTTATCATCAACCATGTTATGTTCAAATTTGTTAGATAATTTCTTCCATAGTTTAATGAATGCTTGGGAACTTTCAATTTCAAGTTACTTACAATTGATAAAATGGGACAAGGTATTCTCAAGAAGATCACTAGTTTAAAACTCTTGAATGAGATAATTTTTTAAATCTTCCAAACTAGTAATAGAATGAGTTTTATATTGGTTGTACCAATATAAAGCATCACCTATGAGATTTTGTATAATATCTTGGTATCGGCAAAGGTATTTAATTTGACCCAATATTTATATATATTTCTAAACATTTTTAGATGAAGAGTAGGATTAGTTGACCCATTGTAAGAAATGGTAGGGGTGATACCTCCTATATCAATATTATCAATTTGAGATATAAGAGACTCATTTTGAAGATTATTTATTATCTTTTTGACAATAGGAGGTTGAGGGATAACATTAACATGTGAATCCTAAAGAGGAGGTGGGGGAACATTTTGATTATGTGTTTCTCATAGCATCTATTTATGGTGGTTTAAAGATGGATAAGGTGGTTTTTAATTTTCATCATTTCATTTGAATATTTATATTATAAAAAATTCATTTGATTAAGAGTTTGTAATAGGAGTTAATGTGTGTGAGTTACTTTATTTGCATTGTTTGAATTATTTGAATTGGAAGTACTAGCTTGGGTACCACTATGGGTGTTAGTATGAGCTTGGGAAGAATTTTTAGAATGTGAAGCACTAGTGGAAAAATTTGATTGTGTGGGGAAAGATGGACTAGTAAAGGGATGAGAAGAAGAACTAGATGAATGGTTACCATGTGTATAAAATGAGGTACTAGTGGAAGAATTGAGGAGAGTGGGTCTTGTAAGAGGCTCACCAGATTTAGAAACTACCATGTTAGTAGAGATACTAGGCATGAAGGTAGAGGAAGCCAAAGAAGAAGAAGTCATGGTACAATAATGGGTCAAAATAGAGGGAAGAGGCTGAGAAGAAAAGAAGATAGTATCCCCAAATCCTTGTGAGAACTTAAGAAAAGGTGAATTTGTCTCTTTAATTTGACCACTAATATTGAGATGGTAAATGGTAGAATGGTCCTTTCCTTGATGTTGAGAAAATTCAAAGATAAATAAGAACATTTTAGGTGTATACTCTAATTTTGGTTGATATTCAAGTGATAAGAGAGGACTATGAAGAGAAGAGAAATGAAGAGGGGTGCCATAGTTTGTTCTACTAATGGCTATATGAACATTAATTTCATCTAGGAGAGGAGCCATAATCTACTTATGGGAGACCCTATGAGGGTTGGTAAGACTCATCATATCTATTGAATTCAACTTAGTGTTGTCTTAAAATAGGAATTTCATGATGAAGGATAAGGAATAGATAAGGTAAAGTTGATGAAAAAGAAAGAAAATAAGAAGGGATAAATAAGAGTATAGAGTTGACTAGTACCAAAAATAGGGTATGAAAACTAAGAAAACAAGATTACATAGTCAACATTGTACCTAGTACTATAACCTAGGATGAAGAATAGGAAAATAAGGATAAAAAGTTGATAGGGTTGACTTAGTAATATATCCTGGGGGTCAGCAAAGAATATTGTGTCGATAGGGTTGACTTAGTACTGCAAGTAGGGGATATAGATAGTCTATAAAAGAATATGTCAAATATAATGATAATGTATTGAAATATGAAAATTTTAGAAGTAATTTTGAAAATAAGAAGTGAAAGGAAACACACAATCAATTAGGTCAATGAGGATGATCCAATTGGGGCAAAAAACTCAAAACCTTGCACCAATGCAATTTTTGAAAATACAACATATAATTGAGTAAAGAGCAAGCAGTCAACTTAGAAAGTAAACGTTGACTAAGTGGTCATCCTAAATATTTTTAGATTATAAAGTGTTAATCTATATGTGATATGGAAGTCTATTGTAAGTAAGGAGATAAAAATAAATCTATTTTCACTAGTATTTTCAACCTTTAAAGAGATAACAAAGCTCTCCTCATCTAAGTGTCACAATGAAAACACCTCTAGGATCGTGGGTAGCCTAAGGATGAGGTGAATCTCTAGATATGTGTAGATCCCTTGATGTACAAATTTGGATTAAAATTACACCTTAAATTTTGGGGTGAAAATCAAACTATCCTAATGGGGGTGATACACCAAATAGATTGATGAATTCCAACCAATAGTATGTTACACATGAGAACAAAGGACAAATTGAACATACACTTCCCCAATCTACATCTTCTCATATCAATGTTACATCATGAATTATAGATAAATGTGAAAATTTAAGAGGACTAGACAATAGGCCTATGAAAGGTACTAATGAATAGACTATATCACTCAATCCTTGACATTTACTAGAACACTTCACATGCCCTGTAAGAAGAAGCTTTCCAACTGTAAATAAGATGCAAGAATGAGACAACATGCTAAGGAATCCATAGTATTCACTAAGAAAGATCTAACATTCAAGTAAAAAATAATAATAATAGTCATGAAGAGGTAAAAATTAGTAGACTTATTGATCAAATGGTATTCAAATTAGTAGGGCTTTACCATACTTAGGTGGAGCATAAGTTACAATGGCCAAAATGGATAGTTCTTATAGAAATTGAGAGAGAGAAGATAAGAGAGAATTCCAATGGAAACAACAACACTTTTTAAGATGAGAGAAGTAGTTAATTTTTCATGATAATAGGATATGAGATCAACCATGAAAATTAAGGAAGCCCAAATGTCCATACAGGTCATCAAACTCTTGTAAAGTGGCTTAATTCTCCTTATTCTAGATATGAAAAAAAAACCTTCATGATTGGCCTTGTTTGAACACATAATAACTAAATAATAAAAGCTATAATGATTGTAAATAATGTAAATGGTATCAAACATGCCTCTCCATGAATTAGTTGTAGGATTAGTTGTCTAAAATCAAATGGGAAGGAGCCATCATCATTTATAGTCTGAAAAATTGTTCTTTCATTCACCCTTCACACTTGGATTACAAAAAGAAATAAATTTCTCATGAAAATGCATGGGATGGAGTGGATGACACATATAAATACCCTAAATGGACTTATAGGCATCATGGACACCTTAAAATGAGGTCACATAAAGTTTTCCACCTTTCTGACTAGCTTATCCACTATGACAGTTTTGAATGGCTGAGATGAGAGCTCTAGTTTGGATATTTAAGAGTTTTTTTATTTAAATTAAATTACCATATGGAGTTATAAAAATTATAAAACTTCCCTCCAATCTTTATTTCATCTTTAGACTCCTCTTGTAGCTTTCACAAAATAAATAATGGTAAATAATACCTTATTTCTACCATGTCTGTATAAATTATGTACAAATAATTTTGGTGGTAGGAAGCATAACTAAGTAATATTTAAAATATAATCATAATTCAGTACATTATATTCCATTTTGGTGTATTATCTCTTTCATTTCCTCAAATTGGTCTCTATAAGGGTTTAGCAAGGGTTTTAAGCCTGTGTGACCTCTTAAGATTTGTTCATGCAAGTTTAACATTTGAGTTATAAAAAAAATACACAAGGTAGTTGTTAAATAAATCTTATAAATTCTCCAAACTCCATTTTCTCCCATTAAAAGCGTTAAGAGAGATATGAGTGTTCAAAACTATCCTATCAAGCCCTTTTTCTTAGCTTGTAGAAGCCTAAGTTGGTTCTTGTTGCAAAAAAGGGCTTAATTGTGTTATTTTACCTTTTAAAATATTAAAAACATATAATATGATCATATAAACAATTTATACCAAGGTAAAAATTATAAGTAGGCATAGAAGTGTGAATAACCCTTCATTTGGGGATTAGGCCAAAAACTGCCTAATGTGCTTGATTGTAACCCCTAAAGGTTTAGACCTTATTTTTGAAAATACTCCTTATTTTCTTGATTTACCATGTATTTATAGGTTTATTACATATTTATAAACCTTATAAAAAGTATCCTTATCTTCTAGTCTATCCCTTTTGTCCTTGACTCTCAATTCTGCTAGTTTGTGTTGAAGGGGAAGTACCCCCTATTTCAGACAAAATAGGGAGTACTTCCCTTATTCTCTCAAATTATTTTAATTTATTATTGGATTAATAAATTTTTTAGTACTAATTTAACAAAATTTTATCTCCCAATCATCTCATATTACCTTTCAAACCTTGAAGTTCTAAAAATGGTTTCTATACACAAGGACTATGTGCAAGAATTTCCAAAGTGGATTGTGCTTTGCATTATGGAGTCATAACTCTAAATATTATACACATCATGAGGATGTTATGAGAATTATATTAAAATTATTTATATGTTATAATCTCATATTACTATAATGACAACTTTAAAAGCAACAACCCTTACTCATTATCATCTCATTGTGTTTTGATTGTGTTTCTACCACTTTTGACCTTGCTTGTAAGTGTTTATGATTGAGTTAGGCATTAAATATAGATATAGAGATATTCAAAATGTTTATATGATTATTTGTCATCCAATATAATTAATATCACTTTGTAAAATCCTAAAATATCCCTTAGACATATTGTTTCTGCTAACTGTTTACCCATAGCCACCTATAGGGGACTATAGGTAATTCTATAGATGATGTTTACCCCGAAAAACCTATGATAAATACCTTTATAAAAATTTTAAATATTTAGATTCATTTAATTTTTTTCTAAGTAAAATTTGCCCATATATTATTCATTTCCAATTATTGAACATAATTCTTTATGTTACTAACTGTGTCACTCTCAATAGTGGTTGACTTTCCTTAAAGGTAAAAGGACTTATGTACCACCATTATCTTTGAGACATATGAAAAGTGATACTTGAAAATATTTTAGGTATTTATAATTATTTTTAATCATACAAACATGGGTGAATTCAAGTGCAAACTCTTTATATGGACTGTGTGCTCCTATAGTTGGTTGTAGGTGGGTATTTAGGTTATGTATGGACTGACTCCACCTCCTTTTGTGCAAGTAGGGTCTTAAAGTTTCATCAGTATATCCATGATTTATATTCCATTCATAAATCATGTTTAAATATTTCACTTCCTCAAAACATTATTTATACCTTCTTTCCTTCCTTTTCGTTCACAAGACTATACTTTCCTCTCTTAGGCCTAATTGTAGGTGTATGTAGCAGGTTTAAGATGTAATTTGACCTCCATTTTATCTTCTTACATATTTTAACTCTTGAAAACATTTGAGACTCACCATATATTTTTAAAAAAATCAATAATTTTATCAAAAATACCTCCAATCTCACCTTGACTTTTTAATGTGTCTCCTTCTTCATCTATAACTATGTATATTGGCTATAGGTGACATGTTTGGGTCTCATTTAGGATTAGAGTGTTTTATTTGTCTTAATGGATCATAAAATAATGGTGTATTGTATGGTTTACCTAAACCAATTTAATACCTCCTAAATACCTCAAAACCTTCCCTATGCTTTCAATGTTTGATAAGTTCTCTATTGGCTATACATAGCACTCAATGATTTTAGTGTCCTAGAGAGCAACTTTAAGGCTTAAGAAAACCAAATTCTTAAACCTCTACACTTATCTTATTTTTAAAAATGATATTAATATTTTATATCATGAATAATATTATACTTATATGTATTGGGACTCAATACAAACTTGTATGGGAAACTTTATAAAAAGGCCTAGACCTCTATTTTGGCAATATTGGGAAATTGTCCAAAATGTCACAAGATTGCTCCAAGACCATTTATTTCTTATCTAATTTATAAAACCCACTTTAACCATATTTAAAATTATTACAAAACATTTTTTTAACCTCCAAACATCATAGGGTGTTTAGAAATGTTTTTCATGCTCTTTCAAGAAATGGCAGGTTGTACAACTGCTATAGATGACCATTTTGTGCATTTACTTGTTATTTTGGTTATTAAAGTGGATTTTGAAGTTTTATTTAGAATTTACAATGAATAAAAGACATATATGAGTAAAAATACATAAATTTACTTCATTTTTAAACCATAACATAAGAGAAAACACTAATAATTGGAATAAATGACTGCAACTCCACTCCACTCCTCCTCATAAATTAAGTTGGTTGGATCATCAAATAAACTCCCAATGTTAAAAAAATAATGGATAAAATTATAAAAATTAATAAAATTCATTTATAACCAATAGTATTAACTTTTTTGTATAGACCTACCCAAACAAGAAAAAAACCTACAAGGTGTACAGATAAGCATGTAAAAAAATATAGTCATCTTCATGATGATGGTTCATTAATCATAGACCAAAATTATTAAAAATATTTATATGTAAATTAAGGCCTTTTATTGTAATAAAATATCCTAAAATCATTTAACTTTAAATCTCTTTAGCTATCCATACTGAGCAAAAACTTGAAGGTCACTTTTGCTTGCTAAGAGGACTAAAAAGCAGTAGAATAGTTTTGGGTCAAAATGGCACTTACGTATCAAATAAAAAATTTAAATGAGCTTGGGGAAGTGGAAGAGACATTATATGATCATCTCCCATGTGGAAAACTTCCCCATGGGTCGTACAAGTGCTATTTTCTTCTCTTTTCCTAAGAAAACTACCTTTTCTTATAATGAACGTACCAATTTTCAGTTATGTTAGTTGATTAAGACCTCTAAGGACACATGGGACATCACATAATATTTTTGAATCTTCACACTTCCTAATAAATCTGTACAAGTCATTAAATGCACCTTTTTTGGCCTCTAAATGACCCAAAATGATTAAAGGGACTAAAATAGCTGAAGACCAAGGCTAGTATAACATAAAATGACATTAATTAACCTATAAAACACCTTGTAACATATATATTAGGACACTAAAACACTTATAAGTCAATTTTCTAATTAGGGGTGCCCCAATTTGACCTAAAAGTCAAATTTGGTCAACAAATTGGTGACTCATAAGGGTAGTATACATGCTATAATAACTAGACCAATAGCCTTATCAGTCCATTGGGCTTAGGGAGTTCATTTAAGTTTGATACAAACAATAAAACCTTTGACCATTTACCACAAGCTTAACCAAGATAAGACAACTAATTGACTACCTCAACCACACAAAGTAAAGGACACATGCAACATAAAGCAAACAAGCTAATAAGACACATACCTATGATCAAGGCACTTAAGGGAATGAAAAACAAATATTATTCACACATAAAAACTAAGCATACCTCCTTCTTAGGGTTAAAAGGAAAACTTCTCAAATCATCCTCATGGTGAGATCAAACATAGTGTTAAGCATGTTTCTCCTTGGATTGGATGATTTGTATATAAGACCTATTCCTTGGAACTTCAATTGAAATGATCTCAAGTATATTATCTTCAAAAAATGTCTCCACTTTATATATATTCCTCTTTAACATGTTCACATACTTCATACTATTTCCCACTCTTTATTTCATGTTCAATTTGCATCTTCGTTGTAGGCATGGCTTCAAGAAGATTGATTTCTTGTTCCTTAGAAGGTTGAGGCAAATAGGAGCTTATTTCATCCTTCAAGAGATGATGTGTTTCTCCCAACTGGTTGAGAGGATGATAGCCAATCCTGATGACCTCAAAAATGTCATCATGAAATGTATATGCTTCTTGAAAGGATAGGTTGCTTTTCCTTTGCATACTTACTTGAGTGCCAAAGTTGCCTTCTCCATTTGTGATTATCTCATAGCCTCCTTTAAGAGGATTATCTCATACTCCAATAACCTCAAAAAAATCATCCAAAGGATACTTAATAACTTGTTCTTGATCATTTATGACATGTTGGATAATGTCATCTTTCTCATCATCACTTATATTCAACTCTAAAGAAGTAGTAGACCCCTTGAGAGACTCAAACTCATTGTAAATTTTTTCAAAATTCTATGAAAATTCCTCATCCTCCTTTTTATTATCATCATTAATTGGAAAAATAAGAGAATCTCCTTCATCCTCTTCCTTATAATCTGAAAGGAATTCATCCAAGATTTCTTCTTCAACACAAGAAAATCATTCTTCACTATCAACCAAACAAGAAGACTCAACACAAGGGCTCACCTCTTATTAAACACTTAGGATATCTTGAAGGATTTCAAATTATATCTTAGATATCATAATCTAATATTTATTCTCAAGGGATACAATATCATCCATCTCCTTCTTTGTGATTCCAAGACTAGGCATTTTGAAGTCATGTGACTTAGTCCAATGAGGCTGCCAAGGAACTAGG